>JAECUM010092848.1:0-163587 GCA_016617855.1 Megalonaias nervosa | reverse complement strand
ATTACTACACCACAACGTGGGAAAATACGTTAAAAATGTTTGTCTTATGCATGAGTACTACACCACATAATGGGAAAATACATTAAAAATATTTCGCGCGCGCGCGCATGTGTGTGTGTGTGTGATATGGATTTTTAACGTAGTACAACGATTTTTTAGTCATATCGCTTCACTGTCTGCAGTGTGGCAGATTATAGTGATGTCTATCACTGGGGCATCATACTGCAGACATGTAGCATCATGTCCCACCCAGTCACATTATCCTGATACCAGGCGGACCAGTCCTAACACTAACCTCTTAATGCTGAGCGCGTAGCTATACAGCTGTTATTAGCATTTTTATAAGTGTTTGGTATGACAAGGCTGGGGTTCAAAACCTCGACCTCCCGCATCAGAGGCAACCCTCAAACCACTTTGGCCACAGGAGCGGTCTTGGCTTATGCATCAATACTACACCACACGGTGGGAAATATATTAAAAATGCTTGGCTTATGAATGTGTAATGCAACACAACGTGGAAAAATATTTTAAAAGTGTTTGGGTTGCGCATGAATAATACACCACAGTGTGGAAAATATATATATAAGTCTGAGTAATGCTGTATCTTCAACTGACAAAAGTGTCATTTAACTAAATTACTGGTATATGTACATTTAAGACCAACAAGTATATATGTATGTGTATATGTATGTACAAGTGTAAGTCTGTATATGCGCATTTAAGTATATATATATATATATATATATATATATATATATATATATATATATACAGACCCGGCTGGTTGTGTGTGCGAAGTGCGCGATGCATACAGGCGCCATTTCATTTCCTGTTCGTTTTATTCGCAATTTATTCGAGAAAAAAAAAATTTGGAAAGGCGCCAAACTTCATCGCACACACAAGAAAAACACCACGCGCCGGGCTGATTCTGTTCAGAACAGACATCATAATTAAGCCTGCAGAAAAGGGTTCCGCTGTTGTCGTTATGAATAGGGAAGACCACATTAGTGAAACAAGTAGACAACTAAGTGACACTAGGTTCTACCAAAGACTAGACCATGATCCAACGCTGGAATATGCAAAAACCATCACTAATATTATTGAGGGGGCGTATCAAATCGGGCACATAGACCAGCAAACGAGAAACTACTTAAGCCCAGAAAACCCAAGGGCAGGTAGATTTTATCTTGTACCCAAAATCCACAAACAAGGAAACCCGGGCAGACCTATAATCTCCGGTAACGGGCATCCCACAGAAAGGATATCAGAATATTTAGATCATTTTATGAGACCACATATCCACAAATTACCATCATATCTTCAGGACACGACAGATTATCTCATAAAAAGCAAAGCAAGTGAACCATTACTGCCATATACATTACTTGTTTCCTTAGACGTCACATCTTTGTATACTAACATACCGCACAACGAAGGGATACAGCCGTGTAGAGAACCATGGGAAACAAGAACTGTAGACAATCCACCCACACACTTCCTAGTCCAGCTCCTGGAGCTTGTCGTAAAACTCAATAACTTTGAATTTAATGAAGAAAACTACCTCCAAATCAATGAAACCGCAATGGGTACAAAAATGGCCCCTTCGTATGCTAATATTTTATGGGAATACTGGAGGGTCAGCTTTTAGTATCGGTTGAACATACACCATACCAGTGGGTACGCTTTATCGATGATATAGAAATGAACTGGCAACATGGAAGAGAAGGTTTGGACGATTTCATATCAAAGGCAAACAACTTCCATCCTTCAATAAAATTCACGGCAGAAATCTCCAACTCAAACCACGTTTTCCTAGACACAACAACCAGACTGGTAAAAAACAAACTCCAAACAGACATCTACTCGAAACCAACCGACAAACACCAGTATCTCCTCCCAACCAGCTGTCATCCAAAACACTGCATTAGGAACATTCCATATAGCCAGGCACTGAGGATACGCAGAATTTGCTCCGATGATGAAACATTCCTAGAAAGGTCTGAAGAGCTATCTAAACATTTAATTTACCGAGGCTACGACAAAGACCTGATTGCGGAGGCAACCCAAAGGGCTAAACAAACAAACCGAGATGACCTACTAAAATATGGAAAGAAGGAAAAGGCTGATAGGATACCATTTATCCTGACCTACCATCCAGACAACCCCAAAGTAGATAAAATCATCGCGAAACACTGGCCCATCGTGGAATCGTCGGACGCACTAAAGTTAATCCTTCCGAACAAACCTGTAGTAGCCTACCGGAGACCAAACAACCGTAAGGACATCCTAGTCAGGGCAAAGCTAACGCCAATCACTAGTCAAGACCACCCTAGTCAATCTGGCTCCTGTGGCGATAAATGATGCAAAACTTGTCAACACATGATAGAGACCAGGACATTTTCTAGCACAGTGACTAGAGAAAAACTAAACATACATGGTCCAAACAAAACGTGCAAAACTGAGAATGTAATTTATCTCATCACATGTAAGATCTGTAGCCTTCAGTATGTCAGAGAAACTGAAAAGCTACACAAAAGGATCAACCTTCATAGATCTGATTGGATGACAAAGAAGCTGTACAGAAGCCCGGTCGCAGAACACTTCTCCTCCCCTGGCCACACTTTCAGTGATATAACAATTATTGCAATTGCTAACAACCCCAACTGGAGTTTCGAAACCAGGAAAGAAAAGGAATCTTACTGGATACGCCACCTTAGAACATTGAAACCAAGCGGTTTAAACCAAGAAGACTAGAAAAAGACAGCCATGCACAAATAAAACTATCTTTTGCAGCCGACACATTTTACTTTTGAAAAATTCTCTAAATTTGCTTAATAGCCTACAATTACTACTATAACAATGAAATATCCGGGATGTAATTTGCGCTTACATATATGTACACAAAATGCCAGATGTCGTTATGGCTCGATTTCTAGGTTAATACAAATATTTTCCAGTATCCGCAACAAGTTGATATAAACTCGTTGAAACATAATACATTGAAAGGTTTTAATTCCTGTAGAAGCAGCCATGTAAAGTTTTGCAAACACTACGGTTTTTCTGTTTTATTTGTTTGTCTTGTCTATGTTTTGTATATGCCTTTGAAAAAGACTCATTAAGAGTTGAAAGCGCTCAGGCTAGTTAGATACTAGTTTTGCACTGTTCGTTGTCAGTTTATTGCATTTATCTTAATCAGTCCCTGACATACGTGATCCCTTGCTGGATCCAGTGCACTTGAAAAGACTGTTATTCGCCATATGATTTGTATTCTTTATATATATATATATATATATATATATATATATATATATATATATATATATATATATATGTGTGTGTGTGTGTGTGTGTGTGTGAATGCAAATGTATGTGCATGTATGTGTCTCGCTATAGTTACCTTACCGTGATCATTGTAATGCAATGTGATTTCCAATCGTGAAGTGTTTACATTTTAACTTCATCTATATTCAGTTGATCTGTATTAAATTTATTTAGTATATAGCTTTAACATTGTATTATATATTTGTTTCAACTTTAAAATCATTGCATCACTTCCCCAGTTGTATGCCAAATTAACCAGCAAATTATCTCAATCTCGAGAAACTTGCAAGCATGGTCTCATCTATTGTTTTCTTTATCTTTATCACACTATTATTCTTTTCTCAATCTTCTTCTATGCACAGTGTCAGTAACACAGTATTGTACAGTCAGACTCATATATGATTTTACCATATCTTGTCACCATAGAGAATACGTCCATGAAGAACAGCTAACACATAATAAAATCCATAGTAATAATGGATAACTCCATAATGTAGTATAGAATCTCCATCGGGATATTCAACAATTGTACGATGTTTTGCGGTAAAGCCATGACAATCAACATCACAAATACGTCTCAAAGCATGTTTTATAAGCAATCAAATGCAATTGTTGCATTGTCATTTATCAAGAATACTGCATTGATTTGAATGATTTCACTCGTACTAACTCTTTGTGGGGACATTGAAACAAACCCGCTATCTGTCGATGAAATTTCTTTACTTCATTTAAATATTATGATCATACGACAAAAACTTGATCACTTAGAAAGAATATCGGAGGAATTGTCAATTTTATGCTTTACTGAAACACATTTAAATTCTAGCATCCTTATGGATTATTAAAACTTTCTTAAAACTGATTTTAAAAAATCTTTTAGCAAAGACTGAAATTGTCACGGAGGCGGCGTAATGGTATCCGTTTCTGATAAGCTAATTTGCAAACGTCTGTACGATTTGAACTTTGCCTGTCAATGTGGATTACGATTACCTTTCCCTCTCATAAATTTAGCATTAGGGGTAGGGTACAGAAGAAACTACTCTCCAACCTGGGAAAGTTTTGAAGTTCAGTTGATATCGTCAGGGACGATTATAAACATATTATTGTTATGGGGAACTGTACCACTGATTTACTTGTACCTTCTTCTCCTGCAAATTTACTTAATTTATTGGCACGATATAGTCTACGAAATGTAATGACAAATCCAACACAAATAGCTTCTATTACCAAAACTTTGCTTGATCCAGTCTTTGTAAGTAGTGGTACAAAAATAATTCACACAGAAATCTCAAAAATTGAAAGAATTTTGTGATCATGATACTCCTAATATAGCAGTCAGCGTTAACATTCACCTTCAAGCGGCCTATATGTGCAGTGTTTGGATTTACAACAAAGCTGATTTTAGCATATTGAACGCTCTGATAACAGGAACTAGCTGGGCAGATCTATCGCTAACACCAACCGATATTGATGTGGTAACCGAAATATTCACAACCAAAGTAATAGAATTCTCAACTTTGTGTATTTCTTCTAAAACTGTAACAATTCGCCCAACCGACGAACCGTGATTGACTGCCAGTTAAGAAAAATGATAAGGAAAAGGGAGAGAACACTCAAATTTGCCATCTATCGACTGGAACAAGTTCAAGTAAATCAAGAATAAAGTAAACAACATGAAAAAAGTGTTCTAAAATGCAATATATGGATAATATTGATGCGCATTTTCAGACTCTGAAAAAAAAATGTCCCTAAAACATTTTGGAAAATTACAAAATCTCATTTAAAAGAGATAAATCCTTCAAATTCTATTTCACCACTTA
The DNA here is from genome assembly GCA_016617855.1 of Megalonaias nervosa. Lineage (NCBI taxonomy): Eukaryota > Metazoa > Mollusca > Bivalvia > Unionida > Unionidae > Megalonaias > Megalonaias nervosa. The sequence continues at coordinate 158,446 of JAECUM010092848.1, read as the reverse complement.
TAGATACAATAAAAAAATGCTACGGTTTGCATATGTGATGAAAAAGAAAAGACTAACTTATTAAATGATTATTTTATCTCAGTTTCAGCTATTGATCATAGTAATGTTCCTCTCCCTACTTTTCAGAAAAGATGCTCTGATACCCTAAACGAAATCACAATTACTGAAAAAAAAAATTAAAGATATTATTAATTCCATTTCTGTCAATAAAGCGACTCGACCTGATGGCGTAAGACATAGAATGGTTAAAGGCGTCAGTGAAACAATAACAGCACCCCTAGCAATGCTTTTTAATTGATCGTTGAAGGAAAATTATTTTCCAGATAAATGGAACTTGCGCACATTCTTCCTATTCCTAATAAAAGGTAATCCACACTAAATTGCCAATTATAGATCAACCTCTCTAATTAGCTGTGTCGCAAACTACTTGAAAGATATATTTTTAAATAAGTATATAATTACTTTCATACAAACTGTCTTTTATATAAGTATCAATCAGGATTCCTTCCTGGTCACTCCACTGTTTTTCAACTTATTAAAATAGTATTTGCAGATCATTAGAACCAATCTCAAAATTCTTGTATTGCGTTTTGTGATCTATCAAAGCTTTCGATCGGGTCTGGCTCAGCGGATTATTGTTAAATTGAAGGAATACGGAGTTTCAGGTAATCTGAAAAACTGGTTTGAAAGTTATTTAAGTAATAGAAAACAAGCGATGGCTTTGCTCGATACTTATTCACGGGAAATGATTATAAATGCTGGTATGCCGCAAGGATCCATGCTTGGGCCACTCTTTTTTTTAATCTATGTAAACGAGCTTTTCTCTGGTATGAGCTCTCTCACTCGTCTTTTTGCAGATGACTCATCTCTGCATTAGTCATCCCCTTATTGTGCTGAAATAGAGCTTATCATGAATACGGATCTAATAAAACTGTATAACTGGTCCAAGAAATGGCTCTTAAAGTTTAATCCAGAAGAAAAACAGTGGCTATGTTTTTCATGAACAAATATGTAACAAACAATCCTGTACCTTTTTTGATAATATTGAACTTAAATATGTGGATTCTCATCGCCATCTAGGATTATTACTTTCGTCAAATGCAAAATGGACTTGTCACATTGATAGCATTTTAAAAACAGCATCATCTCGAATAGCTAATCTACAGAAACTAAAATACAAACTAAGTAGGCAAATTTTATCAAAACTGTGTATAAGTTATATAAGGCCTATCTTGGAATATGCCAGTTTAGTTTTGGACGAATTCTGGTTGATCGATTATAAAAATTAGAAAAACTACAGCTCGAAGCGGCAAGAATAGTAACAGGACTTCCAAAATACACGAGTGGGCAATCTCTCTATTTTGAAACAGGGTGGGAAAGTCTGCAGTCTAGAAGAAAAGACAAAAATTACTAACACTCTACAACAATAAAACGAGCCAAACTCCAGACTATATCATTGAATTATTCCCTCCCCCTGTGTCCGAACAAGCAAATTATAACCTTCGACCTTCAAACAATATGCTTATTTGCAGTATCGGCTAAATTTTACCAAAGCATCTTGTGGGACACGTTCGAACAGGATACTCAATATACTATGTCTTACAGTGCTTTGAAAAAGTGTTTATGTCCAAAAATCATATCTAGGAAAATTCCAAGTTTTATTAATTGAACACTGGATGTTATCTAGATTACGACATAATGCAAGCTGATCTATACTGTGTTCAACTTGCTGACACTCATTTTTTGTTCCTAAGGTGGTATCTAAACCACCATACACTTTTTCATGTTTTGTCCCAAGTACAGTAGACAACCAACTGAGTTGATGAGAAAATTACTTTCAATGTCACATGCGACTATTAGCTTAGATTTACTTCTCTGGAGAAAATTTCAACAACTTACTCAAATCGTGATTACTGTCATTCTCTCTCTCTCTCTCTCTCTCTCTCTCTCTCTCTCTCTCTCTCTCTCTCTCTCATCATTTTTCATTATTTTGTTGTCATGTTGAATATGCTGCAATATTTGTACCATGCAGGTAAAGGGCTAATTTAAGTTGTTCGAACTTGCGTCCAATCCCACTGTATCCTATGGTAACAATAAAATATGTTTAAACAAATATTTAAAATGTTTGGTACTACACAACAGCGAGGGAAAATATATTACCAAATGCGGTTTGTTTCGCACGATGATGATGGAGATGGAGGTATGATGGATGGACGCAAAGATAAACATGACCAGTTATTCAGTGAGCTGCACAAACAGCCCATGCATTGCTTTCTAACTCCGTTCACATGTTATTTTATTTCTCGTCCGCACTCGGTATGTCTTTTTAACATGTTTTGCGTTCTTTCTGTAAACCTTTTCTTCCACTGTGACTAATACTTTTTCTTCACTTTCTCTAGCGCACAGTGCTAGGCTTCTTTGCCCTGAAGTTTCCATTTATCTCTTCCATTTAGCCTATCTTAGGTAGAGTATGTAAACACTGTCTCTTGAATGCAGTGCAACACAGATGGGCATCAATTTAAAATGTTTCAGTTCACGCCTTATAATTCTTTCTTTGTGCAGTCGATGATGCCTTTTGTGCATCTGTTTTATCAAGATAGACGAAATCAAAAGGGATTGTGCACGAATGTTAATAGGTTTAAAGAATCAACTACTGATCGACAAAATGATGGTTTCAGAACGAAAAGGAAGGAAAATATGTTTATCACACACACACACACACACATTCGTATAATACAATACTGAAATGTCTTTATTTTGCACATTCAACAAATCAATATTGATATCTCGATCCTAGGGGATTTCGGAGCTTAATATAGCTTCTCGCAATGTAACTCACTATGAAGCTACTGTTTTATCAGCTGCGAGCTCGTACGGATATCTGCTGATACAACATACAGCAGGATACAAGAAGGAAATCAGCAAATTTATTGATCATCTAACGCTTATAAACATCTTAAAACTCTTTCAAAGAAATTAAATCTCTTGCCTTTGTCTTGGCAGTGAAAATAATTTTTTTTAAAATGTCCTCGAGATGTAATTTGGAATCAATATAATGGCAACTCTTAATGTCAAGTGGTAAGCAAATGGGACCAGAAGGCAAAAAGATTCCAGACAACCAGAAACTGAAGCAATTTGGAAATTCTTGAGACTGATAGTATCAGCAATGATGCAATAAAATGGAATGAAGAAGTACTTTCGAACTCTTAAGAAAATAAAAGGCTGGAAAAGGTAGCTGTGGAGTTATTTATTGATTGATTGATTGATTGATTGATTGATTGATTGATTTATTTATTTATTTATTTATTTATTATTATTATTATTATTATTATTATTATTATTATTATTGCACAAAACATTAAATGATATCACAGTAGGATGAAAGCAAATAAAGTGACGGGCAAAAAATCTTTAAGACTGTAGGATTCTGAAGTAAGTCTGAGCCATTTCAAGATCCTAGGAATTATTAATACGAATTAAGTATACCTATTTGACAGCCGAAATTATAACAATTCTAGAAACGTTTCAAGAAATGCAGTAATAAAAACGATTACTGCTCTTACTGCTACAAAATCTCTGTTAATGATATTGCTTCAGGACCAAGATAATGAGTACTGATCACTTTGATAGGGTCGGTTTGTGACCGACGAAGGATTAGACAAGTGAAGAGCATCGAAAACAGAAATGGACCGTTCGCTTGAATACTAAGACGATGACCACTGAGCATTATAATGGGGGTAGGTTAGTAGTTGAGAACAGAAAAGGACTGATCACTTGAAGAGTAAAGATAGATGGTAATCGGAGAATGGTTTTCTTCAATCATGTAAAGTTCGTACACCACAGAAAAATAATACATTTTACTTCCATTTAACTTCGAAATAGTTTTGCACGAAAAACAGTTATGTTCGTTTGCAACAAAAAGAGCATTTGCAGAATTTACTATATATTTATAAGTACAGAATAAACCTATTCTTCCATCAATGTGTTAATCTATATTTATAAATGCATCAGTTGAAATCAGTTTCTCTTTCAATCTATAGTAATAAATACATCAGATGATATCAATTCCTCTTTCAATCAATCTATATTTATAAACACATCAGTTGAAATCAGTTCCTCTTTCAATCTATAGTAATAAATACATCAGATGATATCAATTCCTCTTTCAATCAATCTATATTTATAAACACATCAGTTGAAATCAGTTCCTCTTTCAATCTATAGTAATAAATACATCAGATGATATCAATTCCTCTTTCAATCAATCTATATTTATAAACACATCAGTTGAAATCAGTTCCTCTTTCAATCTATAGTAATAAATACATCAGATGATATCAATTCCTCTTTCAATCAATCTATATTTATAAACACATCAGTTGAAATCAGTTCCTCTTTCAATCTATAGTAATAAATACATCAGATGATATCAATTCCTCTTTCAATCAATCTATATTTATAAACACATCAGTTGAAATCAGTTCCTCTTTCAATCTATAGTAATAAATACATCAGATGATATCAATTCCTCTTTCAATCAATCTATATTTATAAATACATCAGTTGATATCAATTCCTCTTTCAATCAATCTATATTTATAAATACATCAGTTGATATCAATTCCTCTTTCAATCAATCTATATTTATAAATACATCAGTTGATATCAGTTCCTCTTTCAATCAATCTATATTTATAAATAGATCAGTTGATAGCAATTCCTCTTTCAATCAGTCTATATCTACCGATGCATCTATCATCATATCTGTCTACCCTTGCATCTATATATCTATTAGTCTTGCTATGTATATTTAATTTGTATTATTTATGGCTTTTTATAATGATTGTATGTTATATGCATTTGTATTTTGTAATTGACCTTGTCCAAATACGTGATCATTGTGTACTTGACCAGGGACATTTATTATGTAAATGGCATAATACATAGAAACATTAATTTGGAATTATAACGAATTCACACAAGGACAAGTTTGGACTATATTACTGGGATACATGAAAAGACTGTTAGTATATCATCACACTCCATGCCAATGACACATCACCACGTTCAAGACAACAGGCTCATCAACAGATTTAATACTGGAATTTATTTGGAATACCACTGGTATTCAGTTGGAACTTCATATATTTGGAGTTGCGATAGAACTTGTATGACTATTTGTGATTTAATTCACAATACGGTAAGTTCTTCTAAAATTTTCACTTTGTATTCCAAGGAATTAAATATTTAGTTGAATTTTACAAAACTTGTTGGTTTTCGCTCTTTTCAGTTACTTAGTTTAAGACCATAGAGTCGTAACAGAGCATTGGGGGCTGTGTATGGGATACAAATTTCTCTAAAATATTTAAGAAAAAGTTTTTTTTTCTGAAATTTAAATTCACGTTGGTTCAAAAATTTTCTAAGCTCCAGGTGTTATTTAACATATTTGAGAAGTCTTCAGTGAAACCAACAAGCTTTTTACAATGTCATCCAAAGTGGGAACCTTTATTTAAAATCCTACCAAGGATTGGTTAGTGTCCTTGAAAAATGAATTGCTTCAGCTTGCCAGACAATATGATCTTTTGAAGGAAGCGGAGGCTTCAATGGCTCTAGAGTCTTTGTGCTTTTGTCCTTCGGAACTAGGTTCTGGGACATAATATACGATGAACCTTAAAGTTGCGGCGAAAAAGATTCTGCTTGAGGCAACATAATAACTGATGCAAGTAGGTAGAATAATTGAAGAGTTAAGGAATTGTGTCGATAGTAACGTTAAAACCTGCATTGATGAGCAAAAGGTCGCAACGATTATTCCTTGACTCACGAAGTTTCTTTCGTCAGTAAGTCTTTCACTCAGAAATCCTTATGTCTTCCTACTTGCACCTATTGCAAGAAGAAATGGTACGTTATTTCTGATTGGAACAAATTAAAAAATGAGTAACAGAATCATAACAGCGCTATTCCAAATGCTCTTATTTCTAAGAGGTGAAGGTAATGGTTATATATTGAAAGCAATACATTTGTTGGTAAAACAGGCCCCAGTCTGATTTTATTATGGAGAATTAAGAACTATTCATGTCGAAAGGATTTATATCACTTATGAATGACTTTTCCAGTCCTATCCCTATTAAAATTTTAGGAGACGTATGGGCTTCACAGAGTCTTTTATTGTCAGGTGCTTTGCCTTTTTCTGAGAAGTTTTCTTCTGATGGAAATGTTTTTATTCAGGGAGTAAAGTGCCACTTTGTTAATGTTCCTCTCCATTGTGTACATATGTCATCAGTCGTAGTCTAAGGACCCGTGACAGTCGGAATAGAGAAGTCTTTACCCATTGAGGGTATACATTTGTTACTAGCAATGACCCACCTGGAGATAAGATTGTGGTTAATACACTGGTAACTGTCTACTCATTGTCTTTATTCTAATCAGGGTAACAAACGAAAATCACTCATTGTCGAACAGGAACAAGATCCTGAGATCTCCTGTTCGTTTCAGAGGGCTATGAGCAATACTGAAGTCATACAAGTACCTGTTTGTTATTTTATTAAAATGAGGTCTATACGAGGAAATGGAGACCATCCGAGGTACCCGCTGGTGATGATCGGTCAATGAGCTACCGGTATCAAATTGTTGTTCCTAAGTTGTATAGACAGGAAAATATTCTTAGACTAGCCCGTGACACACCTTTGGCTGGTCATTTAAGGTTCAATAAGACTTATCACAAAATCTTAAATCATTTTTATCGGCCGAAAATTAAATATGATGTTTCTAATTATTGTAGATCTTGTCATACATGTGAAATGGTAGGAAAACCCAAAAAGAAGATGCCTAAGGTTCATCTGCAACCTATTCCTGCATTTGACGAACCATTTCGCAGAATAATGGTAGACTGTGTCGGTCCCTTACCTAAGACCAAGTCAGGCAACCAGTACTCTTGACCATAATGTGTGCGTCCACAAGATTCCCAGAGGCAATTCCTTTGAGAAATATTAATACTGCCACCATAGTAGAAGCTTTGATATAGTTTTTTCTTTTACACAATTCGACTTTTTGAAATCTGTTCAATTTGATCAGAGGTCAAATTTTATTTGTGGAATTTTCTAGCAAGTTATGCATGAGTTAGGCATCCAGCAATTTCAGTCTTCTGCCTATCACCCTGAGAGCTAAGGTTCTTTAGAAAGATTTCATCAAACTGTGAAGAATACGATTGGGTCATAATGTTTTGATACTAGAAAAGATTGGGACGAAGGTGTTCATTTACTGTTATTTGCTGTTAGGGAATCAGTTCACGAATCTTTAGGATTTAGTCTCTTTGAACTAAGCTTTTGGACATACTGTCCGTGGACCATTGAAATTGTTAAAAGAGAAACGTCTTTCAACTGAAGGTTCAAAAATACTTTTCTTGACTGTTTCTGATTTCGAATATAAGTTGTCACATGTTTGTGAAATTGCAGGCAATAATCTTCACTCTACTCAGTCGAATATGAAATTAAGGTATGAAAAAAATACAAAGGAAAGGAGTTTTCAGCCTGGTGATAGAGTTCTGGCTCTCTTTTTCATACATCAAAATCATCTTCAGGCTAAGTACAATGATCCTTATAAAGCCAGAAAGAAAATAAGCGACTTAATTTACATCATTAATACTCCTGGTATGTAAATATGTTAAGGAATATGTTGATAAAGATAGTTCTGATAATCGTTCAGTCAATTTAGTTGTACCTGCCCCACACTGTGAGGATCTAAGCAATGGAATATAATCGCACTATGGTGAGTATCTAGTATATACACTCTTCGGAATTCAAAAATATTGAATAATCTGGCCCAAAAACTTTCACATATCCAGCAACAAGAAAAGTGAACTAAATCAGCTATTACTTGAATATGAGCACTTGTTTCCAGATGTTCCAACACGAACATATAAAATCTACCATGACGTTGAAATTGTAGATTCCACACCAGTGAAGCAGCATCTGTGTAGTATGAACCCTCCCAAACATGAATATTTGGAAAAAGAAATTCAGTAATAGGTTGTGATTGGTAGAACTGAGCAAAAGTGACTGGAGTTCACAACGTATTCTTTTACCGAAGCCAGATAATACTTTCCGCATGTGCACCGACATTAGAAAATTGAACAGTGTGACCAAAACAGATTAATTCTGGGCCCCGTTGATGCAGATGATGTTGGGGTTCGTAATGCATTAATTCAAGAAGACATAAATGTTGTAGATCATCCAGTGTACTATTTTTCTAAAACAATTTAAATAAGCACCAGAGAAATTATTTCACAATCAAGAAGGAATGTTTGGTTTTGATATTGGTTTTGCAACACTTTGGAGTGTATCTCACTTCAGCTCTTCTCAGTGATCACAACCTCCTCACTTTCATTGGCAAGATGAAAAAAAAAAAAATCAGAGAGATTATTATGGCGGAGTTTGATGTTGCAGGAATGCAATATTGACATCCGACACATCAAGGGAAAAGGTAATCTAATTACAGATGCACTTTCACTAGTATGTATTATACTGCTTCATGTACACGTTGTGTCATCCGTAAAACTTCATCTAATGTAACTTTGAATCACGCGTATATTTGATTATTAGTTAAAAGAAAGCTTTATTGTACAAATCTTACTTTTTCTTTATGAGGGGAGGTATTATGTACATTTTATCTGGATACTTTGTTCGCTTTTCATAATGACTGTATGTTATATAAATTTGTATTTTGTACTTGACCATGTCCAAAGTCAAATTCATTGTGTACCTGACAAGGCGTATTTATTTTGTAAATATCATAATACATAGACAATATTTATCTGTGAATATAGATTAAATATTAGTAGATAATCTGAGTCTAGCACATTGGCATGCCCCATGAAAAAGAAACTCAGGGGCACCTGATGTTTGCCATGTTTTTTTTGTTATAACTTTAGTAATATACGGTATCTTGTTGACAACTTAGAATGTTCAGCAAAAATAACTTTTGACCCTCATCCTAGTTCTATTTTTGTGTTTTAGCTTTTCATATAATGTTGGTTACATGAGAAATTACCCATTCTTGCCTTAACAGCTTGAAGCAGAGTCAGTCTTATTGTTGTGTTTAACTCATGATATAGTATGTTCTTTTAAAATTTTCGCTATGTACTATAGGGAAATAAATTATTTGTTCAATTTTACAAAACTTGTTGGTTTTCACTTTTTTCTGTTACATAGTTTAAGACCAATATAGTCGCAACAAATTTATATTTCATAATGGGATATTGAAACATATCAGTGGGAGAAAAATGATATCATCACAGTGGCGATGCCACTTTTATCGCAACATTGACGATATCACTTTTTGAACTATTGTCTTTTCCCATGTAGGAAACATATGCCCTTTTGCATGTTATTCAAATCTTTATTTCCATGTGTAAACCTAATTAAAGTTTCTTCTTCTGTTTCAACACTGTAGACTCTCAAATATACGTTTATTTAATTAATAAGGAGGCGCCATCACCAGATGCTTAAAAACAAGTTCCAAACAATACGCTTCAAGTATCAACTTTGTAAAATTGGTTTTCCACATGAATCCTGCAAAGTACTGGTTATTCGATATTCTGTCACCTATACATTATCATATGCCTTCTACACTCTTCGATTCTGACAGTCATCACAGATACAAACATGTTTGAATGGAGAAATCGGGCATTGATGAGTGTTGATAGCAAACCGAAACTAAGCAACAATCGAAATTTGAGTACAGCTTCTCTTTTCAAACCAGAGTGAAAGCTTCCAAAGCCAAAAATTCACGTTTGAATGAAGAAATGAGCACAGTAAAGAACCAAAAAATCCATACAAATAAACTCGCAATCATTTATATCTTTTACTGAACGATGTTGCACTCTGTAATCTGTCGGAAGTTACCGCTCTATGTTGTTTCTATTTCTGATTCTTTTTTCTTATATTAAACTTAGTCTGCAGATGCATTGGCTGTTATATTTAGATAAATTAAGAAGGAGACATTTTTTGTTATGGTTATTTATTGGAATTACAAATTAATTATTGGACTAGAAAATTTTCTGGGACTATTGTGAATTATTCAATGTCGTTCTCGACAATGCCATTGTCATACATACATTGAAGGATCTGAAGACATTGTAGGATTAATTTGGATTCAATTTATCATCCTGTAAGTTCCTCTTACATTTTTATTGTATAACTTTGCATTCGATGGAAGTAAATTATTTGTTGAATTTTACAAAACTTGTAGGTTTTCGCTCTTTTCTGTTACTTAGTTTAAGACCTTATTGTTGTGAATATGTTTTTCATATGTTTGTGTCTCGATATTATGAATCATTTACAGGAAAATTTTGTTAATCATTCTTGTATGAAAGTTGTGTCCTTACAGACTCCTCCATACAAAGAAAGATGATCTAAAAGGCTTAAATTGTTTTTCTGTTATCTTTAACTATTTATGACCCCGTGTGAAGTCGGTTTCAAAAGTTCTACGAACTTTTTGTTGTATTTATTGTCGAATACCGACTTTAAATAATCTGTAACTTATATTTGTTTATTTCGTTTCTCATAGCATTAATTGGTTTAGTCCTCCATATATTTTTGTTTCAGACCTGCTCGGTACCCACGGTATCACAACCTACGAATCAATCCGCTTACTCCAGCGTAAGGTCACAAAGCAGTCCTCAACATCGCGGATCAAATTCCTTTTGTCAGCAGAGTAGTCAGTGTGATAGTCCTCCACCATATCAGGTCACATGCACCACATCCTCTCACCGCCCCCGGATCACCTCCCGCTCATCTCAGAACTCAAACGACGTCGGATCCTCTTATCTTCCCCATCATCATAGATGTTCAAGCTGTTCCTCTTCACAACAGATTTCTTCTTATAAGAATAAGAACGATTCTAAATCCGATGAATCCCTACCAGATGACGCACTAGCAGGGTAGCACTTTCATCTTTTCCTTTGTCTCATCGTTTGGTTTATCTTTTTTTTGTCTCTCTTTCTCTGTAAAAATAACAACAGAAAAAATAAAACCAAACACAAAACTGCACGGCTTGAACGCCGATCCAACATCACTTAGTAACTTTTTAAATAACGTATTTCTGATGTATGTGTATGCGAGTGTGTGTGCGTGCGTGCGAGTGTTTGCGTATGTGTGAAACGTCTAATGCATTTATGGGTTATCTAATTTTCGCTTAATATTCTAAGCTTATATTCTAAAACCAATTACATCGGAGGAAATAATAGAAGTGTCACGCTTGTCGGAAATTTACCTTTTAGTGAATAGAGCAGCGTTTTGAAGGTACGTGGCAAAAACATGGAATGAGCTGAGTGGATCTAACGCCACAATACCTAATACATCTGTCGCATCGTTTGACTGTTATGGAACAAAATCAGTGACAGCGATGATAGAGAGATCCATAAATGGACTTTTGTATATCTATATGCTTTGCTGTGGGTCGATTTTGATTAGGTGTCATATCGATGATGTGAACAGTAATTGAACCCATGTGACTCTGGAAAAATTGAAAAATTGAAAGATCTAAAAGTCGCAGAAGCCTTCCAAGCAATGATAGGTGGTTAATTTGCACCTTTGATAACCCTGGACAGCCAAGACACTGACCTAGATTCCTTAACAACCACATTCAACACAACTGTAACTAGCACAGCTAGCGAGATCATTGGCAAATATCGTCGAACAAAGTAACCTTGGGTCACAACAGATGTCCTTGTACAAAGCGACAAAAGAAGAGAACTGAAAAAGGAAAAAAGAGATCATGAAGGAGCTAGAAAATACAGAGAAATAAACAACATGATCAGGAAAAGCACGAAAAAGGCAAAGGAATCCTGGATAGAAAGACAATGCTGCAAACTCGAAGACAGTCTGAGTAGAAATGACAGCAAAATGGCATATCAACTGGTGAAAGACCTCACAACCTATAAACAAGGGAAAACTACCACCATCCAAGACAAATCAGGAAAGTGCCTCACAGAAGATCAAGAGATCCTCAAGCAATGGACATAATACTGCTCAGAATTGTACAATCATAAGACCCAATGAGATCCAGCAGTACTAAATTGCCCTCAGGCAGAAGAAATTGATGACAACCCCATTCTTCGTGAAGAAGTAGAAATTGCAGTTAGATCACTAAAGAAAGGAAGGTCAGCCGGCATTGACAACATACCAGCAGAGCTCATTCAAGCAGGAGGAGAAGAGATAGTCACAGTCCTAACAACAATCTGCAACAAGATATGGCAGACAGGAGAATGGCCCATCACATGGACTCAATCCATGGTCATCGTGCTCCCCAAGAAAGGAAACCTACAGCTATGCCGAAACTACAGAACCATCAGTTTTATCAGTCACCCGAGCAAAGTCATGCTGAAGATAATTCTCAACAGACCAAAGCCTCAAGCAGAGAAAATTATTGCTGAAGAACAGGCAGGCTTCCGAGCAGGAAGGAGCACCATAGAACTAATCTTCAATCTCAGACTTCTTTGCGAGAAATACCTTCAGCATCAGCAGAATCTATACCTTGTCTTTATAGATTTAAAAAAGGCCTTTGATAAGGTATGGCATGCAGCCTTATGGGCAACTATGAGGAAGTGCAACATCAGCTCAAACCTGGTGCAGGTTGTTGAGCACCTCTACGACAAAGCCTCCAGTGATGTCCTCATCAATGGAACCAGAGGAGATTGGTTTCGAACAACAGTTGGAGTAAGACAAGGATGTATATTGTCACCTACACTCTTTAAAATTTTCCTGGAAAGGATCGTGGAAGATGCCTTGCATGACCACAAGGGCACTGTCAACATCGGAGAATGAACAATCACCAACCTTCGCTTCGCAGATGATATTGGTGGTTTAGCAGGAGATGAAAAAGAACTGGTTGACTTGATTGAGCGCCTCGACACAACCTCCACAGCATACGGTATGGAGACTAGTGCCGAAAAAAACAAACTGATGACAAACAACACCAATGGCATCAATGCAGAAATAAAGGTCAGTGGACAGAAGCTGGAAAGAGTCACAAACTTTAAGTACCTGGGATCAATTATCACAGATGAGGACTCCAAACCAGAACTACTTTACAGGATTGCCCAGACAAACAGCAGCAATAACAATGTTGAGACCAATATGGAAAGGTACCAACATTACTCTTGGTTCCAAAATAAGGCTGATGCGCTCGACTGTCATATCCATCCTTCTGTATGCTTGTGAAACATGGACGCTCACATCAGATCTACAAAGAAGGATTAAAGGCATAGTGTGAGGGTGAAGAAGAAGAGGCAGACGGAAAAAGAGGTGGGAAGACAACATTAAGGAGTGGACAGGCATGGGATTTAGAGATTCCCAAAGGGCAGTAGAGAACAGGGAAAGATGGAGAGAATTGGTCGTAAAGTCAACCGTGGTGCCCCAACGACCTCTTGGGTTAAGGGATTAATGATGATGATGATGATGATAATGATGACTTTGGCATGAAGGCATCAAAAGAATGGAATACGTTTACGAAATGTCGAGGTCCATGGTGTGGAAATCACATTGCGTTTCATTATATTCGTTCCACAGCCATTTTGTTTGTATATGCATGTGTGTATGCGTGCGCGTGGTCGGTGGGATTTGGATGAGGTTACACTTTCTAAGCATTATATGTTTCCAATTCTACAAGCATCTCTGTTTGTGCACGGGATTAAATCATCTCCAAAACATTGCTATTGCGTTTTAATTTGAGAATTGAGCAAATAAGAACCATGATATCTGTACTCCTCTTTCAAATAATACTGGAAGAAAGCAGCTATGAAATTATTAATTATTTTTCAACATGATCAGTCTGTATTTTCGCATATTTCTTTCCTTTATATCTATTTAGTTTTGTTCAACGAGAGTCTCAAGTGGTTCCATAATATTACCATACTATAGTACTGGCACATCCTAACGCTTGTTTGTACCCTCCCCCCCCCCCCATTTTAAAACGAAAAAGCAGCAAGGATATACGAAATGCACACGGCTTAGTCATTTTTATTCATCAGTTTATAACTTCTAACCTGACTGTCGCCATTGTGTCCCTAACACTGTGAACTTATTGGCGTTTCAAACCAAACGGAAGCCTCGATGTGAACAAGCAGACAAGACTGCTTACTGTCCTTTTCTGGTTTTTAGAATAATCCATTTCAGTAAAAACTGTGTCGTCTGCGTCCAATATTTACAATATCAAGTTTTCAAATTCATTGAAGAAATAAAAAGGAAAAAATAGTTTATACATGTGTTCAAAGAGATGTAACTCCAAATTTTACGGAATTATTGGATTAGCAAAGAAGGTGATCTACATCACATCTGTTACTAGAATATATAGACTCGCCCAAGCAAATATGACGATCGTGCTATTAAAGAAATTTCCGTCTAATTCAAACCGCCAACAAGTCGACAGATTTTGGGACCACCTGATGACAATCATGTTAGAAACTATAAATGGTTACGTGAAATGACTACGTTCCGTTAGCTTTTTATATCCTTGATGCATTATGTTTTTAAAATCGATAGGGGTTTACAATCAAACGGAGAATGTGCATGGTCTTGTAAAATTATTCCATGATCTTAGTTACCAATTTAAGGTGTTTGTAAAACTACAAAGACATTTCTCCCCATATCAGAATCTATCTAGGCATGATTTGTCAATCATCCAAGCCAAAATTCTGTGTAAAAGATTGAAAGGATATCATTGTCCATCGAGAGGCCCATGAAATAAACATGACTCAATCGGGCAACGAAGCTGTCAATATCTACGCCAATCATAGCGTCATCTCATCACCACAATGATGTAATACGTCATATCATCCCATCAGCAAATCAAATCACTTCTCCAAATTTTGGGAGAGCCTCGTTCTGGCTTTACAATATTATAGGTGGCGCTCTACAGTTTCGTAGTTTACATAGGGTTAGATTTTAAAAGAAAAAGAAATTCCCAGTTTTCCTCACTAGCTATAAAGCTGTTTAAAAAAGACCTTGTATGTCTTAGGTATTTTTAAAAGAATTTTTAATCCCCTTTATTTTGATGCATGATTGATGGGACTAATATGGGTGATAGAGTATACAACTTGTCCTTACTTCAGATGTGCAACTTAAAAACAACAACAACAAAGAAAACTGCTAGCTCTGCCTAGCCATGATAGCTTCCTGGACTTCACAGGTAAATTATATTAAAAAGAGCCTATAACTTTGTTTACATTTTATATATTCATTCATTGTACTTTCCGAGCTGGTATTGTCTTGTCTGGCAAAATTTGTTTTCCCTATTTTAATAGCTGCTAAAGATAGTGTACTTTAGACTAATTCAGAATTATTTCTCGAGATTATGAGAGCAAGACAGCCTCGATTGCAAAACAGACTATTACAACCCTATTTCTTCACAATCTACTTAACCCTACAGATCTTTTCATTTTTCTTTTATCTATCGTCTTATAACAGTACGATCGCATCTATTTATGACTTAATATAAAATCTCCTGCGGAAATCAGCCATTTAATTTTATTTTAAGGAATGTGCTGCTAAAGCCTACTTAGAAAAAGAAATGATTGTGGCATTTGTGGCAAAAATCGGTTACCTGGACATTGCTCGTTTTGTTGTTGATGAAATGAAGTGGTGTGGAAGTTAACAAGAAAAACACACACAAAAAAATCCCCAAACAAAACAACAAAAGTGTAGTATTAGATAAGCGACTTGGTGGTGGATTAAAAAGAAAGATAAGAAAAAGCTATAATTCAAAATAGATTAAGTCAGAACATCGGTTTTAGCATGAAATATTTCTGTCTGTAAGGATCTGTAACATAAATTTGCAAGCATCTCCCCTCCCCTCTACCAATGGAAATATTATGTACAGGTTACTGAATGTGCATACCTTTTTTTTACGATGTTTATTGGCAAACACAAATGCCTGTGCTGAAAAGTCAGAAGTAGGTTTTTACATGGTTGCTATGAAAGTCATCCCAGAAACACCTGTAAAAAAACGACAAAGTCAATTAATGTGTGTTAAACTCGGGAGACCGTTCTGCCATACATTTATTGCACAATGGATCTGTGTAGCTGAAGATGGTAATAGATGTCAACCCCATAATGTCACGAGTCAAATACATGCACGCAGTTTGGCAATTATGGTAATATCATACCGTAGGTTTTTTAGTGGTTTTTTTTTTTTTTTCAAGAAACTCCTTCTTTCTTAGACCACCACTCATATTTTCCACAACGAAAATGAAATTCAGAGTTACAAAATTTGGTCTAGCAATAGGACAATCGCAGAATATCATTTATAAAAAAGCTAAAAACTCTATTAGAAAAGGCAAACGGAAATCTACGAATTTCTAGTCTAGCCAAGCTTATATCAGCTCATAGCGTAGTCCAAATTCAATTAGGAAAAATCAATCCTATCTACCAAGGAGACATCGAGTGCAATGAAGAGATGAAAATCGTGGGCAGACAAAGACAGCTTAACATTTTAATTAAGAAGATATGGTTATTTAAAATCGATTTATAATCTAACATGTTCAAAAAGACAGTATACCTATTGTTTCTTAATCTAACGTTTATTTTAATTTGATATTCTAAATTACATCCTTCTTACGGTATTATTACTAACACAGGAGAAGGACGGACAATTAACCCCCCCCCCCGGTCAGCAAGGCCGACGGTCTAGGTGTATAAAATAAAAAAAAATAATAACGTGAAAAGTATAACAATTTAATAAACCATATCACGGTATTCAACAATTACAGGACAATTTTTTCACGTAATTTATTTCAATCAATACAAAGGCCTATTCAAATTCCCAGTTATTTCATCACGTGAAATTGTTGAGTGTTTTCTTCCCGTATTCCTTCTATGTTACTCCTCTGTAACTTCCGCCTTGTCGATACTTCCGGTACCCTTGTTTCCGTTCTCCGGCCCTGCACCTTCGCACAACTGCCTATTCTCCTGGCCCTGTACCTTCGCACAACTGCGTATTTCCACGTGCTCTCCACGTCTTGTTTTCTTTCTAATCTTCGGGTGGCGCCCTATCCCATCCGGAAAGCTTCCTCAGAAGCCTTTGTTCCAAATCTCGTCCGTTTTTCCTAGAACTCATTTTTCCCCCTCTTTTTTTACGAGTGCACAATTTACTTTCGGAGTACCGTGATGTTTCTTTAGCCACGTCAAAACATGTACTGATTCTTCCAAAATGATTGTAACAGGATAATGTCTGGCTGCGTGTGAAACCCGCCCAAAATTTGACTATCTTTGTTCTGAATGGATACCGGTGGTCTCTTTGAAAACTGCCTGGGGTAGTAGCACCCACGTATTATGATGTCGGGTTTTCCTGTCTCTAAGCCTAACCGACCGGTGAAATCAGTGGCTCACTGCAAAACAAACAGAGCTTCTCACCACCGCGGCAAGGTTCTCTTTGAATTAACTGCGAACTTGACTGTGACGCAATGCCTAAGTCACGGACAGGTAGTTTCTTTATTTCAGAATCGGTCTATAGTCGTAATATTATATAACACGTATTGACATTACCCAAAGTACTTTGAATTACGAATTCTATCGGAAGACATGTGTAAACATGGGGAAAGAATTATTAGTAAATTTTCTCACACAACATGACACACTTAAAACCAGGCCCGGTGGGTGGTGTTTTTCTTGTATGTGCGATGAATGTTTGGCGCCTTTCCAAATTTTTTTTTTCGAATAAATTGCGAATAAAACTAACAGGAAATGAAAAGACGCCTGTGTGCATCGCGCACTGCGCACACGCAACCAGCCGGGTCTGCTTAAAACTTCGATAATCAAGAACAAATGTAGAGAGAAAGGTTTTCCAAATGAGAAAGAAAGGAAACGAGAGAATTTTCGCTGGGTTTATAGCCATGTTAAAGTTGCGGTTTATACCCATGTTAAAGTTCGGGAGTATAGCCATGTTAAGGCTCGGGCTTATAGCCATGTTAAGGTTAGGGCTTATAGCTATGTTAATGTTGTGGCTTATAGGCATGTTAAAGCTGGGTCTTACAGCCATGTTTAGGTTGGGGTTTATAACCATGTTAAAGTTGGGACTTATAGCCATGTTAAAGATGGGTTTTATAGCCATGTTAAAGCTGGTTTTTATAGCCATGTTAAAGCTGGGTCTTACAGCCATGTTAAGGTTGGGGATTATAGTCATGCTGAAGTTGGGGCTTATAGCCATGTTCAAGTTGGGGTTTATAGCCATGTTAAAGCTGGGTCTTATAGCCATATTAAAGCTGGGTCTTATAGCCATGTTAAGATTGGGGTTTATAGCCTTGTAAAAGTTGGGACTTAATAGTCATGTTAAAGCTGGGACTTACAGCCATGTTAAAGCTGGGTTTCATAGCCATGTTAAAGCTGGGTTTTATAGCCATGTTAAAGCTGGGTCTTACAGCCATGTTAAGGTTGGCTTTATAGCCATATTAAAGTTGGGGATTATAGTCATGCTGAAGTTGTGGCTTCAAGCCATGTTCAAGTTGGGGCTTATAGCCATGTTAAAGCTGGGTCTTATAGCCATGTTACAGTTGGGGTTTATAGCCATGTTAAAGTTGGGACTTATAGCCATGTTAAAGTTGGAGGTTATAGCCATGTTAAAGTTGTTTTCTCTTCAATACTAAATGGGAGCCGTGGTAGCTTAGTTGGTAGATCGTAGAACTCCTAATCCATGGACTGCGGGATCGATACCCGCCAGGACAGTCAGTTTAGACTGCCTCGTGGTGTCTTTGGAAAAAGCACTTATCTCCCACATCCTCTGCATGATTCAGCCAATAATGTGTAAAAGTGACGTTAAAAAATTATTAGTAAAAATAAATCAATATTTTTTTTTCAGGAAAAAATGCAGTGCTCCCAATCCAAGCAGTGGACTACTCTTAATTTACTGCTTGTTCCGCTACAAACATAGGCAACATTCATTATGCAGCCTACTTAAAACTGACTATACATGTTACCCAATGCCAGCGTTGGATGATAATTTTGGCCATGTGTAAGATTTCATTCCCTTCCATTTCATACAATGTGTTAGCATCGTTATTTTGAATCGTTACAACATTAACTAAAATACTAATACCGAAATTTTGAAACTCTACAATATAAATAAAATATTTCTACCTGTGGCGTACTAAGGGTAAGTGTCGCCCCGCGGGTGACGATGAATGCCAAATGGGGTTCTGGTGCCCCACGACCTCTGGCGCCAATGGTTTTTGCGCCCCGTTTGCTCCTCAGTTGGCATTACGCTACTGATTCCTACCCATATTTTTAATGGCTACAATATAATTAAAATACTCCTATACGTATTTTGAATCGCTGCAATATAACTAACTAAAGAACTGGAAATTTGGATTTATCTAAAGAAGGCAGATCTTCAAACACAGTATACTTTATCAGCGCGCGTGTTAAAAATAAATAAACAGTCCTTCAGTATTGTGACATTATGAAAAGGAACAGTCAGTTGTGCAGCCACATATTATACAAGTAGGTTTGTCATTTCCAAACTGACACCCCCTCATGTAAATATCTGACGTATTTTATTCTCTTTTTACTAGGTCCTCTGACGTTAAACTGGAGATGACAGAAGGGGTATAAGGACAGCGGAAAAATATCACTAATCGTGTTACAGTATGCGACATAACAATTTATTATACGTTTTGTGTACCAGGTACATGAACATATATATATATATATATATATATATATATATATATATATATATATACACACACACACACACACACAATCAAAAGTGCCAAGGAGTATATTTTACATGAAAGTGGCATGTATCTGGCACTAGCTTCTTTGCCTGAGCCAGACAAAAAAAAAAAAAAAAAAAAAAATATTGGCAGTTAGGACGCTGGGCGATCAAATATATAACAATAGGGCCATCATAGGACCTTTCCTATACTGACCTTGTGGAATGCTAGAAATCAATATCATTAACGATCTTATTAATATGAAGTTGAAAGCGGACTGCAATTCAAACACAAAAAATGTTTCATACTTTTCAAAATTTGTTATACATGACATTCATTTAATACAAAATTATCAATCCTTCTACGTTCAAGAGCACCTGCAGAAATTTTCCCGGGTGTGGTGGGTGTGGGTGAGAACATGTAGTGGTCAGCTAATAAGTTATACAGATATAGGCCAAAATATATTTAGAGGTTGAATGGGGGAGGAGGGTACACCCCGCCCCCCTTGCCCCTACATGCGGGCGCCCATGCCTCTGTTGTGTTTTTCATGGTTCATTGTTACAATTGTTTCCCACAGTTACCAAACAAATATAGACCTTTTATTGGCCTTTACCAATGGAAATGCTTATTATAAGACATGTCAAGCTTAACATTCATCCCAATGCAAAGTGGCTGCATCAGCAGATCATGACCCATGCAGTTTATTGTTGTTGCTGTTGTAGGGTTTAACACCATTTTTCAGCACAAGATGGGCTATACATGGTGGCCAGTATAACTTGTGGAGGAAGAACCCTGCATAAACCCCAGGAAAAACCACCAACCCACGAGAAGCTACTGGCAAGCTTTCTCATGTACCCACATTAGCCGAGCCTGAGACTCGAACCCACACTGACAGGTGAGATGGCAGTGATTGGAAACGGTGAGTGCTTTAGACCACTCGGCCCCTCCCATGCTGTTTACACAAAATCTCACATAGAATGTACAGCATATACTGATGTCTGTCAATGTACAATGCTGTTTACACAAAATCTCACATAGAATGTACAGCATATACTGATGTCTGTCAATGTACAATACTGTTTACACAAAATCTCACATAGAATGTACAGCATATACTGATGTCTGTCAAGACACCATGCTGTTTACACAAAATCCCACACTGAATGTACAGCATATATTGATGTCTGTCAAGGCACCATGCCATTTACCCACAATTGCACATAGAATGTACAGCATATATTGATGTCTGTCAAGGCACCATGATGTTGTCTACACAAAATCTCACCTAGAATGTACAGCATGTACTGATGTCTGTCAGGATACCATGCTGTTTACACAAAATCTCATATAGAATGTACAGCATGTATTGATGTCTGTCAAGGCACATCTCTTTTTTATAACAAGCAAAAATGGAAAACTGGCCATACTGAACTTATCTCGGCAAACAGTAATTTAGAACACAACAGCTATCAAGGCTTAAGAATAAAAATATGTCCATAAAACACAGATTGTGTAAAATCAATGTTTTCTAATGTTTATTACAAATGTATTTCTAAGCAGGTAATACTATTCTTATTCATAAGAACATCGATTGCAAGTAAGGTTTTGAATATATATATATATATATATATATATATATATATATATATATATATATATATATATATATATATATCTTGAATTTGCACCTGAAGATGTATTTGACTATATCATCAAGTACAAAAGCTCCATTAAAAATAAACTCATAATATTATAATTGTATTACATACCTCATGAGTGAGTAATAGATATTCACAATATTCACCAAAAAAACTGATTGTATATGGTTTAACATTATATTATATATATATATATATATATATATATATATATATATATATATATATATATATATATATATATATTAAATAAACTGAAATTAACACCTGCAATTTCACAAAGTCCAGCACTTAATGTTCATTGCTTCCACCAGGTCAAAAATTAATGTCTCAATTGCCAAAAAATATAAATCTAATAAAAGTATTGAAAGTCACTTGGAGGGGGTCACTTACCAGTAAAAACCATAACCAGGTTGTATCTCAACCATACAGTCAATAACTGATCTGTCCATCTTTATGATAACACAAAGGAATAACAAAATCTTGTATAACTTTTTTTTTCTCTCAAAAGGACAATACACTTTCCCCTCTAAACACAAACAACGACATGGATATCATATTTAAAAATGGAATAAATTATAACAGGGGTTTGACCATGTAAATCACCAGTGGAATGAATGAAACGTTTTCCTTTGCTCAATATCATGCAGTTTGTCTAATATGGGGTTCACAGTTTACTCTGCATTGATGAACATACACAGCTCAGCACTGAAAACAAAGACCAAGATCTGCCATGTTACACCTACATCGTTATCATTAGTGTTAAGTTATTCAAATTCATCTATGACACAACGAAGCAGGGATCAAGAACTGCTTCCAGTTTATTTAATGGTAGATATGTGTTACTTTTTAGAGCTTGTCTGACTTGTTAAAGAATCAAATACAAGCTCAGCATGCTAACTTTGGTTACCTCATATAAAAACAAGAAGTGATCAAAATAAAGTCCAAGTACAGAATGATCAAATTTTTTGTGTAATAACATTAAACATTGGTGAAAAAAGGAGCATTGTCCACCATGACAGATCACATGAATATCACATGAATAATCACATGAATAATCACATTAATATTACATGAATATAGCATGAATATCACATTAACATCATATGAATAATCACATTAAATAGCACATGAATATAACATGAATATCACACGAACATTGCATGAATAATCACATTAATAGCACATGCATATAGCATAAATAATCACATGAATATAGTATGAATATCACATTAACATCGCATGAATATCACATGAATAATCACATCATCACATGAATATAGCATATCACATGAATAATCACAAGAATAGCACATGAATATAGCATGAATAATCACGTGAACATGCGTTCAACTGATGTCATCAAAAGTGTGCTTGCACTGACTCTTTATTGAGGGTGCTTCTGTATTTAGTGAAAAAGGAGATATTTCAATATTTCTGTCTCCTAAAAACATACCAGTAAAATATATTGGGCTGATATTGTAAGTTTAAAACAAAGTCCTGGCTTAAAGAAAATTGAATACTAAGTCAACAAACCTGCAATAAATATAGAAAAAATAAAAAGTATAAAACGCACCTAAAATTCCAACAATGAAGCAATGTAAGAATATGTTGCATTGTCACCCACTCTCACAGTACTCACATCAACGGTAAGGAAAGTAACAAAATCAAGTAGCAATCCAAATTTTTAAAAAGTCAATTTTCTTCTTTGATAAGTAATAAGCAACTGACACATCACTAAATTATATATTTTGCCAATAATTTATGGAAGTTTCTTTTGAATTTTCACATTGTTTTAAGCCCTGAATGACCTGTTTGTGACAGGAAAATTGTATATGTCTGTCAAGGTTCGATGTTCACAAATTAGTATTTCCGTATATGAAGTAGTTTTGTTTCCCAGTATTTAGACAAAAACAACACGTTTTTTTTTATTGGTCTCCAGCCATAGCCAATGGGTTTTTTTTCCAGTCATGATTCAAAGAACACCTTTTTCATGAGGTTCAAACTACGAAGATCCACAACAAAGTGAAGTTCAAAATGCTAACTCAGGCACACAAATGACAAAGTTAGGTCCAAAATGCTAACTCAGGTACACAAGTGACAAAGTTAGGTCCAAAATGCTAACTCAGGCACACAAGTGACAAAGTTAGGTCCAAAATGCTAACTCAGGCACACAAGTGACAAAGTTAGGTCCAAAATGCTGACTCAAGACACACAACTTACAAAGTGAAGTTCAAACTGCTAACTCAAAACAACAAAAAGTGAGATTCAAAATGCTCACCGACGAACAAACAACAAAGTGAGGTTGAAAATGCTAACTCAGAAACACAATTGACAAAGTGAGGTTTAAACTGCTAACTCAGGCACACAATAAAGTAAGATTCAAAATGCTAACTCAGACACATAACAAAGTGAGGTTCAAATGCTAACTCAGACATACAACTGACAAGATGAGGTTCAAAATGCTAACTCAGACACATAACAAAGTGAGGTTCAAAATGCTAACTCAGAAACACAACTGAGAAGTGAGGCTGAAAATGCCACCTCAGGCATGTAACTGACAAAGTGAGGTTGCAAATGGTTACTTACACATGATAATCTGATTAAATGTATATCATATGCAGCTATACTGTGAAAAGAAAAATCCCACATTAATTCTACAAATTATCATACTTTTAATTTTAGTCTTAAGAAGGTAACACTATGCTGAATTTGGGGGACTTTAAGCTAATGAGTTTGTATCAATTTTTGTAGATATTCTTATTATTTTATCATGATACAGGTTTGTATTTTCAAATGCAGTTTGCTGTCTGATTTTGTTTTATTGGTTTGATGTTAATATACAATGTATGTAACATTTAAAGTGCTAATGTAAATTGGACCAATAGAAATTTGTACCTTATTATGTGCCATCCAAGGTGTTGTATTTCATGTACATCAAAATATATTATCTTATTAAATAAATTGTTTATTAGTTCTGTACAGTTTATTTATTCCCACTGCCCTTCTGATAGGTAGTGGAGGCAAGAAGGACAAAATTATAAAAAGAAATTTTTACCTTTTCATCTACATTATACATGCTTTGAAATCTTGTTAAAAAAAATACATAAATTCCTGAACCAGTCTGCTAATTTTGACATTTCTGAATTACCTTCAGTACAAGAAATTCCTGGGAGTCTTAGTCACAGAACCGGTGTCCACCATAACCTATTTTCATTTCAATTTTGCTTTCTTTGTATTTTATTGTACACAAATCACATCAGCATTTACCACTGTTCATTAACATGCATAATATTCTAATCTGGATGTGTTTGAACACAATGTCCCCTACATAGAAAACACTTCTTTGGAACAAAGGGCAAAGGTCAGTTTCAAGCCTAATGTTGTTTTAAAATCTGAGCCAAACACAATGGCATCATCTAAATTATACAAGACACTTCCACAAATGTCCATCAAGAACTCTGGAAGTGTGTTCCATAACTCTAAAACAGATGGCAAGAACTGTAAATGTGTTTCAAAGAGATTAAAAGGAAGAGGGTTTAAATTTGTCTTCATGGTTTTTAGGAATTCATCAGCAAGAGGACTGGGACATGGTTACATATTTAACTGTATGGAACAGTCTGAAAAGCAGTAAAATATGGCATCAAATCTCAATGAAGACTAAATGAATTTCGAAATGATGGAGTCTGTGGGACAGATTGGAACTCTGGACTGTTTTGTACAGTAGATGGGATGATAATATAGGGCAGTGCATTTTTCAGGTTCCAATCTCATCTCTGCCATGAGCACATGCTTGCTGTAAATGTACTCTTTTACCTTAAGGAATGTCAGTTTCACTTTGTGAACTCTCTGAATTACATAATTAGAATCACTGCTATGAATTTCCTTCTTCATAACTACATTGTCCTTCAACCAGTGTATACAGTCCCTGTAGCTTTTGTTGTTGTTGTTGTTGTTGTTGTGGGGCTTAACGCTATTTTTCAGCACATGATAGGCTATACATGGCAGCCAGTATTAATGGTGGAAGAAGAAACCGGGAAATCCGTGGAAAGAACCACCGACCCACGAGAAGCTACTGGCAAGCTTTCTCACATATCCACATTCGCCAAATCTTAGACTCAAACCCACGCAGACAGAGGTGAGATGGCAGTGATCCGTAACGGAGAGCGCTTTAGACCACTCGGCCACTCGGGGCCCCTTGTCCCTGTAGCACTGTTTATTCTGTCCTAATGAACCATGTAAGGCTTGTGTATTTGTTCTGTCATAATGAACCAAATGAGGCTTGTGTGCTTATTCTGTCCTAATGAACCACATGAGGCTTGTGTGTTTATTCTGTCCTAATGAACCAAATGAGGCTTGTATGTTTATTCTGTCCTAATGAGCCACATGAGGTTTGTGTTTAATCTGTCCTAATGAACCACATGAGTCTTGTGAGCTTATTCTGTCCTAATGAACCACTTGAGGCTTGTGCATTTATTCTGTCCTAATGAATCATATAAGGCTTGTGTGTTTTCTGTCCTAATGAACCACAAGGTTTATGTATTTATTCTGTCCTAATGAACCAAATGAGGCTTGTGTGTTTATACTGGCCTAATGAACCACGAGGCTTGTGTGTTTATTCTGGCCTAATGAACCACATGAGGCTTGTGTATTTATTCTGTCCTAATGAACCACATAAAGTTTGGTGTTTATTCTGTCCTAATGAACCTCATAAGGCTTGTGTGTTTATTCTGGCCTAATGAACCACATGAGGCTTGTGAGTTCATTCTGTCCTAATGAACCACATGTGGTTTGTGTTTAATCTGTCCTAATGAACCACACAAGGCTTGTGTTTATTCTGTCCTAATGAACCACATAAGGCTTGTGAGTTCATTCTGTCATAATGAACCACATGTGGTTTGTGTGTTTAATCTGTCCTAATGAACCACACAAGGCTTGTGTTTATTCTGTCCAAATGAACCACATAAGGCTTGTGTGTTTTTTCTGTCTTAATGAACCACAAAAAGAGACTTGGGTGTTTAATCTGCCCCAAATGAACTACAAAAGGCTTGTGTGTTTATTCTGTCCTAATGAACCACATGAGGCCTGTATATTTATTCTGTCCTAATGAACTACATGAAGCTTCTGTTTATCCTGTCCTAATGAACCACATACGGCTTTTGTGTTTATTCTGTCCTAATGAACCACATGAGGCTTCTGTGTTTATTCTGTCCTAATGAACCACACAAGGCTTGTTTGTTTATTCTGTCTTAATGAACCATTAGACTGTCCTAATGAACTACATGAGGCTTGTGTTTATTCTGTAATAATGAACCACATGAAGCTTGAGTGTTAAGTCTGTCCTAATGAACAATGTGAGGCTTGTGTGTTTAATGATTTATGAATGCTATATACCAAGTCACTAAGACATTTCACAATGAAATAGGTCCATCCCAATTTGGTTGTAGTTTAGGGCCAATCATAATCTTTCATTTCTCACATGCTTTAAAGTCTGTCCAGTATTCATAGCATGATTGATGCTTCCTAATTGCTGTTTTTATGTGGTTTCTGGCTAACATGAAGACATGATCCACTTAGGCACTGTCAGGCACATATTCAGAACCATAGCTGCACTAAAGAGACTTGTCCCTTCGGACTTCAACTACACAAGTAATCTAACTTCTTGACGGAGCATCATTTCATTTGGTTAGAATTTTATTGGGTCATATTCAGCAGTACAATATAACACGAGCATAAAAGAATGCCAAGTCACTAGGAGACAGATGCTCATCACTAGGATATACCATGTGTATTTATTATATACCTTGTGTATTTATTATATTCCATGTGTATTTATTATATTCCATGTATATTTATTATATTCCATGTGTATTTATTATATACCATGTGTATTTATTATATACCATGTGTATTTATGATATACTAAGTATATTCTAAGCAGAAGAATTTAACATTTTGAATCCAGGGTAAAATCTACAGAAGGGGTGTCCCTAAATGGGGAAGTATATAAATATTCTCAGAACATGAGAACTGTCTTGATGGATGCCTCATTTGTAGCTACACAAACTTTATATTACAACAGCAATCACTGGATGAATGAAGGCTAAGTAATACATTGACAAAATGAAATAGCTCAAGGCTGCTGATCTATTAGTACTTGTGTAGCTTATTCTCAAAAGCTTATAGCACCTAACAGAATATTTATTAGTTGATAAACATTTCTTTTTCTGCATTTATGTCAGCGGCTATATTGTACTATTACACCATAAATGGACTTGTTGCCAAATCATGAATGAAAATACAATTTGAAACAGTAAATTTAAAAGTAAAATGAAAGTACCTATCGAAATAAACCTCTACCTCAATAAAATAGGAACCCATAAAAATGAACCCTAACCTCAATGAACCCTAACCTCAATAAAATAGGAACCCATAAAAATGAACCCTAACCTCAATAAAATATTCAAGAATAATACAAATTGAAAGGAATGATACAAATCAAATTCTGTGACAGTCTTAAGTGTACACCATATAGGCACTTGTAACAGAAGTAGAGCAAGAAAATATTCATGCAAAAATATCAAATTTAACAGTAAGTAAATGCATATAGCATGTCTGTAAATTTCCAAACTGTATGAAAATATATATAAAGAAATATTCAATTCTGAAATTTTTAACAGCATCCAACAGTAAAACATCTTCATTTTCACATGTGTCTCACTTAAAGATTTTGCCATACAAGTAAAATTTTTTTGATTTTTGTAAAATATAGCTATTCATCTGAACCAGACACTGAAGCTAATACAATAGAGATCTTGCATGTATTACTAAAACAACCTTGAAACATACAAAAGAGATCTTGCATGTATTACTAAAACACCTTGAAACATACCAAAGAGATCTTGCATGTATTACTAAAACACCTTGAAACATACCAAAGAGATCTTGCATGTATTACTAAAACACCTTGAAACATACCAAAGAGATCTTGCATGTATTACTAAAACACCTTGAAACATACCAAGAGATCTTGCATGTATTACTAAAACACCTTGAAACATACCAAAGAGATCTTGCATGTATTACTAAAACACCTTGAAACATACCATACCAAGAGATCTTGCATGTATTACTAAAACACCTTGAAACATAACAAAGAGATAAAACACCTTGAAACATACATCTTATATTGCTAAAACACCTTGAAACATACCAAAGAGATCTTGCATGTATTACTAAAACACCTTGAAACAAATATTTCATAACAAGGCAGATTCATTTTGAGCAAATTTTCATATTGTTTGAAGAGTTATTGCACCTAGATTAAACACACGTCCACATAAAATGTGCATGCACGCAGGCACACACACATATTGTGAAATATTTACCTCAGGCCATTTACCTGTATGAGGTTAATGACAGCAGTATACAAAGACATAAGAGTTAAAAGTATAAAATAGGAAGCCAATGCAAAAGGAAAATAGAGTATTTAGTGATTTATAAGGAAAACAGAGTATTTAGAGATTCATTGGAAAATAGAGTATTTAGTGATTTATAGGAAATTACAGTATTTAGTGATTCATAGGAAAATAGAGTATTTAGTGATTCATAGAAAAATAGAGTATTTAGTGATTCATTGGAAAACAGTATTTAGTGATTTATAGGAAATTACAGTATTTAGTAATTTATAAGGAAAATAGAGTATTTAGTGATTTACAGGAAAATAGAATATTTAGTGATTCATAGGAAAATAGAATATTTATTGATTTATAATGAAAATAGAGTATTTAGTGATTTATAGGAAATTACAGTATTTAGTGATTCATAGGAAAATAGAGTATTTAGTGATTTAACGGAAAATAGAGTATTTGGTGAAGCAGCAGGGAGGGTGAACAAACCAATTTTATGAGGGTTATTTCACGAAAATAAGTATTCCTACGAAAAATGAGCGGATAGTGATTCTGACAAATATTTTTTCAGACAAGGTGGGAAGGTGAACAGACCATTTTCTAGGTAAGTCTTTTTTTGAAAATAAAGCTTCCTACGAAAACGAAAATACAAGGTCAGTAACGTTAAACTGAGGTCTCTAACCGACTGTGATCTCTCTCTAATTGGGTTAGCTCATTTTTGTTATTTTATCTTTGACGCTTGTGTTTTTAAATTTTTATGCATCCTCATTTACCTACCCGGGACACTCAATGTTTGTCATCACCCTCCCTGCTGCTGTGTGGGTGTGGCTTAAATTAAATTATTATTATATCAATAATAACGCTAACCATGGAATCTCACACAGCTTAACTAGCTCAACAGCGACTAGAAGCAATTAAGAAATATCTCCCCGTCCGTGATTCTGTCAAGCAACAACTACAAGCACGTCGGGAGTCTCAGGTAGAATTTACAGAAGGTACAGAACAGTTATTTAAGCCAATTGTCAAACCAACAAAAAAATTGCTACAGCAACTGAGGCAGCACAAAAGGCTCTTGAGACATTACCTGTTGATATTGCTGGCTGTCTTCGGGCAACCCAACCACCACCCCGGCAACCTCCTCAACCACAACATGAAGTTCAACCACAACCTGAACCACCAAAAACCAGAACCAAGATAATAGATAAATTTACGCCTGAAGGTATTGCCGCTATCAAAGACCCAGATCAAATAATTAATACTGCCACGTTTGGATATCATAATAGAGATAAGTATGTAAAACCCAAATATGTTGATACTCTGAAATATAGCGATTGGGTTTAGGGATGTATATCACATCGTTACTGACACTCCGCAGATCAGATCTGATGAAGATGCTAATAATTTTGATATTTTTAACCAGACAGCGAAAGAGTATATTGAACGAGCAAAGCAAGAAAGGATACTAAAAGAAGAAGAAATGAAGCAGCAACTTGAAAAAGCAAAAGCAGAAAGGGAATTAGGAGCAGGGAAGAAAAAGCAGGCAAAACAACAAATGAGGAAGAAGAATGGCAGGATACAAGTTCTGACCCCAGTGCCACTGGAGGTAGTATTGCCACTCCTTGTACAGGTACCAGGGGGAGTGGTCTTATTACTCCATGCCCCAGCAACATCCTTGCTGATGTTGAACGACTAGAAATTTTGATTGGCGGAAAACGAGCCAGTAATAATTCCCCAGAAATCATGAATAAAGCAGCTGCTATTTGTCAGAGATTATTTATGGGCGGTATCATGGATATTAATATTTATCGGTCCCTCATTAATGAAATCTTCGATGATTACCGCAGTGATTGAGGGGATACAATTAGATCAGTGACAAGAAAATAAGATGATCGTACATAATGCTCAACATGGACCGATCATGGTCAGGGTGATAGATTCGCGATTACCAACCTATAAAGTTACCTACGGAGATGGACCCGGTGATGTTGTTCAGCGTCTGTTCAGAAGGATAGCCCCAAAAGCAATACCGATTGCAAAACAATTATCAATGAAAGCTATTGACGTTGTTCGTGATAAAGGTATTGGTGCTGTTGGTGATGTTGCTAGTAAAGCATTCTCAGCAATCAAGGACAGACTAGCACGATTAATACGCAGACTGCAAGCTGTCCGACCTCAGCCAGTAAAATTACCCAGCACTGAAGTTATGCCTGCAAACGTTAGTAAAATAATAAATCAAGCTGCGAATCAAAAACTAGCAGAGTTGGCTGGTGTACCCTGGCAGGAAAAGAAAAAATATAACTGCTAGTCTGATAGCGGGAAGTGGTCTTCATGTTAGACGATAATGAATTAATAATAAAATGTTTAAACGTGTATCTGATCCTTCATTCGACATGGATGCACCAGTTCTCAAAGATGAATCAGTACGTGATTATCAGTATTATTCTTATGATGCACGAGAGCCAAATCAACGTGGGAGAATTGAACTGCAAGTTCAGGATACAAGCAGCTATTTCTTACCCGCTGAAGCATTTATTGAAGTAGAAGGTGAAATTCTGAAAACGGATGATACTGAATATGGAGCTGATGTTAAGGTTGGTTTTGTTAATAATTGCATTATCGCGTTGTTTGACATTGCCACGTATATCTTCGATGGAAGAAATATTTAATCAATTCAGAAAGACGTTGACGTTGCCATGACGATATTGGGCTAGCAAGATACAGCGACGATTATTCAAGATCAATTGGTTCGTCAATGATGTTTGTAAAGGGTACTTCTGACCACCCTGACAACAGACAGTATAATATAAGACGACCAAGAAACAATGCCAACAACGCTGATGCTGATGTGTGGACGGTGGTTCATGGTGCTAATCCAGAATTTAACTTAGGATTCGCAGCAATGCTGAAAGATGGAAGTAGAAGATTTTCATGTGCAATTCCACTGTCACATATCTTTGGATTTTGCAGAAATGTCAGAAAGGTAATTTTTGGAGCCAAGGATACAGTTGTACTTGTAAGAAAGGCTACCGACGATGATGCTATTTTGGAATATTGATATGGTTGTACTAACTCCGACTCACCGGCTTGCCAGAGAAATGAACGAACGAGGAGTTAAATCTCATACTTATCACAGCTTGTTTAGATGGATGGGAGATGCATGGACTCCTGAGCGAATGGGTGAGAAATATATTCCTAAGTATATTATCTGGGATGAGATATGCACGGTATCTGTGGCGGTATTAAAAATGTTTCTTGATTGGTTGTTGACGAGAAATACTGCTGTTATCATGTGTGGCAATCATGGTCAACCACCACGCTTTGTTGGATCATCTCCGCATGAATGGCTGAAAAGTTTGTAGATTATTATGACGAAATAATTGATGATCATAGAGCTATTAATGAACTGCTGAAAGAGTTTAAAAAGTTAATCAGACTGCAGCCAGGTAAGATTCAATGTGAGATAATGCGTGCAGTAATTCCAGAGACTACAATGAATGATTTTTGGAATTTGTGGAGGCCTGCTGATTTGACAGTTGCAAGTCGGAAGATAGTTCGTGATACACTTCAGCAACAATTATTTCTGTTACATAAAGAAAAGTTTTCAGATTTACCTATGCCATTGTGTTATCGACCAGCAGACACACGCAAACAAAACAATGAAGTTGAGATTCCAGGGCCCTTGACAGTGTCGAGGAAACAAAAACTCTTTCTTAATGATATTGTTATTGTTCCTGTGAGTGCTGTTGAGAGCGCGTTAACGATGGACAAATCTCCATGGACTATATGATATGCTATAACGATTCACTCGTCACAAGGATTAACTATTTCTGATACAAATACATGTATCTGGATTGTCGATGATCGGATCAAATGGTCAAATTTAGTTTATCTAGCGGTATCAAGAGTTAGAAGAATGTCTCAGCTACGGAGGGTTATCATAGACTGCGCAATGACTCAGGAAACCACTGCTAGCAATTGCGATGATATAGTAAGGAAACAATTAGCTGGTTATCAGCGATCTGACAAAAAGAGTAAGCGTGACTTTGATCTTGATATTGAATTTATCATGACACTGAAACAACAACAAAATAGTCACTGTGCTTGCTGTAACACAGTAATGTTGTGGCAGTATTCTTCTAATGACCCACGACAATTTACCGTGGATAGATGTGGACCTCTCTTGAGTGTAATCGACGTAGGGGCGCTGGTGTCCTGCTTTCACAAAAGTGAAGGCGGTGGTAACTGTGTATTTTCAGGAAGTACTTTTAATTGTTTGCATACAGACCCACGTTGAGGAGCAGTTGAATCTAGTCTGTAGATTGCATGTCTACCCGTGGATCTTACCAAGCTGGAAATTTTATGTGTGGTTAACACTCCAGACTGGGTCAGTCGCTCTTTTTTTTTTCCCCCTTCAGGTTCACCGGGTTCATAAAAAATATCTGACAGTCACATTACCTAGCACTGGTTGTTTTGAGAGAGTCACATTGTTGTACTGGTATGTGTTTTTTATGATTGCATTGATGGGTTTCATGGAAGTTCCACGAGTAATTTCATTATTTAACGCAGCTATCACACTTGGTAGTCTTGCAACCCACTCACGAGATCTCTTATCTGCCTGAACTTTATTTAGGGTTATTTCTTTTGCATATTGATATCCAAACAATCACTCAGCAAACGTTCGATTAAATCACTCAACGATTGCCTGATCGCGATGAATTGCGATGTGTACGCGTCCGATTTTGACATTATGTTGTTTCATCATCAACGTTACTGCACCAAGAAATTCCTTGCCAGGATCAACGTGTAGCAGCTGTGGCCATCATAAAGGTCCTCGTTGATAAATTCGTTCAAACACAGATGCAGCTTCAGTTGCTGTCTTTGTTGATAGTGGTTCTGCTTCTTTATATCTATTTGCAATGTCAACGACACTCAACGCGTATTTGTATGTGCGCAATTGACGTCTACCAGTTTTAATAGTATCATGCGGTAAAAACAAAATATCTGCCTGATGAACTTCATTGGGAGCACTGACATCAAAATGAGCGTAGTAAATTTTTTTAGGTGGTGGTAGATAAATTTGCTATATTGCCTGTCATGCTAACCAATTTGAAGCAACAGAACGTGTGACATTTGCTGCATCAGCAAGTTTACTAATCACTGCTCTACCCATCCAATATCCTCTTGGGCTATAATAAATCGATTCCATTATTATAATAATAATCAACCGACTAATTACCAGCCCCTAGCACTAGCTTACCTTTCATTGCAGATCTTACCAGCCAATTAACGAGTGATTCTCTGAGAAATTTATTTTTTATAGACTTTAATGTGTGTATCAACTTCGCGTCTGCAATATGTCATTGTTGTAAATCTGGATTTTTATAGGCGACATCATGAACATGGCACGTTTGATCAATCGAATTTATTGGATACTCTCCAAGTCTTGGTTGGTCTCGTTCGTCAAGTCTGATATCGAGTCGGGTTCCAGGACCACAATAATTATATCCAGGAAGATGTTTTTCGCCAGGATACTTAGGCAATGGAGCCCTTGGTAATTTTCCCAGTGAAGCAGTGATATCTCCACCTGTTTCATTAGAGATAAATCTGTATTTGCTTGTACCACATTTCACACATTTGCCTGTAAGTGCACGCTTTTTATTCCTCGTCATTATTGTTTTTAATTCAATGGTGGGGGTGGGTGCTCTGCATCGAACACAATATAAATTCATATAATTATTATATATTTCTACAACATGGATATCATTGATTTTTCAGCAACATGAAAGCAAGAGCCAGTCAAGCATCATCCAGCGCTACCAAATTCTATCAGAGCAATTATCGTAGGTCCATTTGGGTCTAGTATGATGCAATTGTTGCTTACCTGATAATGAGATGGCTCAAGTGGGATAAGTTGTATTTAGTGGCACCATCTGTAGATGATCAGCGATGCTACAACATGCTTAAAGATTTTAATGAAAATGCAAAATTGTTGGACAAGGACGGTAATGATATTATTGAGTTTATTACCGATAATGAGGAGCTCCATCTGTGGATGATCTCAATGGATGTATTAATAATCTCGTAGTATATGATGATGTAATGCAAGATAAACAATCAAATCCAGCTTGGATATTTTCCCGAGGCAGACACAAAAACACTGCTATTATATATGTTACTCAGTGTTTAATGGACACATACTCTGCGAAACATCCACCAGACTTGGTGTTCAGGAGACATGGATATTATTAAATTTAAAAACTTCTTCTCAAAAGCACAAGCGATTCCTCATGGATTTATCACGATAAATTTACATGATCTTCAGTTGAGGTATCGTGTAGGTCTCGGTAAAATTTTTGGTTGAGAAAGACAGCAGCAGGAAGGGTGATGACAAACACTGAGTGTCCTGTGTAGGTAAACAAGGATGCATAAAAATTTGAAAACACAAGCATCAAAGATAAAATAACAGATATGAGCTAACTCAATTAGAGAGAGATCTTGGTTGGTTAAAGACCTTGGTTTAACGTTACTGACCTTGTATTTTCGTTTTCGTAGGACACATTATTTTCAAAAAAGGACTTCTCTAAAAAAATGGTCTGTTCACCTTCCCACCTTGTCTGAAAAATATTTGTCAGAATCACTATCCGCTCATTTTTCATAGGAAGACTTATTTTCGTGAAATAACCCTCCTAAAATTGGTCTGATGTATAAGAAATTACAGTATTTAGTGATTTATAAGGAAAATAGAGTATTTAGTGATTTATAAGGAAAGTACAGTATTTAGTGATTTATAAGGAAATACATTTTTTGTTATTTACAGGGAAGTACAGTACATGTACTTAGTGATCAGTGTTACGACTCTATGGTCATAAACTAAGTAACAGAAGAGAGTAAAAACCAACAAGATTTTTAAATTCAACAAATAATTTATTACCCAAGAATACAAAGTGATGATTTAAAAAGAACTTATAGCAATGTGAATTAAATCCCAAAAAGTCCTAAAAGTTTTGATCAAAAATACAAAATATAAAGTTTCAATTGAATTTCAATTCAAATAATGAATGTGTTGATGTGCCTGTAGTCTCGAACATGGTAATGTGCCAATGGCCTGAATTGTGATGATGATTTTCAATGCTGTCATCATACGTAGTTACTAAAACTCTCATGTAATCTGTGAAGCTCTACTTGTTGGTATATTCTCTTGGAGATTCATTCGTGAGTAACAAAGACAGATGACTGAGATTTTCTTAATGTTTCTATTCCTCTTTCTGACAACCAAATATATAACATTCCAAAACGTCCTAAAGTCTGATAAACAATAGATATCTGTAATGTACACAACTGAGATGTGCTTTTAATGATTCCTCTGAACATAATGGCCAATAATCATTAGAGACTTTAAAAGTTCTCTTCATCATCTTGCTCTGTTTTAAGGACTAGGTAAGTATCTTGCATAATAGCCTGGCACGATTTAAAAATTTTGCAAAGCAAGTAAACTTTTCAGTCATACCACTATAGTTTTAGATTGAATACAAGGAAATATCTCAATTTCTTTTAGCAACTGCATGTAAATCTTCATTCCAGGTAATTAAAATATCACATCACCAGATACAGTATTGGATATCTCTTCAGTGTTTCCAGCCAACTTCATGGCCATCAACCATCTGGGGTTCCAGAAAGCCCCTGAAGTTCTCACCATCTGCTGTCCATCTAGCCCCATAGCCTGCAATTAAGAACAAGAGGCTCAAGTGCAGCTGATGTTGCCCATTGTATAACTCATCTTCCCTAGCTAAGGTTCCGATTTGACAATGCTATCTACACCTTGGCATATTGAGCAGATATTTCTGTCATTCAGGTCTGTGAACTTCATTGGATGCGGCGGTAAGCCACTGCATCCCATCAAAATTAAGTTGTTCAAATTTGAATACTGTTCCTACATGATCAAGATAAGGGGAGCAAACAACTTGAATGGACTGATAAATAAGCAATTTTTGCATTGCTGGTTCGTGTTTGCACAAATACCTTTCACTCAAATACACCTGTAATGACTTCCATCCGGTATACAGTCATACTTTCGATGTCAAACTTCCAAAGTATCCTTTTTTAGGTCAATTGCCCCCATCATTACGGCCGATGTACAATATACCACACTATTGGTTAGTTGGCATACATACTAAAGGAGACAACTCATGAAATCCAATAGATGTCGCTAGGACCAAGCACCAATATATCTGTTTGTGTAGACAGGATTATCATATCAGAAACTTGGCTAGCAAAGATGTGTATAACTTAACAGTGAACATTTCACTATGCAGGCTGATATAGTAGTGAAAGAACACATCCAATGTAAACTATCTCCCAACCTTTCTATCATGCTGATTTTACCTAATTTACTAAATTCTGATAAAACATTTCTAAAGATAAAGACATATTTAATAAGTACATTCTCTTCCTTATGATCGATGTCATCTGTGATTTTGATGATAATAAATCCCAACAGATCAATAATATGGCATGAGATCTGTAAGAAGGTCAGCCTATCAGATAACATTATCAATATACATGGATCCTGCTTACTTTTGAATTACCCAAGATCTTGATGATATAAGCTGATATTCTAATTTGGATCAAATCTGGATCAGGATTATGGTTTCCAGAATGGTAATAAGCTCAACCAATCACATGCAAGATCACCTCATAAATATGCATGGCTCTAACTCACTAATGAAATAGTCAAAGATCTTGATGATCCAAATCTGATTAAAACTGGATCACAAATATTGCTTTTCTCTGGTAACAAGCTCAGCCAATAAGACGCAAGATTACATCATTACATGAAGCTATTGCTCATAATCGAACTGATCTGAAGTTGGCTGTATTTCAAGGATGATCGAACTTGAATAAAAATATGGCTTCCAGAGTGGCAACAAGCTCAGCAATTCAGAGACCAGATCAACTCATTAATATGTGTACATTTTGCTCACTTTTGAACATGTACAAGATCTTGATGATATAAACATATATTCCAAGTTTCATACAAATTTTTCATTAGCAAACTCATCTGCGATCTTCACAATATAAGCATATATTCCAAGTTTTTGATCCATTTCAGATCAGAAATGTGGCCTCTGGTGGTAACAAACATCAGGTGCAAGGCAACTTCATTAATATGCATGGATCTTGCTCATTCTTGAACCAATCCAAATTCTTTATGATATAAGCCCATAACAGAGGACCCTCACTACCATAAATAATTGTTGGTCACAAAGGACTTTTACCTGCACCATGGCCAATGTTGTAATGAAACCCTACACATTTATTCCTTAAGGCTGGGATGAAATGCTCCAACCCTACACATTCATTCCTTGGGGTCTGGGATGAAATGCTCCAACCCTACACATTCATTCCTTGGGGTCTGGGATGAAATGCTCCAACCCTACACATTCATTCCTTGGGGTCTGCGATGAAATGCTCCAACCCTACACATTCATTCCTTAATGTCTGGGATGAAATGCTCCAACCCTACACATTCATTCCTTAATGTCTGGGATGAAATGCTCCAACCCTACACATTCATTCCTTAATGTCTGGGATGAAATGCTCCAACCCTACACATTTATTCCTTGGGGTCTGGGATGAAATGCTCCAACATTTATTCCTTGGGGTCTGGGAGGAGGGAATGAAATGCTCCAACCATACAAATTTATTCCTTGGGGTTTGGGATGAGGGAATGAAATGATCTAACCTTATACATTCATTCCTTGGGGTCTGGGATGAAATGCTCCAACCCTACACATTCATTCCTTGGGGTCTGGGATGAAATGCTCCAACCCTACACATTTATTCCTTGGGGTCTGGGATGAGGGAATGAAATACTCCAACCATACAAATTTATTCCTTGGGGTTTGGGATGAGGGAATGAAATGATCTAACCTTATACATTCATTCCTTAAGGTCTGTGATGAAATGCTCCGACCCTACACATTTATTCCTTGGGGTCTGTGATGAGGGAATGAAAAGGTCTAACCTTACACATTCATTCCTTGGGGTCTGGGATGAAGGAACAATTTAATATGGGAAAGAGTATCAGGTTAGTGAAAGTACATCACCTAATCAAGTGATGACAGTACCAATCTCCAAGTAATCCAGAAAAGAAAAAAAAAACATTATTGAGAAAGAAATCTTTCATGCAACAAGTAAATTTTTATACAGAAAAAAGAGCAAATATTTAAGCAACCCTTTTCCACTTCTCTCTCTTGCAATTAACCTTTTGTTTCCATGTTTGAGGAATCTGTGCTCGTAAGCAAAGTATTATGAAACAGTAAACCAGTCCAGAATTCCTTTAGTACATTCACACCATCAAATGAAGGATGAGAGCAGTGATCTCCAATAAAAGTTTGATTGGATAATGGGTGTCATTATAGTGCACTTTAATGGCATAATTGTGTACCCACTGATGATAGTATGTGTACCCACATCCACTGATATGGCATAAGTGTGTACCCACATCCACTGATGATGGTATAAGTGTGTACCCACATCCACTGATCATGGTATAAACTGTGTACCCACATCCACAGATGATGGCACAAGTGTGTACCAACATCCACTGATGATGGTATAAGTGTGTACCCACATCCACTGATGATGGCATAAGTGTGTACCCACATTTTCTGATCATTGGATAAGTGTGTACCCACATCCACTGATGATGGCTTATATGTGAACCCACATCCATTGATGATGGCATAAGTGTGTACCCACATCCTTTGATCATTGTATAAGTGTGTACCCACATCCACCGATCATGTGCATATCAAGTTAAATGTGATCATGTACGTTATTTTAAAAAAGAAAGAAAGAAAATTAAAGTTACTTTAATTTACCCAAATAACAGCAGCTGCACATTAATGAAATAACCATTTTACCTATTTTCATGGCTGCAGTCTCAAAAATTAGAAGAGGAAATCTTGGTAATTAATTCTAGGTAATAGAAAGCCAAGAATTTCTTCTATTAATTGTATGAT
Source organism: Megalonaias nervosa (assembly GCA_016617855.1). Lineage (NCBI taxonomy): Eukaryota > Metazoa > Mollusca > Bivalvia > Unionida > Unionidae > Megalonaias > Megalonaias nervosa. The sequence continues at coordinate 118,653 of JAECUM010092848.1, read as the reverse complement.
TTTTCTTTTGCTTTAAAAAATTCAAGATCTACTTTGAATGATTAACTTTGCTGCTAAGAATTTAGGAATATTTGTAAATGAAACATTTTCTTCTGTTGCACTTACAGAGGTATTACTCTGTCATTTCTCTCAGCTTATTTTGACGATATTTTTCATTACTTTATACAACATGGAAGGATTTACCAATGGAGATTCACCTTGTTCCCTTAAATTATTGGTAAATTATTTAATTAATATCAGTTTCTTTTCTTGCAAGAGAACTTCTTGTACAGTATTGGTGACTCTTTTTCACTAAGCTGACTTTGTGACTGATTTGTCTTTGCAGTGAAATTGTTGTAATTCAAGTTCACTGCTACCTAATATAAAGTACCAAATGGCAGCCCATTGCCTGGCAATATAGGATACCAAAAAGCCACGCACAGTGCAGGTAATATAAGGTATCACATGACCACCATACAGTAATTTAACCAAATACTTTTTATCACATGCACATTCTAGACAATATGGTAATCAAGCTGGAATCCATAGCATGGGTTGTATTATGGTGTATTAATTAACACCGACTAGTGACTGCAATGAAAACAAAACAGGTGACAATGTTCTGTGAGCAAATGCAATACTTACAGAACGTGACTAAAAAGCAAACCAACACATGGTCCAGCACACCTCATCAGACTACCATGGAAGCATAGTAGTACGGACTCTATGTATATCAGCATCTTTGAAAGGATAATGACAGCAATTGATGGAAAAGTAGGCCTGTTATTCTAAAAGACCTTGATAGAACACTACAAGTGACTGATAAGGAACTGTTATTCCAAAAGACCTTGGTACAACACTACAAGTGACAGATAAATTATGTTACCCACCAGTATGCCATCACAGATTTACTTACAAAGATATATTATATGATTAGCAACATGTACATTTTCTTACTATCCAAAGAGTTGCAATTAACAACATGTACATGTTTCTTACTATCCAAAGTTTCAATTAGCAACATGCACATTCTATTCAAAGAGTTTCAATTAGCAACATGTACATGTTTCTTATATTTGGGTCATTTGGGTCCAATTGTTTCTTGGGGGAGGGGCATTTCACCTGCACTTTCCTTAAGTTGGGATAAGAAAATGTAATGTGAAAGAATCTCTGTTACCTCTACTTATTTACTTTCTAATTCTAAATGACATTGTGTTAATCACTCCATTTAAAGTATTCTAAATATTATTTTAATATGCTGAATAAAAAACAAATATTGGCTTTATATTGTTTCCTTTTCTTTCTGCAGCCTATGTTTCTGAAAGAAACTTACCTTCTGCTAGTCTGGCTTCTATGACAAAAACATCATTCTGAAAGTTAAAAACCAGATAAAGTAATACCAATCAAAGTGTACATGTCAAATTCAATTAATGAAATAGTAAATTGGTGGCTAATTAATCAAATTCTATGCAAGAGCTAGAAGTTTAGTCCAAAGCAACAAGGTTACCATGGAATGGGGTGTCTTGCTTTGAATGGTATTAAGATGATCCAACTTTCTGCTAACCAAGGCAAGATTAATTGAATCTATGTTGGGGTTTGGACCAAGACAAGGAAATCTCAGTCAGGGGTTATATTATTTGTCTCCCCATGAGGCTATGCCGAGTGGGGAGACAAATAATGTAACCCCACAACTGGGATTTCCTGGTCTTGCTACAAACACCTACATAGATTATTTTTCTCACCCAATTTTTTCCAACTAAATTCAAATAACCCTGCACCCTTGCAATTTAGTTAGCAGATTCAAAACAAAGTATTCACCAGGTGCTATTATTGCTTCTCACTCTATATAAAGGTTTTGTACACTTTTATGAAAATCTCATCAATTATCTAGTAAGTAGAATCTAGCTATATAAAAGGTTTAATTGTTATGTATTGGAAGTATTGCACAATGAGTGTCTCGAGCCACATGCTTTTGTTTTTCTAAATACTGTGCATTAAGACGAATATGTTAATGAGGGCAATGGGGTGACCTGTCGACCCTAATTACACAAGTTCTACACAAGAGAAAATAGAAATATAAAATCATTTGCTATTGTTACTGTATTATCACATTTAATCAATGGATGTCATGTGAAATTGACAATAAATAACATCTTTTATACAGTTAAGTTTTAACTTTCATCAGTTCTAATTTGTAAAATGTTCTATTGTAGGCTTTGTTATGAAATTGTGCAGTACAATATGCTTGTTGTTGTTGTTATAGGGTTTAACGCCATTTTTCAGCACAAGATAGGTTATACATGGCAGCCAGTATTAATGGATGGAGGAAGAATCCGGGAGAACCCGGAAAGAACCACCAACACACAAGAAGCTTCTGGCAAGCTTTCTCGCTTATCCACATTGGCCGAGCCCGAGACTCGAACCCATGCTGACATAAGTGAGATGGCAGTGATCCATAACGGTGAGCGCTTTAGACCACTCAGCTACTCGGGGCCCCTCAACAGTACAATATGCCTACTGGATACAGTTTTAACATAGTGTGTAGTGACATCAGGAAATTTCTAATTCACGATTTTCTTGGAAATTTATATTTTCTGTCCTGGAAATTTGGCAAATGTTGCTATCACTGGCGTATTGATATGCTACATGGAAATCATTTTGTGGAATACCATGCTGACAGATGAACAAACTACTCTGGTTGGTAAGTGAATGAGTTTTCATTTGCAACTGCATTATTACCTTTGATTAAAGCATGGTGGATTGTGGGTGTTCAAAAAGTTAGAAAAACCACTCGGATTAACACATTTCTGGTTTTTACCAGCTTTGCAATTGCACTTGAGTTTGGTATATTGTGAACAGTGATTTGTGTGATCTGGATTTTTATCGTAGCTTTTTCAGTCATACTGCTAAGATGTCTGCAGTGTGGCTGTTTATAGTGATGCCTTAGCACTGGGGCATCATGCCGCAGACATGTAGCATGATGTCCCACCCAGTCACATTATCCTGACACCAGGCTGACCAGTCCTAACACTAACTCTTAATGCTGAGCGCCTAGTGAGGCAGCTGTTAGTACCATTTTTGTAAGTCTTTGGTATGACTCAGCTGGGGTTCAAACCCACGACCTCCCGCTTCTGAGGCAGACGCTCTAACCAAAGTGATTTGTATTGCATGTTTGTCTGGAGTTTTATCAAACAGCTCAATGAGTGTGTGTGTGTGTGTGTTGTTGTGTATGGTGATATCAAAAGTTAGAGAGACCTTAAGATGCTTCATGAGTGAATTTCTTTTTGTTATATATCTGTTTTTGTTGTTGCATTTTATAACAACTCCATCAGGCACAGCAGAAGACATCAAGGATTTCTTTTTAAAAGTAGTTCCTAGCGCAAGGACACCAAGACTGAGGCGACAGTTCTGAGACAACCAGATTGAAATAAGAAAAATAAGGCTAAAAAAGCATGAAGATTTCTTTGTCACATGTGTGAGAAAGGGTGATCTGCTCTTTCAGGGTACATTAGTATTTTTGCTTGCCCATCACGGAGCCATGGTGGATCCATCATTGGTGTGTCAGACTCAGACCAAACGAGCAAGGATTTGAATCCAAATATACATCAACAACAAATGAATTCTGGACAATATTTCTGTCAGTTAAAAAGAAAAATGCTACATGCAAGTTACAGGCCACTGGCTAAAAAACAAATGCAGTCTCACAAAAATTTCCAAGGGTTTCTTTTAATTATCAAAATACAATATGGAAATGAATGTGCAATTCTTTAGGAACAAATAATTTGCCAGTGATTGTGTGAATACAAAATGATACCTGTGAGTGATGTGTGTGTATGTGATCACAACAGCCAACAAAGGCTAAAATTACTCCAGGTGAATATTAACATCAATAAATTTAAATTAAAAGCAAAATATAAAGAAATAATTTTTTTTAATGATAAATCAATAATGTAAGTTTGTAAAATATTTCTTCTTGACTAAATTAATTCTATTATGACAAGAAAGGTACTCACAGGTAACCAGTGTATATTTATCCATGTAGCCTTATCTAGGATCTTGTTTGCAATATTTAAAGCATATTCATTCTTCTCTTGCTCAGCTACAGGAAAAGAAAATAAGTTACATTCGTATTGAAAAACACAAAGCCCCCATCTAAAGACAAAATTCCTGTAAGTCTGAAATCAAAATAAAGCTAGCAAAGGTTATTTAAAAGGCACACCAATCTAATCAAATAAAGCATACAAAGTTATTAAAAAAACATACACATATAACTAATTAAAGCTTACAAAAGTTATTTAAAGACACTATTTTTTTTAGGTGGAGGGAGGTACATTCCCTTACCCTGGAGTTGCATCTCCGATGCCCCACAGGTATGTGTTTGTTTTGGGATTTTTAAAGTAGCTTTAACAATTTGAGTCATAATGCTATGATGTCTTCAGTGTGGCAGTTTACAGTGATGTCTAACACTGTGGTTGATGTCACAGATATGTCTCACCCAGTCACATTATCCTGACACCAGGCTGACCAGTCCTAACACTAACCTCTTAATTCTTAGTGCCAAGTGAGGCAGCTGCTAGTACAATTTTTCTGTCTCTGGTATGGCCTGGCTCGGGTTTGAACCTGCGACCTCCTGCAATTGAGGTGGAAACACTAACCACTTAGGCCACTGGAGCAGTCCCTAAGGTGTGTGAGACAGCTTCTAGGTAATCCAACTGGAGAAGACTCCATCTGTTGGGGAGTGGCTTCGAAAAGGGAAAATTTTCCCTTCCATAAATCCAGCGGAAGTTGTGAAGCCATGTCTTATGCAACGGTCAAAAGACCTGGAAAGGCGACCTGTTGCACCACAGCTATAGGTCCCACCAGATCGAACTGAGCCCTTTTTGGTTGAAAGATCTCTGAGGTAAAAACTGGGGAATGCGGACTCCGTCCCATGGCAGGGATAATATCATTTAGACAAGGTGATGCTTATGGCAACTGCTCTAAGTCGAAATGCTTAACAAATTCATCTGAGTTGGAGTTATTTCTCAATATGCAGAGCAAATAACCCCCTAATTCCAGGATGAATGGGTCTGTACAGTTATATCGTCCTGTCCCTGTTGGAAATGATAAAATAGACATGATCTACATCTACACAACAGCTTGGTCTTTTAAAGATACCACTTCAAGGCTCATTCCTATAGGTGACCTTGAGTGGAAGTGTCCAGAGTAGGCAACGATTTCAGTACCTAGGCCTGGTTACCTATGGATGTAAGCCTGTTCTTGGTGATAAAAGAGGGAACCATCAAAAGTGAAACTGACCCGTTTTGTTTGAACTGAATTTATATTTGGCTCCCCAGACATGTATTCGCTGATTCTGCCAGCCATTGCTAATGTGATATGGAAGCAGGTCTTGTATGAGAGATGAGCCAAAGATGCCCTTGAAAGTTGGTTTAAATGGTGTTTTGTTCAACCTGGTTAGTACCCCTGATTGTTTCCATTTGGGGCACAGAGCCAATATATTTGGCAGTGTATAATCAAAGTAGAAGAGGAGGTAGGATAAGTCTTTGATCTGTCTGATATCCTCTCAACTATGATGATAAAATGTGTCAGTGATCATGGAGTGGTAACCTTTGATTGTGTCTGGTGCTAACTTTTGCTCATAGAAGAGCCAGAGGAAAAGTTAGCTTTTTCATGTGTAGATGCCTGTAGTGGTATAATGTGTTCTTTGTGTAAACCAATGTGTAAAAATTTTCCATTTACCTTCACACACTTTCAGAGTGGAGGGTCTTCTTGCTTGAGCAATTCTCTCCATGAATGGCTAAGAGAACTGTTTATTTCTGAGGGCCTGTTTAATATGATCCAGACATGCTGGTTCAGTAGGTCTGGGCTGCGTGTGAAACAACTGCCATTGTGGTTGTTTGAGCAGATCAGAGAAATTCTCTATTTTCCATCAAATTTCTGCTGTGAGATTGATGAGATCTATTATCACACATCTTCTTCTATCTGATTGGTGCAATGTGGATGAGGCAACACTTTGATTCTCTTGCTTTTGTATCACCTTGGAATCAGAGGTGCTGGAGGGTAGGTGTATGCATACAGGCCACTCTAATCTCTAGATTGTGAATCGAATGCCCAGGTTTTGGGATCTGGGACTGGTGTGACGAATGTTGGGAGCTTGGAATTCCAGGTTCATCAATGGTCAGTCCCACTGAGTCTATATCTGAGCAGAAACCGAGGGAGGACCATTCCATCTGTATAAGCTGATTGACCCAGATAAAGGAATCAGCTATTACCTTTAGATGTCCAGGTATATGATGAACTTAAATGTGGATTTGTTTGTTGATGACACCACTTTAGAAAGTCCCATGCAAGTATGCAAAGGACAGGAAACTTGGTTCAACCTTGCCGTTTGAGATAAGTCACCACCGTTGAGTTGTCAGATAGAAGGATGTTTGCATAAATAAGCCATTCAAGGAAAATATGCATTAACAGTGTCAAAAGCAGATTACAGTAAAGACAAAGAATAAGAACTGGATGATGAATTAGATGAGGAGTCTGAGTTGGACAATGTTTATGATGACCATATGACAGTGGAGGAATTCAGAACTTTATCTGGTAACTTTGACAATGAACATGAATTATTTTTGGGCCTTGAACCAGATGATACCAGACAGTGACATTTGCAGCATACCGTGAATCACAAAACTGTGGACTTTACTGTTTATTAGAATACTTTTAGAATTAATATATTACGAGAGAACATGAATCACATCATTCTGGATTACAATTTTTATGCCTGTATATGACATATAATTAAGTGCATGGATTTATTATATAAATGTATTAAAAATGTTAAGCATTATGGATTTCATTACATGAAGATGGACAAATTTTAAGTTGTCAACTTATTTCTACATATGGAACATAATAATATAAATGTATTTATTTTCTTTATTGGTTTTGTCTTTATTTGTCCTATCTCTCTGTCTATCCTTCTATCCAGTTTGACTTATTTTTCCCCAAGTGCAAATCTGACCACATGTCACACCTTGCAGACAGATTTGACTTGCAAAAAGCACCTTGGCTTGTAGGAGAGTCATAGAGAAATTCCCTTTTTGCATCTCTAAAGTGGGGGGGGGGGCCCCAGGTCAACATATAGTCAAATTTACTTATCAGTTTTTTTTAAAGTCCAAGCTGATTGCATAGTCTCCCTCTTGAGCAGCATTCGAAATGCACCATGGTGTTTCCATCAAGAATCAAGGAGGTTGAATGAATAACTGAGGGTGCTTACGTCTATCATAGGGCGCAGTGTGCCATTTGACTCTGGGACCAAGAAAAGTCTGGAATAAAATCCCAAGGTATTTATTATTTTGAATGATTTCCATCACCCTTTTCTGATAGTCATTAATTTCTTGCTGCAAGGTGGTGGTCTGTCAGGGTGTTTGTAGCTGATGGGTTTCTGGACAGAGGTGTTTTGAAAGTGATGAGACTAAAAATGTCAAAATTTTAGGAAAAGTGAACTAAATCCATCAATCCTAATAATCAGTTACCTGGGTACCCAATCAAAGGGAAATTATAATAAATGTGAACCTGAACTGCTTTGTTGTAAGTTCATACATGCCAACATTCCCCAAGAGGCATAAAAGTAATTATTACTAATATGAGTAGCATAAAAGAGTAATCTATATATTACATGCCATAGTTACAGAAAACTGTATGAAAAACAGGGATTATTTTTGCTACTTATCTGGATCTGCAGTTAGTTAAAATTCTTTTTACAAAACAGCTAAATCCATAAGGATTAGTACAAGAATAGAACATTATAGAATATTATTGAACACAAAGTTGGTGCAGAGCTATGCCTTTTAGTGTTACATGAACAATAGCAAACAAATTTTACCAATATGTAGAACAAAAATGATCAATTATTTATACATAACATTCACTATAACTAATTTACATAGTGTTAACTTTCACTGAAAGGTCATAAAGAACACAAATTCTGAATGCTGTATTAAATCACTGTCAAATTCCTCACTGAAAGTTTGTAAAGTGCTATTGATATGTCCTTTTCCTGATGCAACATGTTCTTCAGTTTAACAAAATCCCTTTCTCTAACATTTTTTTTAATCATATAACATCCACAATTCTCATTGATAAAGCCCATTTCACTAGATATTTGGCACCATGTGTTTTTTTTTTTAATATGGACTGGTCTGCTACATAAGTGTGTATCAAACTATAATGAATCTGTGACACATGATTTCAAATTCAAGAAACCTGTTTGTTTTCTCGGAAATGTGTCATGTGCAGTTACTATAAACAGAAAATAAGGGAACTGTTTGACATACATAGCCAAATGGTTGCACACATAAAAAATATAATCAGTAGACGGAGGTCTACAATTGGTAAATAAGTAGTCACACAACATGAGCCGTGAACTGTACACATTATTTTGTGTCTTGCTTGCTCCTAATGTCACCAGATATAATCTTTGATCAGAATTTGGGAACATGTTGTTTTGTTTTTTATCACATGGACTAAATGGGTACCCTATAATTAATTTTATTATCTGGGTAATTATAAATGGGTAGGTACCCAAGTTCTGTTGACACCTTTGATGCAGTGTCCCTTGGAAACCACTTGTCGGGTCCAATGATCATCATGTTACATCTTGTCCCATTTGGCAGCAAAGAATTGATGCCTTCCTCCTACTGGGATCTGCAGGAAGGGCAGAGTGGAGACAATGTCATTTTTGAGAGATGGAGGCAGTCATGTAGAGAAATTTGGTGTAAGTGATCACTACTATGTTGTCTTTTGTCCACTTTTGGTTCTTGCAAGAGTAGCTCTGTTCAGGACCCGAGTCATTCTAGAGACCAACTCCAATGCATGTACCATGGAATTTGGAGTAAGTGGTGATAAGCTCTGTTCTACCTTTTGGATGATAGCTATCGATACCCAGTCCAATACAGAGCTCACAGCTACTACATAACCGACCAATTGGTGAGTGTTCTTGAAACTTAGATGTTTGATCCATACAAATAGAGTATAGTTGTGTCATTTATAAAGATGCGATGTCCCAATCTGTTGGGATTTCCAAATGAAAGGTTGGTTTATGGCAATAGTAGAATTACAGACAAAAACTTGATGGAAGGCATTTTGTAAGAGAAAGAAATGTTTGATGCTGGGTATGTCCTAGTTTCTTGTAAATGATGGTGTTAAGCAGTTCAAAATGTGCCAGACTGAGGAAATAATTTGAAGTTGGATTCTTCCTTTTTCGTGATCAGATCAACACATGCTGGAGCTCTGGTCCAGGTGGTTGATAAGGTTGGAGGCAGTGGGAAGAACTCTGATGGCAAAAGGCGGAAAACTTCTTCAATGGAAGCTCTGAAGGCTAAGTCTTTCTGTGACATAGTGAAATCAAGAGTGAAAAAAGGTTCAACAAAGTGGATGACAGATTGATTTCTGGGAACTTATCATGTTGAGGTGTTTGTCCCTGAGGATCCCTTGTAGTAGGTCTATGCCAGTCAAAATGGAAATAGGCCATGTTAGGGTGGAGGACATTGTCAGAGTCATAATGTTGGTATGGGTTAGAGATGTTTGATCCACATGATTGGTCCATGTTTCAGTGGAGCAAAAGGAGACTTTGTTTTGTTCATACATTCACTGTTTATCATCAAGAGCTGTAGAGTGGAGCCCTGAGGAAGCAAGACCTAAAGGTATCGACAGCAATGAGTCCTGTGGTGAAACAGGTGCCAGGACTGTCTCTGTTCACGTAGAGTTCTGGCATTTTGTAACTGGAGAGCCCATTGTTGATTTATCTCCTTATCCACCAAAACTTCCCGCACTGTGGACATGTCAGCATGTAGGCTCATCGTCTTTGTCCTTAGTTGTGCATTTCTGTGGTTTGCCCATGGTCTAATCTTTAAGACAAATAGAGCAAAACATATAAACCTGTTGTAGCTCTACACCTGTCTCTTATTATTGCACAGACGGTCGGTGCAGAGCTATGCCTTGTAGTGTTACCTGGACAACAGCGGAAGAATTTTACCAATATAATTCACCAGACTACATGTGAAAGATTCAAGGATGACCCAAACAAGTAAATGCAATGAAGCATGGTGTCCGGACACTAAATGTATTAGAAGAGAAAACTCACCTGTATGTAGCCAGTTGTTGTGGAATTACACATATATTAAGAGTTTTCTATAGGTCTCAGGGTCTTGAACATTAACATAATTAAAAGTACAGCCCAAACATATATGTGAAGTTGCTTAGGCTACTCATGCAAGTAACTAAGTACAATTAAATGTGTAAAGATGACAAAGTGTGGCTAAAATTGTAAAGGCAGAACTTTGTCGCAACAGAAAGAAAAACAAGTTGGAAATATTGATGGAGTATATTTTCCTTGTGAAGTGAGAACTCCTCCAACTTGTATTGACATTGATTCTGGGTTTTGCAAAGTCTTTTGTGGTGAGAGTGTTTCTTGGCACAAGAAGTTGTAACTGAGATATTCATTTACCAATCCCTATATCAATGAGAGAACACTCTGCCCAACCGATACCTAGATGGGCAGATAACTTTGAGCTCTTTATAGCTGAAAGTTCTATCTGGGGGGCTGGATTTGCAAGGTAGTAGTTGTTCTCCTAAAGTATTATGGTCATGTAATGTATTTAAAGAAGAAATTCAAATATAACCAAATAAAGAAAGCAAAGGTTATTTAAAAAGCATACAAATCTAACCAAATAAAGCTTACAAAGTTACTTAAAAAAGCATACAAATCTAACCAAATAAAGCTAGTAAAGGTTATTTAAACAGGCATACAAATATAACCAAATAAAGCTAGCAAAGGTTATTTAAAGTGTATACAAATCTGACCAAATAAAGCTAGTAAAGGTTCTTTAAAAGGCATACAAATCTAACCAAATAAAGCTTACAAAGGTTATTTAAAAGGCATACAAATCTAACCAAATATAGCTAGTAAAGGTTATTTATAAGGCAAACAAATCTGACCAAATAATGCTTACAAAGGTTATTTAAAAAGGATACAAATCTAACCAAATAAAGCTAGTAAAGGTTATTTAAAAGGCATAAACATCTAAACAAATAAAGTTAGCAAAGGTTATTTAAAAGGCATACAAATCTAACCAAATAAAGCTAGTAAAAAGGTTATTTAAAAGGTATACAAATCTAACCAAAATAAAGCTAGTAAAGGTTATTTAAAAGGCATACAAATCTAACCAAATAAAGCTAGTAATGGTTATTTAAAAGGCATACAAATCTGACCAAACAAAGCTTATAAACGTTATTTAAAAGGCATACAAATCTAACCAAATAAAGCTAGTAAAGGTTATTTAAAAGGCATCATAATCTGACCCAATAAAGCTTTTCAAAGGTTTTTTAAATGGCATACAAATCTAACCAAATAAAGCTAGTAAAGGTTATTTAAAAGGCATAAAAATCTAACCAAATAAAGCTTACAACGGTTATTTAAATGGCATAGGCATCTAACCAAATAAAGCTTACAAAGGTTATTTAAAAGGCATACAAATCTAAACCAAATAAAGCTAGTAATGGTTATTTAAAAGGCATACAAATCTAACCAAATAAAGCAAGAAAAAGGTTATTTAAAAGGCATACAAATCTAACCATATAAAGCTAGTAAAGGTTATTTAAAAGGCATACAAATCTAACCAAATAAAGCTAGCAAGGGTTATTTAAAAGGCATACAAATCTAACCAAAATAATGCTAGCAAAGGTTATTTAAAAGGCATACAAATCTAACCAAATAAAGCTAGTAAAGGTTATTTAAAAGGCATACAAATCTAACCAAATAAAGCTAGTAAAGGTTATTTAAAAGGCATACAAATCTAACCAAATAAAAGCTAGTAAAGGTTATTTAAAAGGCATATAAATCTAACCAAATAAAGCTAGTAAAGGTTATTTAAAAGACATATAAATCTAACCAAATAAAGCTAGTAAAGGTTATTTAAAAGGCATATAAATCTAACTAGGTCATCTCCATATGCACATTAACGTGCATCAGACTTCAATGGCCTAGATTTAATGGATTCAGTGTAACCATGATAACAAGATTTCAACAAGGAATTCCAGTCCCTGAAGCAAAATAAAACTGAATATTATAAAAATAGTACAAGAATACTATCTGTTAATGCACACCTATAGCACAGACAGTGGTATGGCTACTGAACTTTATTTGCCTTGAGCAACCAATATTTATTTCATCATTAAATATGCCAACAAAATTTAAATTGAATAATCTAAGTCAAAAATGGACAAAATTTTTTCCAAACCTCCAAAATTTATTCAACAATATGAAAAGCAAATCATGTTATCTACATATGGACAAAGCAAGCCTGCCAAATTCAAGTTGTCTTTAGCATGTGCTTTTGAGTACTTTTGCGAACATGCTTCCATTGACCATAAAATAGATGAACAGAATGGATGAAATCGAGATAGACAGAATGGATGAAATCATGATAGGCAGAATGGACAAAATCATGATGGACAGAATGGACAAAATCAAGATGGACAGAATAGACCAAATCAAGATGAGCAGAATGAACAAAATCAAGATGGACAGAATGGACCAATTCAAGATGCCAATGCTGCCAGCTGTAAAGATATAAAAACCCAACTGCTTGTGACAATGCTTTTTAGAGTAAGCAATAAACATTTCACCAAAGCATAACTTACAAATAAGCATCATACAGAACCAACTTTTCACCAAAGAATAACTTATAATAAGGACCATGAGACTCAGTTTAATAAGTTAAATAATCAATAAATGGAACCAACATTTCTCCAAAGCATAACCCAACAATAAATGATAAATAACCAATATTTCTCCAAAGCATAACCCAACAATAAATGATAAATAACCAACATTTCTCCAAAGCATAACCCAACAATAAATGATAAATAACCAACATTTCACCAAAGCATAACTTATAACAAGGACCATGATGTGCAGTTTAATAAGTTCAAATCTTGGCCAGAAACTGTGGAAAAATTTAAACCCTAAGGCACAGTCCAAAGGTCAAAATTCTTTCATAAATATTTCCACAAACATATGAACTTAGCAAATGATCATTATCTTTATTCACATCTTTTGAATTTTGTAAATGATCATGAACTTTATTCTCATATTTTGAATTCAGAAAATGATCATGACATTTATTCTATATTTTGAACATGGGAAATTAAAATCATCATTATTCTTACATTCTGAGTATGGACATGATCATGATCATTGCTGAATTTAGTAATTATCATGAACTTTATTCTTCTATTAGAACATAAGAGAGATCATGATCATTATTCTTGTGTTCTGAATTTAACAAAGTATCAGAATCATTATTCTTATGTTCTCAATTTATTAAATTATCAGAATCATTATTCCTACATTTTGAACTATGACCATGATCTTTATTCTTACATTCTGAACTATGGAAATGACTAGGATCCAAATTCTTCAGAAATGATGATCCACAGCTGCCAACCCCAGAGTACAAAAATACTGACTGCTTATGGTAAAAATACTGATTTTCAGCAACAAATACTTATTTTTTAAATTTTAATGCATATGTAACTATTTACAACATCAACAATGATCAGTAAAATAGGACAGTACCTTACTTAATTATTTGATGTCAAAGATGCATGTGTTGCACTCTTGCACCTTCTGAACAGGCACCCTGTTCCCTTCAGGTGCCCATTTAGAAGGTGCAAGAGTGCAATATACTCAGACACAGGCTGTTTATAGGAGCCTTTTCCAAATCGTTTCTTTTTCTTCCATCATTATCGATTCCAATGTACCACCTCTCATTGATGATCTGAATTTCTGTGTGATTTTCTTACTTAACTGTTTTTGTTCTAGCATACGAGTAATCCACTGTGATTTTAATGTCTGGAAAACATGTGTGAAATAAATCACCAGCAACACTAGTAACTGAAAGAGGAAGGTGAATTTCTAAAAGAAATTTAATAAGCCTAATTTCGATCAAATTACATCAAGGTTTTCTCTGGTATTTATATACGTCGTAAGTTCAGGCTGAGTTGTTGATGATGAAGCAGCAAGCTGATGTTTATTAGCTTTTTCATGCTCTTGTATGTCATGGGTGCCTCCATGCCCAATAGTGAAATCCCATTATACAATTCGCATAATGTCAAGTTTTCTCATTTACTAGATGGCTTCACAACTCTAAACAAGATGGCACAATTGTCCTTCTAGTTCTGTTTTCTTGTCTTTCCTGGAGAAAATTCTGAATATTCTGCTTTCCTTTTCGACATGATTAGAAGCTGCATATCACGATGAGATACGGTGTCACGTTTGCTAAGCCCAGCAATAAATTTATGTATAAGCTATAATCTACTTGTCTTGGGAATATTACCATGGCCATGTGTTTGATGTCTGAAGATTGCCATGGGCTAGTGTTAAACTCTTACGCAAGGTTACCATGACCTGCCAGAGACTGGAAAACTTGAATTGGCAAAGGTGATGGATAGCACCATCTAAACAAAGGCTTGTAGTTATCACACCTGAGTGTTAAAGCTGAGTCCACAGATCAAAGGGAAGCCTGTGGAGTGAGTGGAGCATGTTCTCATCGATCCCCACATTGACAGACAGTGAGAGGGACATTGTCCGCTAAGTTTGATTGGATCAGTTCACAGTGATATCCAATCAGAATTGTGATAGAGGGTGTGATTACAATGTAGGCCGAATGATAACTTTCAGAACTCTTAAGAGAAATTTAGTACTTGCCTAGAGGGATTGTGAGTCAATAGGGTTTACTCCAAGAAGAAAGTCACTTAGAGGTAGATTCTAAGGAAAGACAAAGCTTTGAAAAGAAAGCTTTTTAGGGGACAGAGAACTTCGGGTTCCACTGGGTCGCAAGTCTCAAGAATTGGTGATGGAATTGAGACTGTAGTCGAGACAGTCAAAGTCGATAGAAGGGCAGTTGTGGGAGAGAAAGTGGAGGAGGAGTCCAGAAAAAGTCAATGTGGAGGAGGAGGAGGAGTCTAGAGAAAGTGGAGGAGGAGAAGGAATCTAGAGAAAGCTGAGGAGGAGAAGAGGGAATCTGGAGAAAAGTTGAGGAGGAAGGGGAGAAGGAAGTGGGAGAAATAGAAGAGAAGGGATACAACAGATGAGTAGAAATACAAGGACAGGTGGAAATCAATTTCACACTGCTAATCAAGTGATGTAATAGGCTTATTAAAGGGTCAAGCGGAAGGAGTGTAATTGGGAATAAGAGTCATTTGATTACTGAATTGCTATTCACTGAATTTCAACCTTTTTT
The DNA here is from genome assembly GCA_016617855.1 of Megalonaias nervosa. Classification (NCBI taxonomy): domain Eukaryota; kingdom Metazoa; phylum Mollusca; class Bivalvia; order Unionida; family Unionidae; genus Megalonaias; species Megalonaias nervosa. The sequence continues at coordinate 103,375 of JAECUM010092848.1, read as the reverse complement.
TGTATATTTAACCATCTAACTGTCGGCATTGCTGACTGGGGTCTTAGAGCTCTACATCTATCTTTCACTAAATTTAACTTCCAACAAAACAGAGCCTGGGTGGGATTTCTATAATAGTTTAAATAAAACACTGGGAGCACCCCACCCCAACCATAATAAATCCCCCACATACAGTGATAACTGCAAATGTTTGTGCAATCCAATATGGTGGTTAAAGACATGGTAGCCTCGATTTCAAATGAACCAATCATATCTTAGAACTTTGTTCCCATATACATGCAATACATTTCAAGCAGAATGGAACTGAGTGCCTGTTCTAAACAAAAAATTGCAAGGAAAGTTTTTAACATTTTTTTAAAATTTTGAAAACTTATTTTAGCAAGAAAAACGTACACCTGTATTCAGGGACAAAATACAAGACAAATACAGGAAAAACAGGACACTTGGCAGCTATGCATGACCTTTATTCTTACATTAACTTAGGAAATGATCATAATCATCATTCTTACATAACTGATCATGAATCAAACTTTATGAATCGAGGTTCTTTCAAAGAAACTTACATCACTGATGTTCTGTTAGCACATGAAACTGAATTTCTTAAACTATTGCAAAGATGCTGCCAGAATTGTATGTAAAGATGGGAGCTATCCCCTTGTCACCAAAATAAGAGGGAAGGTAAAAAAAAAGCAGTAGGGGAAATGGCCATAGCTCAATACTTACCTAATACTTAAACATCCATCTCTTTCTCTGTGCTCCACTCTGTTAGAGCCCTATTGAAATCAACATCCTTCAAAGATAATCACTCTAGTTGTATAAGCATTCATCTGTCAAATTTTTATCATCTTTATCTGTTCAGTGTATTGCTGACTACTAGTATTTGCCAAATAACATCCTTATCTGAAGATGAATCATATTAGGAATCAGTCTTTTGGGGTTTTCTAGGGCAGCCCATATTTTAAACACAAGTTTGTAACGTTTTCTTCATGAATGCAAGGTTAAAACTGTGACAGAATGTTTGTTCTGGTGTCAACGTGCAAATTTAGTCTGAGAACCATTCATGCAAGCTGAAGTAGCCAGATAAGTCCACAGTCCTGAAAAAATCCCTGTCATGACAAGCACTATGAGACATCTACCAGCAGTATGACTTATGTCAAAACAAGCACTTTTGGGGTTAACTGTTAAATAAAAATTGCATACTGCACAAAGGACATTTTTATAGGGGTGAAACGATTCATCGATATTGATGAATCAACACTTTTGCCATAACAATTCACATACTAATACAAGAGACAAAGAATCGATACAAAACGATACTTACCATATGCAAGTTATTTTAGTCTTCAGCAGTCATGAATAATTATTTATAGTTTTGCTTTATTATTCTTTAAAATTCGACATTCATCTAAAACAGCATCTGCAGTCACAGGCATTCATTTTTATTAGTAAAAAACAAGAAAACTATCGAGAATACATGCTCGCCGTCTACAAATTAACACAAAGTGACATGGTTCATAATCTGCCCCCCCCCATTCCATCCTAATTATCTTAACCCAGCAGCATGTTCTGCATATACTATACATTACAACATTCCAAACATGTTCCACATGTATAATGATGTACTCTGCACACATCATTTATTAACCAATTTTAAGTGACGTTTCTGCATTTAATTATATCATGTGTGTCCAGACTTGTACAAAAGGTAACAATATAAGAGTGAGACAACAAGCTTTGTAAAATTTAACAAATAATGTATTTCCCTAGAAAACTAACGTAAAAATTAGAAAACGAACTTACGGTTTTATGAATCAAATCCAAAAATAATCCAAGAATTAAAAAATAGAAGTCCTATTATTAAAGAGTCCTAAATGAATCTGATTTCGAGTCCCAATGAAATTCCAAGATGGAAGGCGATGACATATGCAATAGTCAGCTTTGTACTGATGTGTCAACAGTTCCTTGCTGAATCACAGAAAATAATATTCCAATTTGGAATTCTGAATAAATTTCAATAAATGTCTTTGCCCAAGAATCAATTTAGGAGCACTTGAATTTCTCCAGGGAAATGAATCACTAATTCCATAAAATAAAATTTTAACTCAAACTAGTCACAACAAAACACCTTTAGGTGTGAAAGATTTAGAACCCAACTGGCAAATTCTTATGATAACATGAGTTATAAGCCCAACTAAAACCCAAAACAGATTCCCCGATGGGGGTCAAATATTCATCCCACTGGGAAAACCAAAAGTTTGTAACAATAAACACGTTATTTGTCACGTACTCCAGGTATGGCTTTGATTCAACTTAACAATTCTTACTATGAGAATGAATAATAAAAAATTTTTTAAAAAAAGTTGTTTACCAGAACTCACTGGTTCTGAATCAAGGTCAGAAACTTGATACAGTGTTGCAATATTAGTTGTTTATCAAAATTAACTGTCAGGTCAAACAGAACTAAATTGAATTTCTGGACAATTTTCAAATCCAGTAAATAAAGTTACATTATAATAACATGTAATGGAAATAAAACAATAAAACTTAAAACAAACAAATAATTAAATTAGATATACATAACACTTCCCCCTATAAAAGAAAAAGAATGATTTATATAATAAAGCTTTCCTTTCACCATAGGTTAATTATATATGAGGTTTTAAAAAAAATAACATAAGAAGAACTCTTATGAATTATACAAAGTGTACATGAAATAATATTTCTAAACAAGGAGAAAGTGCATCTGCTATTAAATTGTCTTTTCCCTTGATGTGCCTGATGTCAATATTATATTCCTGTAACAACAAACTCCACCTAAATAATCTCTGATTTTTGTTTTTCATCTTGTCGATGAAAGTATGGGGCATGTGATCACTAAACACAATAATCGGAGAAAAAGCTGAACAAATGTAAACTTCAAAATGTTGTAATGCCAATATCAAAGCCAAACATTCCTTCTCAATTGCTGAATAATTTCTTTGGTGCTTATTTAATTTCTTAGCAAAACAGCACACTGGATGATCAACACCATTTTTATCTTCTTGAATCAATACCGCTCCAACCCCAACATCACTTGCCTCAACAGGCAGTTTAAATGATTAACTGAAATTTGGAGCTGTAAGAACTGGTGCACTCTAAAGTATGGCCTTTAACTTACCAAAGGCCTCCTGACATTTTTCAGTCCAAAGAAACTTGTTTTTCTTGCTCAATAAATTTGTCAGGGGTTCAGCAATTATGGAAAAATTGGAACAGAATTTCCGATAGTATCTGGCCATACCTAAAAATCGCATCAGTCGCTTTTTACTGCCAGGCACAGGGAATTCAGAGATAGCCTTGACCTTAGCATCTATAGGTTTAACTTGTCCATGTCCCACGATATGTCCTAGAAATGTTACACAAGCAAGGCAGAACTCACTTTTGGATAAATTGATTGTCAAACTTGCATCAGTGAGTCTCTCAAAGAATTTCCAAATTGTTGCTACATGTTCTTTCCAGGTGTCATTGTAGATGATGACTTCATCGATGTAAGCATCACAATTATCTAGACCAGAGGTAATGATATTCATTTAACATTGAAAAGTACTTCACGAACCCTTCATCCCAAACAGCATCACTTTATACTGATAAAGTCCATCTGGAGTCATGAATGCCGAAATTTCCTTTGCCTTTTCTGTCAGTGGAATTTGCCAAAATCCTTTCAGAAGGTCAAATTTGGTGACACACTTTGCATTTCCAATTTTATCAATGCAATCATCGATTCTTGATAATGGAAATGAATCTGTTTAGTCACACTATTCACCTTCCTATAATCAGCGCACATACGGAAAGTTTTATCTGGTTTCGGAACAAGTATACATGGTGAACTCCAATCACTTTTACTGGGCTCTATGAAATCATTCTCCAGCAAATACTGATTTTCTTTTTTTCAAGTATTCCTGTTTGAGAGGGTTCATTCTGTATGGGTGTTGTTTCACAGGTTTGGAATTTATAATTTCAACGTCATGGTAAATATTGTTTGTTCTTGAAGGAACATCTGCAAATAAGTGCTCATATTCAAATAATAACTGTTTAAGTTCACTCCTTTCTTGTTGTTGCAAATGTGAAAGTTTCTGGTACAGATTATTCTTAATTTCTGAATTCCGAAGGTTTGTTACTCCAAAATCAATAGAGTCCAATTGCATTCCTTCACCTAAATCCTCAGTGAGTGGGACAGGTACAACTAAATTAATTGCATGATTTACTTGGCTTTCTCTCTCAACATACTGGTTCTCCTTTAATTTATTTACATCCCAGGAGTACTATTATTATAATTTAACTCTTTCATTTTCTTCTTTACTTTGTAAGAGCTGTAATACCTAATCTGAAAAAAATTTTGAAGAATGAGCAAGAGAGACAGAACTCTATCACCAGACTCAAAAGTTCTCTCAACTGAAGTTCTGTGAAATCATAATTTCACTTTTGACTTGAATTGCTGGATGGCAAATTCAAGCATAATTAGCTGGAAAATTCCAGACATAAAATTTGACCCTTGATCAGATTGGACAGATTTGGGAAGGCTAAACTGAGTAAAGAACTTTATCAAAGCTTTTACTATTGTTTCAGTTTAAATATTCCTCAAAGGAATTGCCTCTGGGAATCTTGTTGACGCACACATTATAGTCAACAAGCATTGGTTGCCTGACTTGGTCTTAGGTAAGGGACCAACACAATCTACCATTATTCTGCTAAATGGTTCGTCAAATGTAGGAATAGGTTGCAGATGAGCCTTAGGTATCTTCTGATTGGGTTTTCCTACCATTTGACAAGTATGACAAAATCTTCAGTATTTACAAACATCACTTTTGATTTTTGGCCAATAAAAGTGATTCAAGATCTTGTGATAAGTCTTATTAATCCCTAAATGACCAGCCAAAGAAGTTTCATGAGCCAGACTAAGTATTTCCTGTCTGTAAGATTTTGGAACTACAATCTGATAGTTCACTGACCACTCCTCACCAGCAGGTACCTCAGGAGGTCTCCATTTTCTCATAAGAATTCCATTTTTAATGAAAAAATAGACAGGTACTTCAGTGGCTTCAGTTTCACTAATGGCCATTTGAAACAAACGGATCTCAGGATCTTTTCCTTGTTCGACAACAAGTGATTGTCATTTGTCACCCTGATTAGAATAATGAGAATGAGTATTTAAAAGAGGATCACTGTGATCAATACCGTCTGATTGATCCAAACAAGGAGTGAAAGTGACCTCATCAAAAGCCTGACCAATACATGTGTAAGCTAAAGGAATACTTTCCTTATCAACATCATTCTCAAGAACTTTCTTTACCATAGCTCTAGTAACTGCACATGCTGGGTATAAATCAGGGTATTCTTTTTCAATAGGATCGACTTTCTGATCCAAACAAGGCTTGTTAGTTACAAGTGGATTAACCACAACCTTGTCTCCAGCTAGGTCGTTGCCAAGTAATAAATGAATGCTCTCAATGGGTAAAGAAGACACTATTCCGACTGTCATGGGTCCTAAGACTAAGTCTGATGACAAATTTACAGAATGGAGAGGAACATTAACAAAGCCGCACTCTGCTCCCTGAATAAGAACACTCTCATTAGTGGAAGACTTCTCAGAAAAAGGCAAAGTACCCGATAATAAAAGACTCTGAGAAGCTCCTGTGTCCCTTAAAATTTTAATAGGGATAGGATTGGCCAAATCACGCAAGAGTGATATAGAACCCTTCAACATGAAAGGTTCATAATTTTCCATAATAAAATCAGACGGGTTTATTAGACCCAACAAATGTATTGCTTTCAATACATGACCGTGACCTTGACCTCTCAGAAATAAGAACATTTGGAAAAAGTATGTCTTGATTCTGATGCTTATTTTTCAATCTGAAGCAATCAGAAATAACGTGTCCTTTCTTCTTGCAATAGGTACATGTAGGAAGAGACAAGGATTTTTGATCAAGCTTATCAGAAGCTTGATTTTTAAAAGTTGTGCCAGATTGAATTTTAGAAGGGCTGGTATTAGACTGAAATACCTTTTTACCTGAAGACTGCTGAGTGGAAGACATGCCTACAAAAGGAACTTTATGAGCTAAGGAATACTCATCAGCAGCATGAGCAGCATTTTCCATGGTTTCGATCTTATGCTCATCAAGATATGTCTTAATGTCACTATGGACACATGTGTCTAGTTCTTGAACTCTTCAAGTAATATGAGTTGTCTGAGACTTTCATAATCTTGATCAACTTTCTTGGCTAAGCACCACCTATCAAATAACTGCTCTTTTTCTCTTGCAAATTCAACATGAGTTTGTCCAGCTTCTTTTTTATAGTTCCTGAATTTTTGCCGATAAACCTCAGGGACTAACTCATAACCCTTTAAGATGCATTCCTTAACCAGATCATAGTCAGCACTTTGCTGTACCGGCAGGGATGCATAGATATTTTGGGCTTTGCCAAATGGTACACTCTGTAATAATTGAATCCAGTGCTCCCTTGGCCATTTCAAATTTTCAGCAACTTTATCAAAATAAGGAAAATATTTGTCTACTTCTTTGTTGCTAAAAGGGGGCACTAACCTAAAATTCTTGGTAATATCAAAACTTTAATTTGTATGTAAAGTGGGAATGTGCATTTCACTTGCCAGCTCTACTTCTTTTATTCTAAATTTATATTCCCTCTCTTCCTTCTCTCTTTGCATTTGCATCTGTCTCTCTCTCTCTCCCTCTCTTCCTTATCTAATTGCATTTGCATTTGTTTTTTTCTTTCTGTAACTGCATTTGTTCTTTCTGTAACTGCATTTGTCTTTCTCTCTCTCTCTCTTCCTTATATAATTGCATTTGTATCTGTTTTTCCTCTTTCTGTCTCTCTCTCTCCTCTTTCTCTGCTTGTAACTGCATTTGTTTCTCTCTCTCCTCTTTCTCCAATAGCATGTTTTTCTTCTTTCTGAATCTCCAGCTTTCTTAACTCTATTTCCATCTTGTATTTTAATTTTAATTCCTTTACTTTTATGTCAGAGTCTGATACAGACTTAGTTATTGAAACCAAAATACTTTTTTTCAAAACACTCTTTTCTACCAAATACTGGACCAAAATATTTTTTATTTCTTGCTTCGTTAAAGAAGCTTTTACCTAAGAAAGATAATATTTTCTGTCAAGTTCAAGCAATTCATCTTTTTTCAAACAGTCCAACTGTTCCTGGGTAGGATTTGAAAGAAAGATCTCCACTTTTGATGACATTGTAAAAGCATGTTGATTTCACTAAAGATTTCTAAAATGTGAAATAATACTTGGGATTTAAAAAATTCTGAAAACTAGGGGAATTTAAATTTAAAAAAAAAACAATTTTCTGAAATATTTTAGCTAAAATTCATATATCCCATGGATGAGCAACCCAATTTTCTTGCTATGTGTCTAGGCTCGTACAAAAGGTAACAAGGAAAGAGTGAAGACAACAAGCTGTATTTCCCTAGAAAACTAATGTAAAAATGAGAAAAAGAACTTATGGTTTTATGAATCAAATCCAAAAATAATCCAAGAATTAAAAAATATAAGTCCTATTATTAAAGAGTCCTAAATGAATCTGAGCTCGAGTTCCAATGAAATTCCAAGAGGAAAGGCGATGATGTATGCAATAGTCAGCTTTGTACTTATGTGTCGACAGTTCCTTGTTGAATCACAGAAAATAATATTCCAATTTGGAATTCTGAATAAATTTCAATAAATGTCTTTGTCCAAGAATCAATTTAGGAGCACTTGAATTTCTCCAGGGAAAAGAATCACTAATTCCATAAAACAAATTTTTTAACTCAAACTGGTCACAACAAAACACCTTTAGGTGTGAAAGATTTAGAACCCAACTGGCAAAAATGCTTATGATAACATGAGTTATAAGCCCAACTAAAACCCAAAACAGATTCCCCGATGGGGGTCAAAAATTCATCCCACTGGGAAAACCACAAGTCTGTAACAATAAACACGTTATTTGTCACGTACTCCAGGTATGGCCTTGATTCAACTTAACAATTCTTACTATTAGAATGAATAATAAAAATTGAAAAAAAGTTGTTTACCAGAACTCATTGGTTCTGAATCAAGGTCAGAAGCTAGATACAGTGTTGCAATATTAGTTGTTTATCAAAATTAACTGTCAGGTCAAACAGAACTGAATTGAATTTCTGGACAATTTTCAAATCCAGTAAATAAAGTTACATTATAATAACATGTAACGGAAATAAAAAAAATAAAAATGAATAATAAACAAACAAATAATAAAATTACATACACATAACACGTGTCTACTTGGGCTGATTTGAAAGCTATACTACCAATGTGTCGCACAGTGAAATATGTTACAAGAATTCTCATTGGTTGTTATTGCTTGTTCCAGTCCAGGTTAAACAATAACCACCAATTAGAAATTAGTGTAGCTTATTCCCTGCATGACAAACAGAAGGTATCGGCAAAGCAACAGAAATAATTAATTGATATGTAAAGTACTTTAAACAGATATGCTGTCAGAGTGTGCGATTGCATGAATCATGCAAAATTTATACAATCTGCAAACTTGGAGAACACTGATGAGCGAGAACTCCCACAAATTAGCTGAAAGCCCTGAATATGAAAATGTGCTTGGTGAAGTATACAATTTTGTTTTAGACTCACCGCTCTTGTCATGGCATCTGTTTTTTGGGTAGGCAACAGTTTAAACATCTGGGTTCTTCAAGCATAACATGAATGGTTTGATAAACTAAATTTGATTGGCACATGGTGCCCAGGATTAAGCATTATTATGGCATAGATTGAACCTTCCATGAAAAAAGTTTTACAAATGCATGCTTAAAATATAGGCTACCTAGAAAACCCAAAATGTCTGATTCCCGGCATGGTTCACTGCAATTTCATTGGGCAAATACTGGCTGATGGTAGTGATGATGCCAATAATTTTTAAAGTTATAAAGTATATCGGATTATTGTAGGTGGGAAAGCGTGAATGGAGATACCAGTGAGTGATTTTGAACTGGAAAATGGTAATAAATATGAGTCAAATGTACATGTTAGATGGACAAAAATAAACAGCATGACAGTCATTCTCTTTCAGCAGTATTTCGAAATTAAATATGTAAAGGGCAGAATACTGAGCCTAATTAAATAACAAACAATTTAAAAGTATAATGCAATTTTCATTTTTTTATCAATCAATTTAGCCTGGCAGATCATATGCTGCAAAGCCATTTGTCCATATTTGGGTTAAAATAAACTGAATAAATAAGAGTAAAAAAAATTAAATTAAGAAGTACAGATATTTATTTGAATACTTCTGTTTGCACAAGCAGACTAGGGCACTGATAGACTATAATCCAACACAGAACATTATGGAACAGATAAGAAATCTGGCATAGTAATCAGTAAACCACTGATTCAACAAAGTTTATGTTAGTGAAAAATCCTACTTTGGAGCAGATCTGTGCAAAAGATAATATCTGTAAGCTCTGGAAAATTGTACACATCAGTCATAAAGATCAGTGTCCCAACATATTCAAGCTGACAAAGATAGCTATGTATATGCCATTTCAGAAGGAAGCACAGGACAATATTCATGCTGAGATAAGGAACAAAGTATGCTCAAAAGCAATAAACATTTTAATTCTTACACAACTAGAGGTGACATCTATTAAAAATGTTATCTCAGTAGAGCTCTAAGAAAGTGGAGGAGGAAGAAAGAGAGAGATATTGAAGTATTCGGTAAATATTGAACTGTGACTGTTTCTCCTACCCACCCCCCGCCCAACTCCTTTTCTTCCACTCCCCTTAATTCTTTGACAAGGGGGGAGGTCTCCCTTAAGAGAAAATCCTGGCAGTATCTCTCCTTAAACTGTACATGGGGAACAAATTTGGTATTTCTCTTTGCATGCAGAGATATTTAACCTGTGAATGAAGGTGCCAATGGAATAAATAAAATTAGCACAGAATCAGCAATGGGACAGATTTCAAACCGCTCAAGTTTATCACCTTGTGTAAGTTAAAAAAAAAATGATAGAAGAGGACTAGGTGTAGACAATAGTTTTCCTTCTTCACTAACAAATACAAGTACCAGTGGCTGCAGAGGCATTTGCATCCACAGAACGAACAATGTGATAGATTTTGTTGGTATTCATCCTCATTCCCATGCCCTGGTTTGTTATAGATGAGATTTTTGGCATGAGGAAATTGCAATATTTATTTTGTTTTGAAGATTACATTGTAATGTCTTTTAAGTTTAAGTGAGACATGAAACTGGTAATAAAATATTTTCAAAGCATTCATACAAAACAAAGAGCCATGTGGCTATAATGAGTTAAATGGAGCCACCATTAAATGGTCTAAAACGTTGAATAAAACTCACTGACAACCAACAGGTAGTCTGTTTGAAAGTATTTCTGTTATCTTGTCATCAGTGAGAATAGCATATAAATATATGATAACTATATGTCTGTAATCTGCATATTGGAAATACAACCAAGAATGTCAACATACATAAAAGGGAACCACCTACCTTCCAAAGCTGGAAAGACTATCAAGTTCATATGTGTACCGATATGTATTGTATCACAGGCTGCATGTATCATGAATCGTATCGATACACAGCACACGTGAATCGTTTTACCCCTATATTTTTATATGCTCTACTTTAAACTAATTTGTGGGAGTTCTCATGAATCACTGCTCTGCAAGTGTGTGAATTTGTACAAATATTTCACGATTCATGTACTCACATGCCTTTGCAGGATCTATGCTAATGTTATAAGTTGGTGCCAAATCTCAAACCAGCAATAAACAATGTTTGTACAAAACTTCAAACCAGCTAAAAATGATGCCTGTACAAAACCTCAAAACAGCTATAAATGATCTGATAAAATAAATAAACAGCAATGAAAATGACAACAGATAACATTTTTGTAAGTTCTAAAATGCTTTGAGGCAGCCAAGGTGCACAGAATGGACCTTACTGGGGATTTTCAGAGAATTAAAGGTGTAAAATAAATAAAAAAATACGATCTTTACATTAAGTACGACCAAAAGCTTAAGACTTGGATTTATGAATAGACAGTTATATTATGTTATGTTAAATGGGCAGCATGACTAAATAATCAGCAGATGAGATGAGTATAAAATATGGACCAAACAATTAGTGGATGAGACAAGGATAAAATATGGACTAAACAATCAGTGTATGAGACAAGTATAAAATATGGACCAGACAATCAGCGGATGAGACCAGTATAAAATATGGACCAAAAATAATCAAAGAAAAACTTACTTCCTGTTGAAGTACCCCACCAGGAACTACTCTGATCCCTGTGGTGATGCTTGGCAAGGGCTCTGGCCCCAACAGACAAAACAGCTTTTGCTCTGAATTCAAATATATATATACATACATACATACATACATATATATATATATATATATATATATATATATATATATATATAAACATACATACACAATACCAAAATTAACAACCTTGACTGAAAATGCTGAATACTACTGATAATGGCTGTCTTCAAAATTCTATTGCTGTTATTTTGTATACAGTGAAAGATAATTTATCTGAAATTCTTTCGAGACATGAAAACTATTCCAAGGAAAGGAGATTAGTTCTGGTTCTATACCAAAATCAGCAAATACGAATGTGTGGATCAGATTGAAATATATTCCAGATGAATGAGGTTTATATATATTCCACATTAAATACTTTAACATACTAAATGTAATATTCAGACAATGCTCATATACATGTATTCCACTGTAATTACCTTAACATACTAATGTAATATCCAGACAATTTAATGTACATAATTTATGTTTTTCATTGTAATTACTTTAACATACTAATGTAATATCCACACAATTACCATATACGTATGTATTCCACTTTATTACTTTAACATACTAATGTAATATTCACATGATTACCATATATATTTATTCCACTGTTATTACTTTAACATACTAATGTAATATCCAAACAATGACCATATTTGGTTAAATATATTTTTAAATTTGCAAAACTGCACTTAATGTTGACTTTACCAATAGTTAAATGTAATATGTCAAAACTATTTTGTACAGGATATTCACACTTATTAACCAGATTTAATAGCATGTAATATGAATATTGTTAATTTACAAGGATTCCATGGAATGCTATGTCCAACCTAATCTGCTGTGGCATAATCCAAAAACCTTTAGAAGTATTCTGCAGATGAAAAGCAGGTCAATAACTGACTTTTGCCTATGAAAGAGTTGTGCCCTCCAAAATGAACACACCTGTCAAGTTTTTTAACTGTGTATACAACAGAATGATTCTGAAAAATTATACCTAAATGCAGAAACTTAATGTAATCAATGGAGCATGAAAAGTATGCCACTTTTTGCCAGTGAAGAGTAGCACCCTGCAAGATGAATACAACCATTAACTTTCATGACTGTACATACAAAAGTCTCATTGTAAATGAACTAAATGCAAAAACTTGACACCGACAGTGATACCATCAGAAAAGTATTACTTATGTCTCACCTAGGTCACACTTCAAGGAAGTAAATATAGGAAAAAGACTGAATCAGAACAAGGTAAATAGAACAGATAAATAAATGTATGAAATGCTCAATTTGGAAAAGAATAATGCATTAGAAGAGTGAATTTTACATCTCTTATTTTTTTAATATATGTTGAGTCAAGCCTATACTAATCACAACCTATCGAATAGGCCATGTTGACCTCTTAACTAAGATGACCTTTAAAGGGTGGCTCCACTATCAAACATCGTTTTTCACAAATATCATACAATTAAAGAACATTTTTATCAACTTGCCAAACAACACATTATTTTTTCAAAAGCACCAGAATGACATTGAATAAAAATTCTGATGCAGTGAACAGTGTGACTATTCAAAATTTTGATATTATAATTACCTTGGGAGTTGGAGTTTGTATGTCAGGTGATTTAGCAAATTTGAACCCTTGTACCCTAACTCAAACTTGCATAGTATACATTTTGCCTTATTTGTGTCTTTTACAAAATGCTGCCAAACAGCACCATGGCCAAGTAAGATTTAAGGTGTCACAATTCACTAGGTAAACAAATGAATATTCAAGTACCTATTTTCTATTTAAATATTTCTTTTAAAAAAATATTCTGATTTTAATTTTTACTTGTTTTTGCTCTACACACAATTCCAACCCACTTACATGACAGACATGAGCCATCTTTGAAAGCTATATTTCATTTTTCACTTTATAAACAATACAGAGGAAGAGCTGATAATGATCTTGATCCAGAAATTATTATTAAGCAGGAAACACTGACAGAAATAGTTGAACTGGTCAAATTTGAGAAACTAAATTGAATTCAGGGTAAAATTAGTTCTCTGTGAATGTTTCTGATGAATATATGTACAGTCCTCAGTACACCCCCTTGGGGAGGGTGTAGATGGTAATGGGCTATACCAATTATGATTCATTTCAAGTATCTGACCTGAACAACAAAAATTTTTAAACAATAGTTCACAAGACAAAAAGGGCAATAACTCTGCAAAATAATGTGGGATGACACTTATTGATCTATATGCACATCTTCAAATGATAATCATAATAAGTACAAAGTTAAATGGCTATCCACTGAAAACTTAGACTAGTTGGGTATCTTCAAATGATAATCACAAGTACAAAGCTAAATTGCAATCCATTTCAAGTGAAAACTACTGGACTAGTTGAATCTGTCATATGTAACATTAGGGTCCAAGTAGAAATGGGCAAAACTGCCAACAAATGTTGCAGGGGAACATTGATGTGTTGACAAGTGCATCATCAGCTGATGAATGAAACACTTCCCAAGTCTGATGGCAATCCAAATGAAATTTGTGACACTAGTTGCATTCACAAGATTCTCTCATATACTACATACAGCTGTCATATACTACATACAGCTGCCATACACTACATACAGCTGCAAGCAAGCTGAAATAGACAATACCCTATACTAATTCTGGCAGAGAAGTGACTGGCCACTATGAACATCTTTAAGCAATGGCCATGACAGTTTCAAGGCAATCATTATAAAACTGCTGGACTAGTTGTTCTCATTGTGTCAAACACTGCATTAAACTATATGACAAAAATGGCAATAACTCTGGTAATAATTGCAGAGGTAAAAATGATTTATTGATAAGGACATTGTTTGATCTTCACGTGAAAACCTTTAAATTTATCAAGTTTCATGGCAATCCATCAAAGCTGGTACCTCCACTTTCATTGAGAATCAACTAGAGATTATAGAAGTCTTTTAGTAAAAACCCCATGCTGTTATCACCATTCAAGAGTAGCAATAACAGTTTTTTTCAAGATGTCTACCATGGCAGCCATATATGATGTCAGATAGGCAGCAGTTTCATTAGAGCCAGCTAGATATCATAAGAAGTCTTTTAGTGAAATTTCCATGTCTATAGGACCATCTGTCCAGGATTAGTAACAACAAGATTTTCAAGCAGTCCAATATGGGATATCAGATAAACACCATTTAAGTCTTCTGTGAAAAGCTTCATGTCAATATGACTATCCAATCAGAAGTAGAAGCCATAATAAGACTTTCAAGATGCCTGCCATGATGGCCATACTGGATGTGTGAAGGTCACTATTTTCATTTAGGCCTAAGTAGGCCTAGGAACAAATCTATTTTTCACTTAGAAAGGCCACTGCATAAACTCTCTGGGTCTATAACCAGTAAAATTATGGGACTAGCTGAACCTACAGTGTACTAGATAGATGGATGGACATGAGAATTCCTATATAACCCCACCTCTTGTGGCAGGGTATAAAAATAACTCCTTTCTAACCCATCCCCATCTCTAGAGATAGCATTACAAGAAAACCTCTTTAATAACTACATGTATATCATGACTCCTAAAGGGCTGGGGTATAAAATATACCTGCTTGGTAACCATATCTTGGCCTCAAGGGAGAAGAGTCCTTGACTAATGAGTCACCCTCTATAAATAAAGTACTATTATTATTATTATTATTATTAGAGGGTGGGGGTATTAAAAAAACCTGCTTGGCAACTATATCCCTGCCTCTAGAGGGCTGTGGTATAAAGAAAACCTGCTTGGTAACCATATCCCTGCCTCTAGATGGCAGGGGTATAAATCAAATCTGCTTGGCAACCATATCTCTGCTTCTAGAGGCCTGGGGTATAATAAAACCTGCTTGGCAACCATATCCCTATCTCTAGAGGGTAACGGTATACAAAAACACCTGCTTGGTAACCATATACCTACCTTGAGAGGGTTGGGGTATAAAAAAAACTTGTTTGGCAATCATATCCTTGTCTCTAGAGAGCAGGGGTATACAAAAAAAAACCTGCCTGGCAACCATATCCCTAGAGGGAAGGGGTATAAACTACACAGAACAGTTACTAAATAAAACTGATTAATTCCTTTTATGAATGAAAACACTCCAGAAGATGGTTGAATAAGGCTGTTTTAGCTCAAAATGATTACAATAAGGAGAGAAACTTTCAGTTTTATTATGGCCACTTTGTACTAAAAATGTTAACTCATACAGACCTAACTCATTAACTATAGCAAATTTCTGCTGTTCTTGCTTAACACAAATTGTTCTTTAATGGCTTTTTGACTCACACCAATTCATGAACAACAGGACATAACTACAAAGTATGTAGGAATAACAGTATGTACGAGTGTTTCTGGGTGAAAGAGGCTTCAAGTTTTTGCCTGGGAGGTGGCCACAAGTCTTTTGTCCCCACTGTTTTCCTAATTCCAAGCAAGTCCAGGAGTCCACGCTTTCCTAACATCTGAAAGTCAAGAGGCAATGTATAAGAAAATTACAGGGCCTAGTGTGAGGCTAATAAAATTCATCATATGCATCACTGAAGGATAAGAATATCTGAACACGAAACACTTGATCTGGAGGTGTAATTTTCTTATCTTACACTGAAGCATAATGATGTATTCTTTTTTTCTCACAATTCTGAAGAAAAAAAAAGAGGATTGTACAAATGGCATATTGTGAATATTGCTGTTACTTTAAAATGGCAAACAGTTAACTGAAAATTATCTTGCCAAAGGACAGAGCATAAAAAGTTTGCTTTACACGGAATTATTCAGTGTAAATTTTCAATGTTTAACACTGAATTATTCAGTGTTAATTTTCAATGTTTAAACACTGAATTATTCAGTGTCAATTTTCAATGTTTAAACACATTCAGCTTCCAAAGAACAGTGCTTAAAATTGCTACAATAATGGCAATACACAGAATCCAGTCTGTGTATTGCAGGCCGATTGCATAATGATACAGAAAAAAAAATAGTTTTCACTTTTATCCATAAGATTAATCGAGACTAACCAAATAATGAAATAGTCCTTGATTCAGATTTGATATAGAACTGATTTACCCTTCAAAAAGAAATGAGAACATGAAAATTTGAAGAAGAAGCATATACAACAACAGCTTTTATGACTGAGATGGACTAAAGAACATACATGTAACTAGGTCGATCACTGCAAAATGGACTGTTTTGGGAACACTGAACTTCAACCACTGATGATTTAATATGAAAATGTGTCACAACTAATCTTTATCTTGAATTTTCAAGTGATGATGGAAATCTGGAAGTTTTTGCTACTTTGTGTACACTACGCTCACAGTAGATGGTCAGAACAGTCCATGAGTCTGTATAAAAATAAAAGTCATGCAAGGGGCTGGAAAGAGCTATCCTGCACCTGTCTTCCACACCAGAAAACAATAAAAGTCATGCAAGGGGCTGGAAAGGCTATCCTGCACCTGTCTTCCACACCAGAAAACAATAAAAGTCATGCAAGGGGCTGGAAAAGCTATCCTGCACCTGTCTTTCACACCAGAAAACAGGGTCATACACATGTAAGAATGTGAGAATTGACACATCTATTTGGGCTATATAGTCAAAACCTGCATAACATGACCATCAATGGGACCAACAAAGAGGCCAATATGTACAGGTGGTCTTGACATGCAGGTTAAACCATGCATATATCAATGAACTGGAATTGGACATTTGTTAGGATATAGTTTTGGTCAATGCTACATACAACTGCCAACCTACCCACCCCCATTTACCTTAAATCTGAATGTAAACTTGAAACTATCTCTCACTGTTGCCCTGCACATAAGTTCAGAGGTCATGATAATCTATTTTAATTTTCTTCAAATGTTCTCAAATATACATACTTCAATCTGTCAATGTATTCTTTTATTTAATCTTCCCTGTCTTTGAAAAAAATAGTCAACAAGCTGTAATTGGGCATTTGTCAGGATTGAGTCTTGGTCAATGCCACATACAACTATGATCCCACCCACCCTAAACTTGAAAATATCTCTTTATGTTGCCCTGCACTGAGGTCATGATAATCCATTTTTTAATTTTTAAATGTTCTCAAAAATACATACTTCAATCTGTCAATGTATTTTTTTTATTTATTCTTCCCTCTGTCTTTTAGAAAATAACTTTTTGTTGGAGGTCCAGCTGTGTCTATGAAACTCCCAAACTTGAATGTAGCAAAGAAATAGTTCTCTGGCAGTGATTACATTTTTTGTATCATATACAGAAACCCTAATTCCCTGGCAGAGATTACATATTGTACCATTATAGGAACTCTAGTTCCCTAGCAGTGATTACATGTTGTACAATTGACAGAAACCCTAGTTCCATACATGCCAAACCCCCAAGAGGTATAAGTGTAATTATTGCGATTATAAGTGGCAAAAGAGTGTAATTTGGCGTAAAAAGTATAATCTATATATTATATTCCAGAATTACAGCATGTATGAAAAAAATAGCTGGTAAGTTGTCCTTCCTCATCTTGGCAAGTTTTGCTATTTGGACTTTGAATCTACTAACTAGAGCTGTTCTTCTCTCAGGTCTGTATGCTGATGTACTGTCCATTTGCGTATGCATGTTCCAGGCAACAATGGTGGGTTGCATCACCTTTGTCTTCTTGCTAGGTTTTTGACCACTAAGGTGAGCTTTCCATCAGCTGTGGTATGCTGACCAGGGTTAAGGTGAAGCAGGCAATGTTTAGGGTACCTTCTCTAAACCATTCCTCATGTTGCAGAGGTGAGCAGTGTGATCCTCAGAAAGGCTGCTCAGTCTCCCAGGGGGCTGCTGAGTTAGTGAAAAGTGACCCAATGCAATGAGCCATCTCTGTGCATGTCTGCCTTAATATGCAAGTGCAACTCGCTGAATGGAATACTGCCCTCTCATTGGCCAAAGGAAAATGACATACTGCACCTATTTACAACTTGTTTTTGTATTATTATACAGTACATATATGACTGATCCTTAAACTGGAAAACAACAATATGAGCCCCTGTGTTCATCATTAGACTTCTGCCTAATCTTCTTATTTTCTATTTATAGTATGTACATGAAACAGTTCCAAGAAAATAGACAGGCTTCTTGAATGTGAAACCATGTCTCACAGATGCAATCTATGTTGATACCACATATGTAGCAGACCAGACCAGTCTAAACTGGAAATAAATGGCACAGATATTGTAATAAACAGGTTTTATCGATGTGATTGATGGATGTTATATGACTGAAAAATGTTAGAGAAGAGTGATTTTGTTAAACTTAAAAACATGTTCCATCCAGAAAAGGACAAATCAACAGCAGTTTAAAAATTTTGAAATAAGAATCTGACAGTGATTTATTACAGCAGTCGTAATTTGTGGACTTTACAACTATTCGCTAATATTACTGTAGACATGTAGACAAGTTAAAGTGAGTGCTATGCATAAATAATTTATCAATTTATTTTGTGTCTATACTCTTGTAATATCTACTAATCCATATCTGTGACAAAAGTTTTAACTGCAGATCCAGGTAAGTAGCAAAATTAAATGAAGGTTTTTCATGCAGTTTTCTGTATTTATTACATGTAAAATATATCATTGCTCTTTTTATGCTCAAATTACACTTTTTTGCCACTTATATTAGTAATAATTACGCTTATACCTCACTTGGGGGTCAGCATGTGTGAACCTACAACAAAGCAGTTCAGGTTCATATTTAATACAATTTCCCTTTGAACAGGTGCCCAGGTAGCTGACTGTTTGGATCGATGGGTACCAGGTTAAAGTTTTCTAAACTTTTTTACATCATTACTACCAAAGATCTTCCCTCATGCCATCCATGAAATACTTTTAACACTGACCCTGAAGATCTCACTCTGGATCATTACACTTAGTGGAGTCTCATCCATACTGGTGTTACAGACTTTGAACTAAGAAGCAAAAGCAGCAGAAATCTCAGAATTAAAGCATGCCCTCTACTGTTCAAGCAAACTCAAAGTGTGCCAGAAACAGTTCAGAGCATTAATTGGCTGATGCATCATGTGAAAACATGTACAGAGATCAAAATATGTCAATATAAATATAATACAGATAGTCTGATAAGAATTATAAAAAATTGTAATGCATATCAGGGGCAGATCAAATACAATTTTAGGAATTCAGTCAAAATCTACACCTCTTTTTTTAATTCAAAATGAGTACACCCTGAAGGGGGAAGCTGGCCATTTTAAGTGAGGCAAACCACAGCTTCTCAAAGCTGACTCTCCCCCATTCTGAATGTACACATCAAAATAACAAAATCAAATACCATAAAAATACAGGCATATATTCTATAAGTGTTGAAAACATTTGTATACAAATTTCTACATACAATCTCTTTCAACATCGTAAATGATTTAGCATATTTTTCATTTATATCATGTAAAACCATTATGAAAACCATGGAAATAAATTACAAAATAAAAAAATATACTTTCCAAAAATTTCAAAATTCATCTCATTTTAATTAATTTGTAAAATATCCAATCATAACATCAGTTTGTCTGACATGCAAATTTCTTCCCACAATCAAGGAATATACCACACCTGCATGATTTCTCTGACTCTGAATTTTATCTCGTCTTCACTCCATATCTCATGCAAGGTCTTAAGGCCCTCAAGGAGAGGAGAGATGCTAGACAAGACTGCAGCCCTGGAACATTCAATTGGTACTGAAGATATATCTTTCAAATGCTCTAACTGCTTAAAGATGTTACAATTTCTTTCATTAGAATACAAACATGTAAAAAGATCTTTGAAATTAATAAGAATGTTTACCTGTCTGTGTGTGTTTGTGTGTGTGTGTGTATGTATATATATATATATATATATATATATATATATATATATGTATAGTATGTACTCTGTATCAATGATATACCATGAGAGAAATAAATTTTTCATTAAAAGGTAACGAAGCTTGCTGAGTTTCCTTTTAATGAAAAATTTACACAACGAGTGGTATATCATTGATACAGTGTACATAATGTATATATATTTTATTTATATCACATACAAATACATATATTTGCCCTTTGAACAGAGTTCAGATTTACTACAAGCAGCTGTGTACTGACCTAGTGAATGAACTCCTCACATTCCTGAGTGTGTCCGCTACAAAATGTAGTTCTATGCCTTTAGTGGCTATTTACAATCACCTCTGCATATTGATAAGTTGATTATTTTCTTTTCTTGGTTTCTATTTTTCTCCACATTGATTAAATCAATATAATATGCACTTATGATTTAAACATGAAAGATGGTTTTAATGATAAAAGTAGAGCACTAGCAACACTTGGATAGCTACGCCATTCACATGAACGCCATTCACATACCGGCACATGGAAATTAATGTGGAATAGAAACTAAGCCAACTGACCAACCAACAAGAGGTAATTAAAATATTTTAATATATTTACAGTTGATCTAAGTCATTATTCTGCTTTAGCAACAGTACAACTGACCATAAACTCTCTCTCTCTCTCTCTCTCTCTCTCTCCCCCCCTGGTCGGTTTGACTTTAAAACTCTGTCTGTCTGTCTGTCTGTCTCTCTCTCTCTCTTTAGTCGGTTTGACTTTAAAACACTCTCTCTCTCTCCCATCCTTTGGTCGGTTTGACTTAACTTTTACCATCATTCATAAGTCCAGAGATATCGTTGAATGACACAAACAAAAATCCTCTACGTTCGTCATTTCATAGATTTTAGCCTGTATCTTGTTACAATGGTCGAGAGAGAGAGAGAGAGAGAGAGAGAAAGAGGCCTTTGGACATTTTCATATTTATATAATAATAATTGATTTTTTAGAACATTATAGTATGTTTAAGAAAAAACTACAAAACATAACATTAAATACATCACAGTATGTGTATGATGTAACCGAGGAATTTACTGGTTTGCAACTTTGTATCATTGATAAACACTGTAGATAAATCCCAAGGAAAGTTACGATGAATCATATTCTTGTAGGTTACTTGGTGTAATTTCTGTTTCAAGGTTTTAATCCAGCCCAAACTCCTTTTCTCTCTCACTCCACATTTCTGAGCAGTTTGTCCGTTTAGCATGAGAGGGGAGGGGAGAACGGAAAGCAGAAAGGATTGTGATGAAAATGTGTACCATATTAAATTCATTTAGAAAACGGGGATTATTAATTCTTTTCATCTTTAATTTCATATGTCACTAGTGACTAATGTGTGGAAATTGATCATTGATCTAGAATCAACTGCAGACGCTCACGAGAATGTTTATATATGCGTATTATTGCGCCATGGGCAGATCACAATTTGATATACCAATAGTATTGGTATATCAAATTGCTTTATACCAACACTTTAAATGCCATGTTATTTTTAATGTATGTGGTATATATATACATACATACACACACACATGGCGTAGCAAAATTATTTTACACCACTTCGGAGGTTGCATTGGGTCCTGTCAATGACTTTGAGATGAAGTGTCCAGAGCAGATAGGGATTTCACTGCAAAAGAATGATTCCCCATAAACTTCAGCCTGTTCTTGACAATGAAAGCTTGAGTTCAGAGCCAAAGACTTTAAATGCATGAACTTTAAATTGGACAGCAGATCAGCTAGGTCTTTGTTTTGTCCAACACTCTCTATGATAATGCAGCATGTTGTAGAATGTGGAGAAGTAACATCTGACTGCGATTAGTGCTGTTTCTTTTCAAAAGGCTATAATAGGATGTTAGCTATGTGAGGGATTGATGTGTTCAGCGGTGCAATGTGTTTCTGCTCACACCACTGTGTGAAATTTTTCCATTTCCATTGTACACTTCGAAGTGGAGGGCTGTCTTGCTTGAGCAATTGTCTCCACTACTTGATGAGAGAACTGTTTGTTTTGCAGGCTTGCTTAAAATGATCCAAATATGCAATTCATCAACTCTGCATTGGGATGGAATGTCCGCCATTATGGTTGCTTCAGCAAATGAAGAAATATCTCTATTTCCTGGGGATATTTTTGACACTAGATTGATGAGGTTGTTGATCCATGATTTTTTCCTACTTGGATGGTGCAATCAGGATTAGGCAACGCTCTGATTTTCTTGCTTTCTGCATCACTTTTGAAAACCAGTGGGTAAGCGTAGGCATCCAAGCCATTCCAATCCAGCGACTGCACAGTTCTTTCAATCTGGGGCTAGTGAGATAAAGGTTGGTAGTTTTGCATTCCCCAAGCCCCACGTCACCAACAGATCTGCCAGTAGTTGGTTCTATTAGGCACAGATGTGAGTGAAATCTGAGGGATGAACTGACCATTCAGCTTGCATTAGTGGATTCTTCAGGCAAAGTGAATCTGTTAATAGCTTTACTCAGCCTGGAACATGACAAACTTGTCTATGGATTTATTGTTGAAGACACCAATCAGAAATTACCAAAGAAGAATGCAAAGGTCTGAGGACTTTGTTCCACTTTGCCCACTGAGATAATTCACCACTGTAAAGTAAAAATGCCCTTTCCATGTTGATTCTCATGCATCTTTCCATATGGCCTTCAATGCTAGGGTACTGATATGTAGCTGACAATCCTGAGTGAACCACTCACTGTTCACTGGCCTCCTTCAATGGTGGAAAGAGGTGTACACCCCAGCATGCTGTACATACACACTGACAACTTGCGGGTTGTACCTACCAGTGACCACCTGATGGAAGCCAACTGAGGTTCGACCATTCCTGAGATGTTGTTTGATCCACGAAGCAAAGTTTCAGCTGCCTTTGAGATAGCAGTATAATCTGAAATGGCCTCATAAATAGACAACCTAGAACAATGATGTCTGCTGTCACACTGAGCAAACCCCATAGGTGATGGATTCTTGGACTGAGAGATGATTCTTTGCAAAAATTGAAGCCCCCATCAAAATAATTTCAACACATGTTCCTGTAGGAGTTTTACTGCCAGGATGAAATATGATTCTAGCTTTGAAATGATCGGCACTTACAAAGACCATATGGATCCAGTACTTGGTAAAGACCATGTGAATGCAATGCAAAAGCCCATGGTATGGTGCCAGGGAGGATATAGGATACTGGATCACTGTACCCCTAGGTACAAGAAAAGGCTGTATCATAATATCTGATGACTGTATGTGATCCCTATCAGATGGCAAAGTTCAGTCTTGATGAAACAGAGCCATTGCTTTCTTCTTTGGGGCCTTTCATGTCTATCAGCTGCCCTGGGTCAGTAATAACAACTGGGCAAAAATACACTAACTGGCCAGAGAGTGGCATGGAACCATTGTGGTACTATACAGTATGTCTCCAGCAAATCAATTTCTTTTCCCAGTGAGAGTCTGTGTACAGATGCAGGGATGAAATACATGGTATTAGATCACTGTAAGCTGTGCCGTGCCCTCAGGCATATATGAAAGCTAGACTGGGTTTGATACTGACCATGAGTCTTCCGTATCTGATGGCATGGTGAGAATTGGGGTGGAATGATGCCATTCTCTCTGGTTTTATCCACATCGATTCTTGAGAGTCATGACTTTGAACTTGTATTGGCTCTCCGAGACTGTTCTCCTCAAAAGAACCTTTATTAACTTGTTACAGTGGCACAACTTGCCATGGAACAAGCTGGGTGCAATATCACAGTATATGAAATAATGAACAGTGTAGTCGGGCTCATCATTCTACTTGATAGGCAAGATCTTTGATGCTTAACTAATGCAATCTGATATGGAAGGTAGAGTCTGATCATGACGGAACAGGACCTTTGTATCCTCAATAATCTTATTGAATTCTTTATGCTGGAGTGGGTTATGGGATATGTAATCTACAAAATTGGTCTCTATTTGCACCTTACAAGGTGGCATCTAAGGTGCTTACTGATGAAGGCTTTGCCATTCCCATGCCTGCTATGTCTCTGCAATGCTCTCCAGGTCAGCAACCCAACCTGTGGTGGTGACTCATTGCAATCAGAGCCATATGACAGAGTTCAGTCATGGCAGAACAGGCCATCATAGTTGGCATTACACTGCCCAGTTTATTAAGCTTGGATGGGATAGAGGATATTTGATCCACTTAGCCAGTTCATATATCTAAAGTGTGAGACAGTAACTGAGGTGGTTTATTTTGAGCTGGAGCTGCCTTACTGACAGGTGAAAGGTTTATCTTTATGCAGCTGTGAGGGTGGAGCCAGAGCTGTCACTGACTGTGATAGCTTGGATTGCTTCATTGCTGACGAGCCATGTAGAGTGTGATACCTGCTGAGAAGCAAGTCATCCTCTGCCAAGATGACAGCATGTGTACTGATGACATCTTCATCCTTCAAGGTGCCTTTCACAGTAAAGCAACCAATTTACGTTCTGTCCACAATGTGCAAGTCTGACCTATATTCTTAGATTGGCAACTTGCCCATGGTCTAAACCTGTAAGACAAAATAGAGCAATTAATATATACAGGTGTAGCATGGCACACATCTGGCTTTATGAATTCAGAGACTGTACATGAAGAGCTACACACAATAAAAATTACCTGTAAATGGGCATATGTGCCCACCCATGCAGGTCGAGTATCAGAGTGCTGGTTTGATTTTTGGTTTTAAACATATTTCATTGCCATAATTATATCACTGCGGTCAGGCTATAAGTTCTCACAACTTAACAAAAGCCCACCAAATACACTAGTAGGTACACGAAAAGTGACAAGGACTAAAATTAAGTGTATATACTGATGTGAATCAGAAATATGTGCATTAATAAATATGAATATCAAAAAATTTATCATACTAGAAAATTTAATACCAAATGAGAGTATAACAAGGGAGATCATGCCAGTAAGTAATTTGTCTTATTGAAATGTTGATATCAATACTTATGAAGTGGACACTAAATATTAATTTTAAAACAAGTTACCTTTAGGAAAGGCCAACTGACTGCCTGTACAGGTAATGTCACCAATGCATTGCTTATAGTAACTACAAAGTGGATGCTATGACTTAATTAGTATAGAAAACTTAGGGCTGTTCCAGTAAAACATATATCCCCCCCGGGGGCGGCACTTCAAAAAAACTTCTGTAGGAGGTTGTGTTTCAAACTGTTTTGATCCTGACAGTGGAAGGTTGATTAGGAAAATTACTTCTGTTGTGGACTGTTAACAAAATGAGAAATCGCTGGTAGGGTTGTCAAAAAAAAAATGAATATATATTTAAAATCGCATCTAACCCCCTCCTAGTGGTCTAACATGAATAAAAACATTGGGTCAGAAAATGATGCCAGTACACGCGAGTGCACCTAATTTGTACGAATTCCCATACTTTTAAAACAGTGATACACGTTCCACAGATTATGTCAACATCGTGGATATAAAACGTACTTTGCGCAGTATGCAATTTTTATTCAACTTTTAACTTTAAAAGTGCATTTTGCGATGTAATTTGCGCTGCCAGTTGCAGTATCGCAGCGTTTGATGCGACATCCAGATTCAGGAAGGCAAACGTTAAAATAGCTGGATACTTCGGTTCAACATGAATGGCTGTTAAACTAAATTTGATTGGTACATTGAGCCTTGAAACTAGCAGTTTATGGAGTTTTAACTTTCATCATCGAAGCTTTACATATGCGTGTTTCAAATAAGGACCACACAGGAAACCAAAATGGCTGAATCACAACAGGGTTTGTCGTCAGACAACGTTTTCAGTCGGCAAATACTGGCTGGTGATACCTATGATGACAATGAAGTTCATGTATATCAGTCTGTTGGACATTGGGAAAATGTCACTGGAAATACCAGTGTGTGATTTTGAGTCCAAATTTGATGTTGAGTGCGAGTCCAATGCATGTGTTGGACGGACATGATGCCGGTTATATTTATTCAAGTTACACATGTCTGAACAAGCAGACTATGGGAATGTTGGACATAAAACCCTAATACAGCATTATGAAAGAGAAAAAAATCTGGCATTAGAGGCAGCAAAGCACTGATTCAAGGAAGTGAATCTTTGGCAGGGTTCCTGTTAGTGAGAACTTTTCTTTTTGGAACAGAGATATCAAAGAGAGAATACCCATGGGGCCATACCTGCGAGATGTTGAAAATTGCACAACCATAAAGAACAGTAACTTGTTCAAGCTAGTTATTCATATGCGTTTCAGACAGCAGGCAATGAAAGGGAGTTCTCAGCACAGAATAATATTCATACACGGAGGAGGAGGATCATATTAAATTCAGAAACAATCAATTAATGCTCATGGGGAACATCAGAGAATCCCCATACAACCTAATTAAGTGTGTGTAGATCTCTAGTTGGCAGAACCACTATGGCAACAAAAGATTTACGAAACTAACTTTAATATCATAGATATGTATTACCAAATGAAGTACATGCTCTCTATGTGCAAAAACTGAATGACATTAAACATAAGGAACTGACTGAAATGTGTAAACTCAAAGCAAGATGGATAAAATTTGTCCTGTTTGTGTTTGGTTATTCCTATGTATATTTTAAGGATGATGATATTTTCTGCAGACCTTTTGGCACTTAGTTCCAAGCCATCATTTGGTATTTGTATTACAAACTGGGTTACTATTATCTAGTACACAACATTTTGAAGCAGTGTCATTAACTAATGATGAAATTAATGAAAAAATACTTGATGTCATTCTGATAAATGGATTCTTTACTACATTACTAATCTGTTCATCCTGATTCTTTTTTACCATCTCCTTTAGTTTTACTGGTATCAATACTTTGAATAAAATTGTAACTTCTATTTTCTTACAATCTAAATATTTGTGATCATGTAGTATTGCCAAAAGGTAAAATGTGCTTAGTTTTGTTGTAAAATCTAAAACTATTAATTAGCAAGGGACTAAAGTAAAATGTGGGTCCACTTAATGCGTGCAAAAACTATTACCATATGACAGTGTTGTTAGAAACAACAGAATAGTTGTACGAGATGTATTTTGCAAAGTTATATAACCAGCATATTCCATTTAAATAATACTATCATTATTTCTGCATATTCCTATCAGCTTTTCCCAAGTGGTATTAATTTCCTGATCTGATGTTGTTCATTTCTTGTGCAATTTTTACACATCAAGAATTCTCAGTATCATTAAAAAACAATGTAATCTGCACCAAACTGAGTTGTTTGAGAAGAAACATATAATGTTTTGACTATGTATGCAGTGTTTTATCTACACATGCGCCATGCATCAAATACGCAGACTTTTCAGATTTGACACACAAAAGTCGTCGATGGTACATAAATTGATGCACCCCAATGTTATATTTTGCTGATTAACACAAAACACAGGTTTGGTCTAAAAATCGTTGCCAGTACGTAAATTTGACGCACACCAATGTTATGTTTTGCTGATTAACACAAAACAGAGGTTGCTCTAACTGCTTTATTGGCTAGATTACAACTCTTCCAAACAGGGAAAACATGTGCACATCAGTTCTTATGCTAATGTTATCATAATACATAGGGTTACAAGTGAGTGTGGAGCCTGGAGCTGACCTTATGTGACCTGTAACTGTCGCATCATTTGTAGCAACAGGATGTTAGAACCGTATAATCACCACACACAAGAAAGAGGCGGAAAATAAACACGTGATTTTAAAGTGATTCTCATGAAAAACTTATTTTATGCGCATCCTTGTCACGCAACGAAGCAACAATTTCCATTCGTTCAATTGTATGCCTTGCATTGTTCCAAGATACTGTCAACGTTCGACCAAAAATGGCGTCCAAGGCAAACAAATTAAAATAGATCTGAAACAAACGAAATTATTATTTGGATCACGCTTTTACAACCAACCGTTGATAATAGTATTGTTATCGAACCAGAGAAGCCTTCATCCTCTAAAGATGAGGTACCAGTTACTCATAATATAAAACATAATTTTGTGCAGCAATGGCTGAAAACATACAGCTGGCTACGTTTTCAAAACGTTAAGTCGAGTGAAGAATGTGACAGTGAAGACGCCTTTATGTTTTGCCATATATGTACAGAGGCTAAAAAAAACCTCCATGACCAAATGTGCAAAAAACAATAACTTTCAGAATTACAGTGGCAATGCATGCTGGGTTACCAGAACACAAACTGCTGATTGAAGGTCCACAGTACCAGGCAGATTTTAATGCAGTTTTACAAACAAGACATAGCAGTGAAAGTACTACTTAAGTGTGTACATTGGCTGAATGAAGAAGACATCCCTTTTCTAAAATACAAATCTCTTCCTAATTTAATACATGACTTAACAGCTGAAGAAATTGATGCCATTGGCCTTTTGAAGAATTCCGCCATTCAGTATGACTCAGCTACTACCTGTTCAGAGGTACTGGAGAGCCTGTCAAACGTTGTTGAGGATAGTCTTATACATGACTTGCAAAATTCATCATTTGTGACAGCAATGGCAGATGAAAGCACTGACATATCCAACAATAAACGCCTTGTCATATATGTTCAGATTATTTCTGATGACATGAAACCATCAACAAGATTTTTAACAAATATAGAATGTTCAGATGCTTCTGGCAAGGGAATTGCCTTATTGGCTTTAGTCACATTATATAACTAAAATTTTTGTTGTATATTTGAATAATATAATTATTTTTTAAAAACTACTGAAGACTGATCATCAGCTTGAATAGGACTCAATGGTTTGGATTTTGACTCACTGTTTTTTGCCTTGAGGAGTCAAATGACTTACATGAAGCCATTTGTAGATAAAACACTGCGTACGTTAACCAAGAATATCTAGCACCTGTGACAAGGAAGAAACACATATCTCAGAAGTTACGATGTCAAAGTTACCCTGACACATGAAGGAAATTAATTTTTTTCATGCATTTAATAACTTGAACTTTACATCAAATGTTGAAGATTACTCAATCATGTAGAAAGCTGTTGGGGTCAGAAGTTCAAGAAACCCAAATAAGGAAAACAGTTTCTATCACATTACTTGTTTAAATGAAACAAAGTTTAAATGAAATGTTTGCCCATGGGCATGAAAGAAACCTTTCCTCTCTACAGTCATTAAAAAATAAAACTGCTTGAGCCTCACCATAGGTCTGTTTAGGTGATAGCAGCAAACAGCAAGTGTATCAATGCTCATTTCCACATAAGGTTTGTCTTGTTTTAACAAAGCATATTGACATGCTGATTCTAACACAATCATGATGTTGCCATATTTTCTCTATGGTAAATGTACTCATTTTTTAACCCAAAAATCAATGAAGCTATGAGTTCTGGCATTAAAGTCTCACAATAAATAACATTTAAAGTTGCCATGATAGTAATTTAGGATGCAACTGTTCTAATTTTACCTTTGGTATATTCAGATCTGGAATGTGATGGAGGAACAAGGCTCCAAAATAAACACATCAATTTTAGAACCTGTTCATTGACTAAGAATCAAGTATATAATCAGAGTTCAACTGAATTGTTAGAAAAAGTTTAATTCTTTTGACAACATCGTAATTAGCTGTCAAATATGGAGTAAGCCTATGGTCTTTCTGCCATCCCAACCAAGACCCCACCACAACCACGTGACCATGCCCAATGACATCACAGTAATAATCACTATACAACTAGAGATGACATCTCTCTGAGTATTTTGATTTCAGTAGTGCCTTAACAGAGTGGAACAGTAAGAAAGAGTGACAGATATTTAAGTGTTAGGGAGATATTTAACAATGGCTATTCCTCCTGCCACCACTTCCTCACTGGAGATAACACACACAGAAAACTTAGATTAAATCCTGAAATCCTGGCAGCATCCCTGCAGGGGAGATAACGTGACCATTTTATTTGATTTTATTAGTCTCTGGTTATCCCATGGTATTTCCGTTACTTGACCATTATCTTACAGTGTGTCCAGACAGCATGGTCAGAAAAAGCATACATTCAACCACCGAGAGTTGTTGAAGGACTCACATTACTACAGATATGAAAGAATGAGAACCATACTATAAATCAGTGAAGATAAAATAGAGTATACATGGTTTGACTGTCCCTGATTGGTTGATAATGAAAGTAAGATTTTAGTAAAAAGAATCTTTTGAGAGCTTGTCCTACTTGTAACTGAAAAAAGTCAGGGGCATTGTTTTATTAACATAATTTCCGTACCTTTACAGACCTGAGTTTGGAAGACTCATAACTGAAATCAGCACCTGACTCTGGTGTAGTATTGAAAGCACACATTTCAAATTTGTGTAGATCCAGAAAATGGTGCAGCTGTTATGGTTTTCTTTTCACAAAAGCTGTCATCATAGATGTGTCTATACTGATACAAATTTGATCATGAGTACTCGAAATTTTAAGTTATTGAATTTTAATATCATGGTGTTTGCACAGGTTTACAATGGGAACTGAATTAGTACAGCGAGTCTTGAACTCTTGAGTTTTGTGCAGAAACATATTTAGATACATATCATAAACATGACAAACAGTATGTGGGGGGACAAGATCATAAGGACAGGCTGGAATGGAGAAGTATAATAACAACAATAATGAGTAGAAGTGTGCCTCATTTTTGATGTGTGCAACATTATTTTCTCCACTTCAGTAAGAAATTACATCAAAGGGAAGACAATAAAGGATGTACAGTTAACTAAAGCACATGAATTTAGCTACTCAAATTGATTTTAACCTTCTGGTTATATCTGTTCTGGTCTGTTTCTGTCCATTCTGGTGATTATGTCCACTGAATCAGTATGGTTGGAAAAGAATTTGGCAAATTTAAAGATTGAAATATCTTCTGGCAGATTATGATTCTACACTGTACTTCTGCCTGAGAGATGTGATTCTGGTTTTTTGATTCTGGTTGTTGCTCAGTTCAAATGCTTCATTGAAAAACACTGATGCATTCTCATACTTTGTTACAAATAGTTATTTCAGATGCACATCTCCAGATATCGGTGAATATAGCTTGAATAAGTTATAACAGTTCTGGTTGGAACAATGGACATTGTTAGAGAAACTTTAAATGAGCTAAAATGTAAACTTGGCAGCGTGTGATGCAGGATTGCTCAAGACTTCTCCATCTCATATGCTCACCATGAAAAATCCATTTGTACCAACTGATGATGACTTTTAGGTAATGATCAGAAAGGTATAATTGACAATATTCAAAAGGTCTACAAAACTTACTGGAGTCAAAATTTATAAACTCGTACAGCTGTGGCAAACATGATGGACTAGTACCTTTGTTGCTGTTGCCACAGTTGATTAGTTGGTCGATTCAGTTTAGTTTGGTTTGGGGGGTGGGGTGAGGTTTAACAGTATATTAGGTGGAAGAAGAACCCCGAAAGATCACCAACCCAAATTGGTTGATCTGTGACAAAAACTCACTCTGTGAGATGTGCAAGTGATCTGTGAAAGCAAGCACTTTAGTACACTAGGGCACATGGAGCCTTTGTTGATTTGATGTTTATCTCCAACAGCCAAAGTCATTTAGACATGAGATCTCCGATTTCAGTAGATCATTATAGCCTTTACACCATTTTCAGATCAAAAGAATCTATATATGGCAACCATTTTTACTGCTGAAGAAAATCCAAGTACTTTTGAGACATCAAACACCACTTATGTAGAACCACTGACCTTCCACAAGTAACTGGCAACATTCTCATTTATACATTGGAGGCAAGTAATCACATAACGAGCATCTTGTACCAATCTGCCACGGAAGCCCCTCAGATCTGTATCACAAGACAAGCATCTTACCCTCTGCCATGAAAGCCCCTCAGACCATAGGTATAAGTCTCATATGAAAGACTAGAAGTGGGAGATAGAACCTGTGACAACTGGATTAAAAGTGCAGAATGTTACTGCTAGGCCATCAATGATGATGATGATGCCGTTGACAATATAGTTAACTGCAATGACACTGATTTTACGAGTACTCTGGGAAAAAAATGATTCCTTGACTTTCATCCATTTTTTAAAATCTAATTTATGATATAAAAATGTTCGACTTGCTATATTTCTTTTTTTAAAAACCTTTTTAAACTTTATATTAGTCTTGCAACAAGGCATAAAAATAAGACGTCGGTAACTGAAATATGTGTTCTTACAAGAAATGATATTGTGTAAAAGTAGGCAGAAATAATGCGACATCGCTTTCACAGGCATTAATGATTTTTTTCTGACAAATCGTGTATTATAAGTTTACCAAAACATTTATTGAAAAAATAATAACAAGGGAATCATAGCATCTGACCACACATTTAAAGCAATACAAGATTTAACTATTATTCTAATCAAAAGCAGCATGCCTGAGAACAAAGAAAAATAGCAAAACATAGTGATCACTTTAGTAAACATACAGTTTAGTAAGGATACAAATTCATGATTTCTGTATTAGAATAGAAATCCCAAATATAAAATCTATGTTCATGGACATTAAATTAGTAGGTATTAAGGGACTGATCAATGACATCTACAAATAATAAGCTACCAAGAAAATTTGTGATTTTTCATAGTATCAGAGACATACATGGCTGACAGACAAACAAACAAAAGGACAAAAGATTGATTATAATGAATGAATAAAAATAAAAATATGCAGTAGATTATATGATCTATAAGAATTCAGTAGATTACCTCCAGCCAGCTGTCATTTAAATCACTTCTTTCCCCAACCCAATATTAAAATCGCTTCTACCACCCACTAACCCATAGCCAGAAATTATGTAAAAAAAAATATGCTTCTGTAGGGGGCAGTGTTTTTCGATTAAAACATATCTGACAGTGGATCTTAATTTTTTTAAATTGCTTTTGTTGTGGGTTGGTTGACTCTGAAAGTGCCTTCCCTCTGGGTGGTATATGTTTTACTGAAACAGCCCTTACCTGTATGTACCTGACTGTAGTAGAAATTACACAGTAATATTATACAGTGGTCCCCCTCTTATATGGCCACTCCTTCTGTACCAGGAAAGTGGCCATTTAAGATGGGTGGCCTTTCCAGAGGAGGACTATATTTGTGAGAAGTATGTGTATGTAGTAAGATAGCTGCAAACAACTTCAAAGCATTTACTATCTTTATTTAAAAAGTAGCACTAATTAGTAAACGGTTCTTTGTGTCTTAAAAACTGACTTATTTCAAGTTAAAATACATTAATAGCTATTATTCTTAAGTGTGAAATGCGAGTAGGGTATTGTTGATATGCGCATGGCAAAACCATTCAAAAATGTCATTTAAATCTTGGTACATAAATTGCTTGGCATTTAAATTAATTCTCTTACCATTTACTCCATTTTCCCACTGCCACAGAATATTCTCTTTATCTGTTACGATGCTGTATATTTGAGTCTTCCCAACATAACATTTTTCGGCAAGAACTCTCCCCACTGTTGTCAAGTTCAAAAACTTTTACTTTTTCTTCTAAAGTATTAATTCTCAGTTTATGTGATGACATAAAAGTTTTGTAATGATTTATTCCTCTGTTGCTAATTGTTCAGCACAGCAACTTAATTATGCAGACAAAACTTTTGTTGAGTCGACAAAATGCCTTGTTTATAAAGGAATTGATACATGTATTGTCACATGATTTTTTGGTCTTTGTCTGGTACCCTGTTTTGTACAAGGTTAATTTCTCTCTGTGTTAATCCACAAAATCTATATTTAGCCTATGCTGACCATGTTATGATCTTGACAATTACATCTAGTCATAATCATCAAAGAAAAAAACCCAACTGCTGTGTGAAGCCAAAAACTTTATCACAACATTGTTGACCCCATTTCCTGTAAACATTGGCATTAATGATGTAATATTAACCTTAGTGTTACATATACTTTAGCTAACACTTCTTTCAGTAAGGAAAACCTGACATCGGGAAACAGACATCTGTAAGATAATCGGATTACTTATCATACCATATGAATTAAATATTGGTTCTGGACACGTATTAAAATAAAATGTGGTCACCTACAAGGGGTAAATTTTACATTTTTGCACTAATATTCTGGTCGCTAGTTGTGTTAGAGGGTGGCCTTTCTTGAGGGTTACTTTTGAACACAAACTCAGTGCCAAGGGATTCTGGCCATAAAAAATGGGTGGCCACTGGTCGGGGGCCCATTCATGAGGGAGACCACTCTGTAAGTTGTCTATATCTCACACCAGACCTGCACATATTAAAATAAAGCTGTAACAATATCAGGGAATGTACTAGCAACCCATGCAGGTACAATCCAAAGGCACCTACATAAGGACCACAAAATGATGATACTAAAAAGACAGAACTTTGCTGTTGAAGAAAGAAAAGTTCAAAATAATAGATGGAGTATATTTCCTTTGATGCAAAGAATCCTCTAACTGGCTACAAGGTCGAAAACTTCCAGAATACTGGTACTGGATTGTGAGGCCTCTCTGTCTGTATAGAGTGTGAGACTCTCAATGAGCAGAAGTAGTAGCCGAAGTATTCACAGGATTTGGCACCAATCCTGTTTCAAGGGGAGATCACTCTACTGAACTGACACCTGTTATGTATATTTAATTTGCATTGTTTGTTATTTTTTTTAATTTCATTATTTATCCAATAGATGACTTTGTCCAAGATTTGTGACAGTTTTTTAAACATCATTGGATAACAATTAGGATTATTATCTTAAGCTAAGTCAAGGACATTTGAATTTCTTCACATAGCTAGATCTTGCATACGTGATATTTGTCACATGCTTTATTGTAACAGACCTTCTAACTGTTCTAGAACAATGAACTTTTGACCCTCATCTGAGTTTTCTTTTTATGTCTTTGTGTGTTATATAAATCTTGTTCACTGGAAAATTGGTCATTCATGCAATAATATCTGAGCAGAATCAAGTTGTATTATTGTTGTGCAGTATTTTGATATGGGTGAAATTAATTAATTCAAATTATTCTTCTTTGTAAATACAAAGTGCTCAAAATAAAATTCTTGGACATAAAGACTTGGATTTATAGTGAAATTCAAATAAGGATATATTCTTTGATTGTATTATTGTGATCCAAGAAAATACTGTTAGGATATTGCCATGACACAAGCCATCAAAGGCATATCAACACTTCCAGCATTGGATTTATTTTGGAATACCACTAAAGTTTATTCAGAACTTTATTTCTTTAGGACTTGTGTTAGAAATTCATGGATTATTTGGAATTTAATTCACAATACCATAAGTTCTCCTGAGGTATTATAACTGGGTAATGTATCTGAAGAAGAAATAATAAGACTATTATAATCAGATTTAACTTTCCAATATGACACATGGAAATAATTAGAATATTATAGTCAGACTGTATCACGGAATAATTAGGCTATTATAGTCAGATTTAACTTTCCAAAACGAAACAGAGAAATAGTTAGGCTATCATAGTCAGATTGTATCATGGAAATAATTAGACTATTATAGGCAGTTGTATCATGGAAATAACTAGGCTATTATAGTCAGATTGTGTCATGGAAATAATCAGACTATTTATGTCAGATTTTCCTTTCCAATATGACACACATACTGGTGGTACAACAAAGATACCATTTCAAAGGATGTATATCACACATACACTTTATAGCTGAAATTTACCACTTTTGAAAATTAAGCAATTTTAAAAGAATAAATAAAAAATGAAGAAAGAAAATGGTAATTTTAAACATTCTATCCACACATTACAGAAAACATCCAGATTGGGACCAAAACTGTTCCAGCAGTTGTTACAACTGGTGCAGTAATGGGTGGCTAAGTAATGGGATTTAGGCCAACATGCAAACACAACAAACTTTAACTAATCACCTTATTGTTGTAGTCTGGAGAGTTTAGGTCAAATGAAGGATGTTTCTGAGGTGTTATAAACAATAAATGGATCAAACTTAATGCATGATGGCTTCTGAGTCTTTGATTAAAAATCTGCCTTCCTTTGGCAGAGGTGAGATAAAAAGGAAAGACCAACCATAAAATGATTTTGGCAGCGCTGGTTAAACATACTAAGGGGCACCATGAACAACATCAAAAGTGTGTAAAGAAACTATAAAGCAAGATGCAATTCAGAGCTAATGAATATCAACACTGCTAATCCAGTGGGTAAGGAGGACCTTGATACAGCAATTAGACAATGGTTGACATCAGGACCTGGAGTAAAATATTGCTTTATGTTAAATATTTTGAGACCTGAATAAACACACAAGTTAATTTAATATGATTTTGTTTATTTCTTTTCATAGCAAAAAATAAGGTTCTTTTGGGCACATGGAATAGGAATCAGTGCTTGAGATTTTTTAAAGTCACCAGCCCTGGGGCTGTGTCTGAAATTTTTTTTTTCTCTGAACACTGTTAGACTATTATACTCAGACTTACCTTTCCAATGTGACACAAAATCTATTTCCTAATTTTCTGATTTTGTACCAGGAGAACAGAGTTGAACCTTAGCTACAGATTTAATTTCAAAATATAAACTGCAAAAATGAGTATTAAATTTAACTTCCTAATTTTATCTTTGAACTGTTTTAATGCTAAGAGAGAGAGAGAGAGCAGACTGAAAAAACATAATTATATGTTTGTTTTGATGGAACTTGTAAGCTGCATGTGCTGAAATTTTGCACAAGTTTTGAACAGTCTTTCATTTATCAATTGATTTTGCATGGGAAAGTTTTACTTGCTTCTTTTAGTCATCATATATAATACAAAACCTTGACTTTAATTATTTTTGTTATGAAAAACTGAATGATGAACCTCTAAGTTAAAACAAAGCACAAACAAGTTGTGAAGACTGATAATCTAATAAAATGGGATTCAAACTTTGTTCAAAACTGAGACCTACATTATCTGTATCTGTTGGAAAATTAACAAACCAATTGATAGAAAAAGAGAATACATATTTATGTAATTACATGAAATTGTGAAAATACAGATAGATGGATGGACAAAGAGACAGTTTCATTAGATATTCCACATCACCAAGTATTACAATCATTTTTAAAATTTGATTACCTTGATTCCACATATTCTTTCTCATCCAACAGGTCATATGATGGCAAATCTAGTATTGGACAATGTCTGCAATAATAATAATAATAATAATAATAAATACCATATATACTTGCCTATAAGTCAAGTCCAACTGCAAACTGCAATACCCAGATCTGCCATCGCATAATTTTACACGTCTAGTTCTGTGCAATTTGTTAGGAGTAATCAGTAGAATAAACCACAAACACCCTGATCTGCAAGCGCATTATCCTATGGTAAATCAGGAACTTTGTTGTTTACAGTTTGACTTGACTAATAAGTAAGTACATATGGTATTGAATCAGTGATGAGAAATAAACTGTTTCACCAAAGATGATCATGTTTGACAATCCAGTAATCATTTTTTTTGGCAAAGTTGCTTTGCAGATATATAACTGCAAATAATGTTTACACAGAACCAATCAGTAATTTAGGCTTCATTTAATTAGTGCAGCTCTATTATATTGTACTATGAGATAAATCTAAGGAATAATTACATCCATTGCTTGATAAAGTTATTGATTATCACAGCAAGAGGGAAATGACTGTAGACATGGAGAAACAAAGATTCTGATATTTTAAAAGAGTGGCAAAATATGATGAGTTTACTGCTTTATCTAGTAAGAATACATTTTCAGAACCCTCCAAGTCCTTGAAGACAAATGGCAGGACATTTTATAACAATCTTGCTGTCTTAAATTTAATACAAATTTAAACTTTTTTTAATGTTTCTTGCACCTTCTGTACATAAGTATATATCAGAAGTTTGGAGTTATAACAAATCAAACTATGCAAAGAGAGTTCCTATAAAGTTGCTGAAATATCATTTTATTGTGACAATCTTAATATCAACTTAAGTCATTTATCATGTGTTGGGTATGTTTCCTCTCGTTTGCATCTTTTTTAAAGGAAGAACTGTAAAAAATTGGTTCAAAAGTTTTAATTCATAATTTTATACTGAAAATGGCAGCCACTGTGCTCAGTGCACAAGCTTATAAATTCTTACAGATGGAAGGGCACGAGGGGTACCTTCAGAAGTAGGGGCACTTTTGCTGAAGAAGGCACGTTTTGGAATAACGGGGCATTTTCTTGCCATAAATGGAGTTGAGGAAACTGAACCATTTTAAATTTTCATTTTTTGGATTTAGAAACAGACACATGCACATTCAAAATATTCATCCTACGTTACATAAAAAAATATGGAAACAAATAGAAAAAGACAGTTTGATTTTGCGTTAGAGATATGAAGAAAGGCAGAATGAAGGGCAATATAAAGGTAATGAAGGTGAAGAGAAGGGCAATATAACGGCAATAGGGGCAGAGGGGAGGCAATATAAAGGCAATATCGGCAAAGAGGAGGGCCTTATGAAGGCAATAAGGGCAGAGAGGAAGGCCATATAAAGGCAACATGGGCAAAGTGGAGGGCCATATAAAGGCAATATGTGCTGAGTAGAAGGCCATATAAAGGCAATGAAGGCAGAGGGGAGGCCATATAAAGGCAATAGGGACAGAGTGGAAGGCCATATAAAGGCAATATGGGCAAAGTGGAGGGCCATATAAAGGCAAGAAGTGCTGAGTAGAAAGCCATATAAAGGCAATGAAGGCAGAGGGGAGGCCATATAAAGTCAATAGGGGGAGAGTGGAAGGCCATATAAAGTCAATAGGGGGAGAGTGGAGGGCCATATAAAGGCAATGATGGCAGAGGGGTTTTCCATATAAAGGCAATATGGGCAGAGCTGAGGGCAATGAGGACTGCACTATCTGTCTAGCTAAGCACTGGTAATGTTTGATAGTGCAAATGAATGTTTCCTGGTTTTGTTAATATTAATGATTTTCTTAAATTATTTTGTTTGATTACAAAATAACTACTGTTCTGAACACAATATATTACTGCATAATTTCTTCAACACTTTTATTTTACACAAAAGTTCAGTGTTGCACTTAGGATTCCAAGAGAAGAGGACACTGTATCCACCCCCTCTAAATTTGGGGGGGGGCAAGATTTTAAAGTAGCAAAGGAAAACTTTAGTATGTAGTGCACTAGTACTGTCAAATAAATGATATAATGTTATCTGCTTTGACAGTTTTGCCATCTAAATTTTGATGTATGCACTGTACAATCAAATTTACCTTGGTCATTACATTATTGCAATTAACATTTTATCATGTGTTCAAGTAACTCATGAAAGCATTAAAACTGAAGTACATGACACAATACCCTCTCATCATAACACTGTCCCTGAGAGTCATAGAATTACCTTATAGTGAGACTACCTAATAATGAAGTAGATGATATAGTACTCCCTCATTATAATGCAGTCAATGAGAGACACTGATCACATTGCATTATAGTGAGATAGCCTTATAATGAAGTAAATGATATAGTACTCTTTCATTATCATGCTGCCCATGTGAATCATTGAGAATACCACCCAAAAAAGAGACTGCCTTATAATTAAGTATATTATGATTAATACAGAACTACTTTATTATAATGCAATCCAAAGGGGGTCATATAGTATCCTACCTCATAATGAGACTGCCTTATAATGAAGTACATTATATGTACAGTACTCCCTCATTATAATGCTGTCCATGAGAGCCACAAATTATAACACCTTATAGTGAGACTATCTTATAAAATAAAGTACATGTCATAATGTATTCCCTCATTATAATGCAATCCAAAGAGTGCCATTAAGTATGTCACCTTACAGTGAGTCTGCCTTATAATGAAGTATGTGATACATATAATTTTACTACCACTTAAAGCAATCAGATTCTTGACCATAATCACCTGATGACAGGAACCATTTAATGATGAAAGGTTTTATAGTGCAAGATGGCGGTATATGTTTAGGAGTAAATAAATAACTGAGCTGACTACTAAACTTATAGGAAGAAGTCACTGGAATATATCTCCAACTACAAAGTATAACATTTCATTTTCTACGAAGTCATTGTTTTTACATCACTGCCAGGTAATCAAAATGACATCTGACCTCCAATCTGATTTTATTAATGATGTCATGACCATTCTGGTGGCCTAAGTGGTTAGAACATCTACCACAGATGCAGGAGGTCACGGATTCGAACCCTGGCCGAGTCATACCAAAGACTGCCTTGCTTGGCGCTCAGCATTAAGAGGTTAGTGTTAGGACTGGCTGACCTGGTGTCAGGATAATATGACGGGGTGGGACATGATGCTACATGTCTGCAGCATGATGCCCCCTTGCTAGACATCATTATAAATTGCCACACTGCAGACATCATAGCAATATGACTGAAAAATTGTTAAAGCTAAGTTAAAATACAAACACACACACACTTTAATGCTGTCAGACATCACTCTAGGTGGGCAACCCAGCTTGTCAAAGAAGCCTGCAGATGAAGTTCTAATGAAAGATTCAAGTAAGCTCTTGAAGTGTTCAACAGATCTGCCACTTGACTGCATAGAAAACAATTTCTTAATATTGAAATCATTAGATTTGCTTTTACTTAAGTATGTCAGAAATTAATACAGAAATCATCATGAAAAATATATATGAGCAGTGATATGAAAACATTTGCCTTCATCCTATATTTAAGTAATTTATTTGCACAATCAATGATTTACTTTGTCTCCATCCATATTTGAAACATGTTTCCTATTTCTCTGTACAGTGGGTGAGATGGGTAACCAATAATTGTTTCCCTGGGTGAATGGCAGTCTTTTCCCTGTCCATCTGAGCTTTCTTCAAGCAGCTTATCTAAGTCATTGTCATCTAAAAATCTGTTATTTATCCTCCTCTCTGCTTCTAGAACCTGAAAATGAAATAAAATTAGGTTAGGGTGTGTTATTAGTAATATAATCTTCAACTAACTGGTCTACAGCACATACTGTCAGACACCTAGCAGCATTCTTTAAATAAAGCTGTTATTATTATTATTATTATTATTATTATTATTGAAGCAATGGTAACTACATTTACAAAAATTATCAAAAGACCTGATTTTTCAACATAAAACATATAATAAACAGCTTTTGCAGACAGAACTGTATCAATGCAGCAGAACTTTCAAGGAAAAATATTACTTGCAACATATAATTTCTTCAGAGGTATTTCATTTCAAATTTATTTGAAGAAAGGTAAGAATCCTATAAGGAAAACAATCATCATCATCATTGGCAGCTCAGTCTCGGGAGACCATGTGAGTAGCGCCCTTGGAGTGTTGTCTGTCTCTGGGGTTTTGGCATCGTCTGTTGTGGCTGTGCAGGCCGATGCGCGAGTGACAGTCCCTATTGCAGTTGGTGCAGACGTACTGGGAAGTCTGAGTTGCTTGGGTTGCTGCTGCACTCTTCTTTCTCTCACGTTTCTCTGCGGCCTGCTGGACTCTCCTCCCATCAGCGACTGCTATGCCCTTGCTGACCGTCAATCTCCAGGTGCCTCGGTCCTCGGCCTGCACTTCCCAGCTGTCTGGTGAAATGCCGCATGCCTTCATGTCCCTCTTGCACACATCCTTGAAGCAGAGTGAGGGGCGGCCGACTCTTCTGGTGCCAGTGGCCAGCTGACCATATACGATGTCCTTTGGCAGCCTCCCATCCTCCATGCGTCGGACGTGTCCCAGCCATCGAAGGCGGCGTTTGCTCAGCAGGGAGTACATGCTTGGGATACTTGCA
This sequence comes from Megalonaias nervosa, assembly GCA_016617855.1. Classification (NCBI taxonomy): domain Eukaryota; kingdom Metazoa; phylum Mollusca; class Bivalvia; order Unionida; family Unionidae; genus Megalonaias; species Megalonaias nervosa. The sequence continues at coordinate 61,336 of JAECUM010092848.1, read as the reverse complement.
CGCTGATCGATCTCGCTATGTGGGACGAGGTCTTGCCAGCTGATTTTCAGGATGCGTTGTCGGCACCGTATATGGAAGGAGTTGAGTCGACGCTCTTGCCTCATGTAGGTGCTCCAGGTCTCACTTCCATAGGAGGGTGCTCAGAACGCAGGCTTAGTAGACTTGAGTCTTGGTGTGCACTGTCAGCGCGCTGTTTTCCCACACCTTCTTTGTTAGTCGGGCCATGATGGTGTTTGCCTTTCCAAGCCTTCTCTCCAGCTCCACATCAAGCGAAAGAGTGTTGCTGATGGTTGACCCCAGGTAAATAAAGTTGTTGACTACTTCCAGGGTGGCGCCGTCGATTCTGATGGAAGGGACAGTGGTGACATCTTGAGCACTGACGTTTGTCTTTTTTAGGCTGATGGTGAGCCCGAACTGCTTGCAGGCATCAGCAAAACGGTCTCCCAGTCTCTGGAGGGCATCCTCGGTGTGGGTCACAAGAGCCGCGTCGTCAGCAAAGAGCATCTCCCTGATGAGTACTGACCTCACTTTGGTCTTCCAGCGCAGTCGTGCCAGGTTGAACAGCCTCCCGTCGGACCTGGTGTGCAGATATACGCCATCAGTGGACGTGCTGAAGGCGTAGGGCGTGTTTAAGGAAAACAATATTATATGCAAAATAAATGAATATTTGACAAATCATGTGTTATGAAACCTGAAGCATAAAGCCATTTTAAACTGTGAAGATTTGATTACGTCTACTCTGTGATGCTTCTGAAAAACCATAAACAAAGACCAAAGGGATTCTTACTACATATGACCAAAGTGATTTTTAGTGTGGGTAAAAGTAAAATATATAGCAGTACCAATATCAGGTTTCTAACTAGTAATATGTTGGGTGTGAGAATTTGGGAAATATAGAAATTTCAGGGATTGATGTGGGGGAAGCAATGATAAATCTGGGTAACTAGGTCAGCATCATAGAAACTAATGTAAGTTGGGTGTGAGAGTGGGGAAAACATATCAATAGCAAGTCAAGTTTTATCTAGGTAAACAGGTCAGCATCATGACAAATCTGGATCACTGGGTCATATTCCTGCTGTTTCCGCACCATTTAGTTATGGTATGATCTGAGGGGAAGGGAGCTGTCATTCATCTAGTAATGATTAGCCAATCATATTCTGTATGTGGGGAAAGGGTGTGGGATTATGATATGTGTATATAGATAGATACAAGATATAGTGAGGGGCAGAAAGAAAAAAAGGACAGCAGAGAAAAGATATACTTGGAAATAAGAAACAGACAGAGATATACCAGATGGGGAGTTAAGAGAAAGGGTACCTAACAGACATAATGGAGTGATAGATATTCTGAGTGGACAAATATAGTGAGAAACAATGTAGATAAACATTAGTGTAGAATTTGGAGAGGTGGACAGAACTTAGTGTGTATATTGGATATAAACAGTAGACTTCAATATGACAGTGTTTAAATTAGTATACCACTGGTCCCAGCCTCCCCCTGAAGTCAACAGAAAGACCTAACAGGTCAGACAGACCACACCTAATAGGTCATAAAACTCTGGCAGAATGTCTGATGCAAATAACACAAGCTCTGAGCAACATATGATTTTGCCTGTCTGAATAAAGAAAAATATACTAATCCATCAAACAATTTTCATTCAGAATTTAATGGCAATCCTTTCCCTATAAATTACACTTAAAATTCATGTTTTGTTTCAAAATTATGCATAAACTTTGTAAAGCCAGTTAAATTATTAACATGCAATGCAGTCCATGTTAATAATTCTGCTTCAGTGCCCCTCAAACAATTTTAAACTATAAGATGATATGTAACCTGTTTAAGACCAGCTCTCTGAGCTAGCATAACTACAACATATAATAATAGAAACATTTTGAAAGCTGTATAAGGTAAGATTTATTTAGAGTCAGCATGATTAAAACAATTTAACATAAACAGTAACAAGCTTTTATTAACACATATATATATTAATATGGAACAAAAAAAAGACCTTTAATAAATGCAATTTACAAAAACATACAAATATAGCATAATATTATACTTATACTATCTGACAGACTGCAGAGGATATAACTTAAACTCTAAGCAAGCAAGCAGTATTTAAAAGTGAATTTAGTGTCTAGGCACCTGAAATACAAAGCACATCTTTGGATATGAAGCATGCTAAGATTCAAATTAAGCCATCAAAAAAATACATAAACAGTTAAAAGTCTTGGTATCTTAAATGAAAAGGAACCACATGTCTGAATCAGAAACATGCCAAGATAATGATTTTGTCTTAAAAATGAAAAGTAGTTAAAGGTTGGGCACTAGTAAATAAGACAAAACAGTAAAAAAGTGATACACATATTAGTTTTCATCATCATAGCTGGAGAGTTAGGCAGGGCCGGGGTAGGGTGTCAGGTTTTGTGTGGCTTTGTCAGGCTTTGTCGAGCTTTGTGTGGCTTTGTCGGGTTTTGTCGGGCTTTGTCGGGCTTTGTCAGGCTTTGTCGGGCTTTGTCAGGCTTAGCAGTATTTAGTAGGACCCTTAGTGCCTCAGCTTTAAAGACTTTAAGAGGAATTGTGTTCTTGGAATTCAAATTTCTTATTAGTTTATAAATTTCATCAATGTTTACCTGACAATTTTTTTTAGAAGACTTAATAATGTTATTACAAAATCTATCAAATTTCCCTAGTATTGTTTACAATTTTTGAACCTTCTACAAGAATTACTTTTCTTGACCTCTAGAACGTTAGAAAATTTGGCTTAACAGAGCCCTCAGGACATCTTGAAAAATTATGTTCTCAATAATTAAATATGCGGTAGCTTTAAGGAAGTTGAACTTTACCTTTTTCACATATTCTGTGAGGTTTAATTTTTTCGACATCGTTAATATAACGAGTGATGAAGTGTGAAGAGTCAACGCAGGTTATCCTCGAATTCCTTTTCTACTGTTCTACAAATAAGTGGTCATATATTAGCGAAATTTCCAGAACAACTTGCATACGATTAAAATGTGTATTAGCCCCAAACAGTCAAAGCAAATCTGTCTGATGAAATATCTCGCAACAAGTGAAGATTCGCTATTTTTCTAATCGGAATTTCGGCCTTTTCTGTCAAAGCTAATAATAATAATAATAATAATAATAATAATAAACAAACTTCGATGTATAAGGTGGATTGATTTTTCTATTGTCGGAGAAGAGAAAATTTAAAAAAAAAAGAAACAGCACAAAATTCGGACATAACCAAGTGGTATGCAGCCTATGTTTCCTCATCGTACAAGTACTAAACAACAGAATAATTAAAGATATTAAGCTAAGAAGCATATTATTTACTGAACTAAGCTTATGAAAGCTTTTGAAAATAAAAGAAAAAAAAAAAAGAAGAAAACAAGAATAAATAAAAAAACTTTCGTTTCCACAGAGTTGAACTTTCGGCTTTACGAATAGACTGTGCCACCTACTTTACATTATTGTATAGGCAATAGCTGCACATTGACCGGGAACCATATCCACCGTTAGTAACACGCGCGTCTCCTTCCGATGCGAGTAGACTGAACCCCTGTCATTACATAAAACCTCAGACCGCAGTTAATATTCCTACATAGTCTATGCAGTTGTTTGTCAGTACTGCACTTTCCATTGTGTCCAAATCCTAATAAATCATATGTTGATCTAAAGTATCTTCAAAGATCAACTAATGGTGAAATTCTTATCATAGGTAACCGGAATTCTCTCGACAGTATGGACTGTAAACAAAGAAATGTACAACGGATCACATTTCACATCCGATCAGCATCATGCTTCATTGCTCACTTTGCAGTGTCGTCAAAATACACACAGATAACCACACCATAATGCTCATATTCTAAAGAATTAACAGTTACCTTTAAATCAACACCAAGAATGCCAAAATCTAACTCCAGTATCACCAACTATGAGAGAAGGGAAAAAAGTTCTAAAAATAGACTGGATTTTTCCTGCAGTAATTCTGTTGTTGGGTCAAAAAGGCCCCGCACGAAAAAGGCACGGGTTAAAGAGGTCCGGTCCAGAAAGGCCAGTAACGGGTCAGAAAGGACCAGGACGGAAAAGGCCCAGGATAAAAAAGGACCGTTCAAAAGATTGTTCGTTAATAATAATAAGCAGAAGAATTACACGCCGTTTTCGTTCTACAACAGCTTTTCTAGAATACCCAGCAAGAGCAACAAATAATAAGATAATTACAACATGTAATACCTATATAAAACGGATAAGTCTTTACTGGTGATCACAGGTTAAGGTGCTCTGGATTTATTTGTATACTAATGTTGTTAAAACCTGTTTATTTTTAAGTTTAGTATTGCTTTCCTAAATTAACTGCTGTGTAAAATTTATCTCAGCGACACACAATTAAGTTTTTGGTAGCTATTGTTTCATCTTGTTTCACCATAATCTGTTTTCCATACCCGTCTATCAATTTATTGCCACTTATCAAAAAGATAAGCAATCCGTATAATGGCGTATGTTCAATGCATTCATTGTAATCGGGAAGCTAGGCCACGACAGCATGCGATTGCTTGTGACGTGTGTGGGTTTTGGCAACATCGCACGTGCAACACTGGTAAGAACACTTTTAAATATATTCATGAAGCTTTATATTAATAAGACTATGCATCAACTCTGTAAGTCATATCCAATATTGCCACAAATATCAACCATATTTTACAACATATATGATCTAATTATTTATGTACAGTGGGCTCATTTTATTACGTTTTGATAGCTATTTTCTACATTTATTGTCTGTAGTAATTGGTAAGTAATAGCTTGCATTCTTTATTTAAGTTTAGAACACGACCTAATTTTTCAGCCAACTGCGCTTCTTTATTTGTTTCATTTAGTACATTGCTTAATGCTTACATGTAAATCTGTGTATTTCATATTCTAGTTCGTGCATCAAAAAAGTGAGTTTTACCCTTTGTTATGTGTAGGCTCGTACAAAAGTAACAAAAGAAAAGAGTGAAGTCAACAAGCTTTGTAAATTTTAACAAAATAATTTATTTCCCTAGAAAACAATGTAAAAATTGGAAATAGGACTTACGATTTGTGAATATAATCCAAAATTTAATCCTAAGAATGAAACAATACAAGTCCTATTACTAAATAGTTCTATTAGAATCCAGGTTCGAATCTTGACGACGTTCCAATATGGAAGGCGATGACGTCAGATGTGGTCCTTATACAAATAGCAACAATTCCTCAATTGAATCACTGTTGATGTTTCCGAATAATTCCAGAATAAATTTCCACTGAATTTCTTTCTCCCAGAATTTTATAAAACAGTACACTAGTTTGGTTTTCTAGAGAATAAATTATTAAATTCCAAAAACAAATGAACTTCAAAAACAATCTGGTTTCAACAATAAAAACCTATCCAGCCTTCAAGGTTTCAAAATAAAAACTGACTGACGAGCGCTCAGGTAGGTATTATATCCACCCGAATTATCATCCCGTTCTCGCGAGATAGATTACGTGGTCTCTTAACACTTGAACAACGCAATAGCAAAAATGCAATTTGTCACGTAGCAAGAACCCCTATCTACTCTCACTCTGAAATAAATTTAAAAATAAAACATTGTTTATTTAGACTAGACGAAATGACCTTGGCAATAGCCAATCGTTTTCGCGTAGCGCTTACACTACCGCGGACCAAGGTGAACAAAAATATTGTTCATGTAACACGTTTTACGTCTTAGATAAACAACATTACTAAAAGAAAATATCGATTTACTGAAAAAGAATTTCGAATCTCATGAAAATAATCATTACAATAAAATGTAATGAAACAAAAATAAAATAAAAAGAATTTTAAAACTAACACACAAGCAATTTAATTACATATATGTAACAATGTGTTGACAATTATTAACAATAATCTTAATAATAAGACTTAAATGGCACTCATGGCTTAATTTCTCAGTGGCTGATGGGGTTTTGACATTTCTGGAATAATTCTTGAACTTCTCATTGGTTGGGCTTGGCCATATGAGTAGTGCAAAATGAGTAGTGTAATATGCCACTTGGGGTCTATTGCAAAATATAATTGCGGTAGATGGTGTATATAAAGAGAGAACTGAGCAATCAGTTTCTGATTTTGGAGTCATTGACATTTCATGTGTTCCTGTTGTAAGTCTGCGGACGTGTTTTATGTTGTACTTAGATATTATTAGAGAGGAAAAACATTTGTTTGGACTGTTCAGTGGAAATAGAAAGTGCTCATTATTTGGACTATAATATTATTCTGGAACTTATAAATTATTTGAAGGAATCCTGAACAATGCCATCTTGACAATGTCATCGTTCTTTGAGGACCATTACATTTCCAGTTTTGAAATTTATGAGGAACATTTTATTCATTTAGGATTTTCATAGACCTTTACCTTGGATTATTTTGGAAAAACTTGATAATACCATGATAAATTCCTCTCACATTTTAGTTTTTAACTTTGATAATTAAATTGTTTGTTAAGTTTTACAAAACTTGGTATTGCTTTTTTATTGTTACTTAGTTTATGACCATAAAGTCATAACAATAGCAACTGAGTACTGTAAATTTTCAGAGTATGTGTGCTCACCAGCTGATCTGATCACATCCATAATAGTAAAATGTTCTCCACTCCATATAATTTCTATGATTTTTCAGCGAGATTCCATTTGAACTCAAATACTTCATTTCTTTTTAAAATGCACACACTAACTTATGAAACTGTATTTTTCCAGAAATGTATATACTATGAACATGCACAAGGAAGTGATATTGGACAGTAAAATGTATAAACAAGACATTGAGAGTTTCTTTTAAAAAAAACCCCAAAACCCCAAACAATCCATATTTAGGCTTGAAAATGAAAATTTAAGCTTTAACTGAAATTCATACATGAGGTCAAGGGTATTGACTTGTAATGTACTTGAAAAGAATAATTCAGCAGGTGTAAAAACCTCTTAAGTCAAGTTTGCAAGTAAACCGTTTGGAAAGATTTATCTGCAAATAGCTGATTTATTCTCTAAAAACAGAGGAATAATAAATAAATAAATACAGCCCCATCTTGACTTAAATTTATGTTCATAATTAGGACTTTGCACTACTGCATAGCAAAAATATGGATTAGTATCTTTGATAATAACAGCAAATCCCTCTACCTGAAATGGTTCTATTCCAGCTAGTGTTGACATTAGCTTTACATTAACAAGTAGCCTGTGTACGTGTGAACAATTTGAAGCTGATGTCTGCATTTCTTGCAAGAAATTTGGAAAGAACAATTCTGATTGCAATCATATTTGTATAGCCATATGGTGACCTCAAGACTACATGAAAGACATCATGTGGGGTTGTATTTATATTTATTTGTGGACTCCTCCTTTAAGCTTTTCTGAGCATATATGGCAGGCTAGAACTTAGGAGATGTCCCCTCAAATAACTTTCCAGGTACCAGAAAGGCTTAAAGTTTCAAATTTAATTGAAGGTAATTTAAATCATGGCTCGTTTGATTTTGTTTGCTAAATAACCAAATTTTCTTGGGCTGTGGGTTTCCAGGTCCATACTCAGCTCCTTTCAGGTATTTCCTGTTGGTCAGCTTTCCTTTCCTTTCTCTGCCATTCTACTTTCAAAAATTATGTTACTCCACCCAGAGGACATTGTGGTTTTACTGCTTTAAAGAATCTGTTTTATTTTTAAATTAATATGCTGCTGTATATCATTTTGTCATTACTATGGCTTTAAAGATCAAATTTTTTTGTAGCCATCAATAATTTACTTAATCTAACCTATGTTTGTTTTGGTTAGTGCGTGTTTGTCATTCTTTTTCCTCTCTCTTCTTATACTTCGCTATTTCAGTTTTCTGTATGTGTTTATATATATATATATATATATATATATATATATATATATATATAATTTTTTGTTTTGTTTTATTTGTTTATTTCAGTTCATTTCTTCATCCTCTGGGTTCTCATAGACTAATTAGTAATATTTCTTTAAAAGTGTCTGTCTCTCTTTGCTTTTTCTGTACTTTACTTTTCCTTTTCATTTAATTTTTCAACAGAGTTAACTTTTTTATTTCCAAAGCTCTTTCTTCATCCCTGTTATTGATGTTTCCATCTTTTCTTTCTGTTTCCTGGGTCTTATTCTTTTCCTTGCTGACTTCTGTACCACTTTTTGGTAATTTTCTCATTTGGTGCATGATCAGTTTATGACTATCAGAGTTTTTTTCTTCATTTATAATTTCCTTTATTATATATTTTTGGATTCTAACTATTGCTTCCCTTTGGGGTAATTCTCTTCTGCATTGTTGCACAGTTGGCATATGGACATTTCCTTCATGTAGGGTTGTTTCATTGGTTCTGTTGGAGTTCCTGCTTTTATTTTGTTTATCTTCATGGTTTGTGACTACTTTTAGGAATATTGTCAACTCAGTTTTGTGAAGTCCTGATTGCATGATATAATTTCCCATTTCCTTCATTATGATTTCCTTGTATTTCTTTCCTTATGATTTCCTTTAATCAGCATACACAGTCTTCTATCATGGAGTCCACATATGCTGCATTTAATTAACTTGGGTAAGATGAAAAGTTAGTGTCTATGTTGGGGGGTGGGGTGCATGTGTCAATGACCAGAACTCCACCAGGCAACTTGGATGATGAACTAACGTCAACAGTTGAACTGTTTGATGCACTGGTGTGTGAAGGTTGATTGAGCAGGCATTGGTGGTCAGTTGTTTCCCCAAGAATAGGTATATAAATTAATTGATTTATAAATTCAGGTAAGAAACTTTGTTATAGTAAAAGTCATACAGGTCATGAATGCATTCAGTGCTGACTAATTGTGTCATGTTTAAGAATTTGATTACACCTACCTTTAAATGGCAATTATTCAGTTTATTTAGATCCTCTTACATCCATATTCCTTTGGAAGGTCATTATTTGTACACATATGGCAAAAGTGAATGTTAAAGTTTGTGACATGGACATTTTTGGACAAGGTCATCATAAAGGTGTGATCCACTGCAAACCAGATTGAATGTTGCTCTCTGATGTCACAATGAAAGTTAAGTGTGTTGAAAAAAATCATACTACCATAATTATATTGTGATGATTAGACCCAACATGATCTTTTCTTCACCCACTTTAGCACCTGACCACCACTGTAAAACTCCATAATGATAAAAAAATTGGTCATGATGTTTTCAGATGGCAGTTACAGTCAGAGAAATCAATAGTCAGTATTGAATAGACTTTGTTTAAAATATATGAGTATTAGATTTTAGAACAATATCAACATACACTGTAGACCATAGCATTGTAAGATGCTTGGTTGTGTATGCCAGATTACTGAGCAAACATATGTTGGTCATTGTTTATCCTAGACGGAGCAAGAATTATACACACATTTAAGACAAACACAAAGAAGACTTAAGGATGTTGATGGTTCAATAATAATTAGAGTAACAATTATCAGTATTTTAGTAGAAGAAGGCACACTTTTTTTCTTAAGTATAATATTCTTTGAGAGCAAGTAAACACAGAAAATGAACAAATTTAAGGCATTTTTATTTTTTATATTTGTATTTAAAGTACTATTTCTAATGTTGTGTTAAATTATTAGTAAAAACATGTCCCTTTGGGACAAGTGGAATTAGAGTCATTGCAAGTGATTTATTTAAAGCCACTTGACCACGAAAATAAAAAACTAATACAAGAAATATGGTATAATGTTCCGTAAATTTAAAATATTCTATATATTGTTTTTATATAAAAAATATGAAACTCTTTCCTCCAAGTCAGTACATTTCGCCTTCATTAAGTATGTATGGATGGATGGATGGATGGATGTATGTACAAAACTGGCTGTATGGTGTAAATAATTTACACAAGTGTGTTGAGTAATTTGAAGAGAATCCTTTGGTGTTTTGGAATAATATTTAGATAAGTACTCTACATTAGCACATGATACAATACAATCCGAATTTCACAATTAAGGTATTAAATAACCACATAATACAGATAGTATTTCACAATTAGGTATTAAATAAGTCCAGTACTTCATGATTAATTATTAAATAAGCACATGATACATTCAGTACTTCACATTTAGGTATTAAATAAGAAAATGATACATTCAGTACTTAAAAATTAGGTATTAAATGAGCACATAATACAGATAATATTTCACAATTTGGTATTAAATAAATCCATGACACAACCAGTACTTCACAATTAGGTATTAAATAAGCACATGATACAGACAGTATTTCACAATTGGGTATTAAATAAGCACATGATACAGACAGTATTTCACAATTAGATACTAAATAAGCACATGATACAGACAGTATTCACAATTAGGTATTAAATAAGCACATGATACATTCATTACTTCACAATTAGGTATTAAATAAGCACATGATACAGCCAGTACTTCACAGTTGGGTATTAAATAAGCACATGATACAGACAGTATTTCACAATTGGGTATTAAATAAGCACATGATACAGACAGTATTTCACAATTAGATACTAAATAAGCACATGATACAGACAGTATTCACAATTAGGTATTAAATAAGCACATGATACAGCCAGTACTTCACAATTGGGTATTAAATAAGCACATGATACAGACACTATTTCACAATTAGATATTAAATAAGCACATGACACAGCCAGTACCTCACAATTAGGTATTAAATAAGTACATAATACAGACAGTATTCACAATTAGGTATTAAATAAGCATGTGATAAAGACAGTATTTCACAATTAGGTATTAAGTAAGCACATGATACAGACAGTATTTTACAATTAGGTATTAAGTAAGCACATGATACAGACTATTTCACAATTAGGTATTAAATAAGCACATAATACAGACAGTACTTCACAATTAGGTATTAAATAAGCACATGATACATTCAGTACTTCACAATCAGGTGTTAAATATGCACATGACACAGTAAAATCTTCACAATTAGGTATTAAATAAGCACATGATACAGACAGTATTTCATAATTAGGTATTAAGTAAGTACATGATACAGTCAGTACTTCTCAATTAGATTTTAAACTTGATAATTGCATTAAGGATATTTAAGACTGAGTAGCCATTTCAGCAGAATGAGAGATCATCTCAAAATGTAAAATCTGCCCTCTCTTCCTGCTTTACATGATGAAATATGAAATAAACTTGTTTACCTTCACTAACATATAGTTTGTAAAATGGACAGAGTATTAAATTTTGCCTATTATTTGGCAATAAATGCATTAATATCGCATCAATTTATGAGTATTCATGTGTGAAATATTGGTGGAAAATTGCAAATATTAAAATATAATTATTTAATTGACACAAATTTTGATTCAAAAGTATGAAAATATTTTTATTGTTTTACCTTGGCCTTGAACAAAACATGACACAATAGTTAATTAAAAAGTATGAAAATGACATGTTTTTGCTGTATTACCTTGGTCTTGGAATAAAATACAACACAAAATTGGTTAAAAAATATGAACATGACATGTTTTGTTGTATTACCTTGGTCTTTGCACAAAACATGATACAAAAGTTGATTAATAAGATGACTCAGAATATGAAAGCGTTCATTGGTCAAAAGTGGGAGATGAAGATGTTGACTGAAGATATGTGACATCAACTTTGCTTTTGGTTGAAATGATCGACAGTTGGGTGACTATATTACCTCAATAACCCCTACACCCTTTCATCTGGAGATAATAATCAAGATGATCAATCAGCTTTACCCATAAGTAACACTTGTAACTTGTACAACCTTATGGAATTGCCACTCTGTAATGTATAAAAAAATAGCTCTTTTGATGGCTTGCATAAAAACTGTTTAATGGCACATTTGCTATTGCTGAATTCCATATGACAGGTATAGCACCAATCTTACCAGTGTGTAAATGTCTTTCTGGAATATTAGATGACCTGCAAGCTGCTGAATGATTGCTGTTGTCAGCAATTAAGGCTAATGGCTGAGGGCACGTTATTGACAAGGCCACTTACATATAATAGAAGTAAAGCTGGGTCTAATGTTGTCCCTTTAGGTTTGTCAGATGTTACATGAGCAGTTGCTGATATGGCACCATCAACACAACTTGATACTACTTATCTTCTGGAACCCCCTGCAGACTCTGGTATGTAGAATAGGCCTGACAGGCTTTCTTGCATATTCTGAGAGGTAACTAAGGGAGACAGAAACTGGTGGCTCATTGGTAAGCATGCTGGTCTCATGCCAAAAGGTTGTGGGATTTTGCCCTACTGTTGTATCCTCCCAGGTGAGGGCAAGCTATTACTTTACTCCAATTCTATCATCAGTAAATAAATGACTTGTATTTTGGTGCCATAAATCTCTGCTCTTACAATTCTCTATGGGTATGAGCTCATTGACCAAATTATTATTCAAGTAAACAAAAAGGCATAAACATGGTGATCAGGGTCAGGGTTTTGGAGATCCCCAAGTGAATTTGTGTTGTAAATAAACAAGCTCCTTAGATCATTTTAGAAAGTTATTTTCCATTGGGTAATGGTTGTTTTTAGAAAATGCTAATTTGTGACCTGAGGTCAAACAGAGAACCATATTATCTTGTGATGTTGAGGATTTTACCAGTTGTGCTTTAACATCTTGCACTTTAAGTTGTATTATGTTGTGACAGTTTGGGCTGAATTTTATTTTCTTCAAATTGTTGAATTAAGTGATTATTTTCTCTGGAAATACAAAAGTGCTCTGACAGAATTCTCGGATAAAGATGTTCATTGGAATTTATACTGAATTCAGACCTGGAATAATATTTCTGTGATTCAACAAGAGACTGTTGACACATCAGTACAATGTAGGCCACAACAGACAAGTTATCGCCTTTAATTTTGGATGTCTTCATGATTTGAACTGAGTTTAATTAGGACATTTTATTACTAGGACTTGTGTCTTTAATTCTTGGATTATTTTTGGATTTAATTCGCAATACTGTAAGTTCTTTTTTTCTCATTTTTCACTTTGTATTCTAGAGAAATAAATTATTTGTTAAATTTTACAAAGCTTGTTGTCTTCACTCTTATCTGTTACTTATTTTATGAGCATAGACTCTTAACAGAAAATTGGGCACTCATTCTTGTTATACGAATTTTGCTAAAATATTTTTGAAAACTTTGTTTTTGAAATTTAAACTCCCCTAGTTTCAGAATTGTTTAAATCCCAGATATTATTTCACATTTTAGAAGCTTTTTACAATGTCATCAAAAGTGGAGATCTTTATTTCAAATCCTACCCAGGAGCAGTTAGACTGGTTGAAAAAAGATGAATTGCTTCAGCTGGCCAGAAAATATGATCTTTCTGAGGCAAAAGCTTCTTTAACAAAACAAGAAATAGATAATATTTTGGTCCAGTATTTGGTGGAAAAGAATGTTTTGGATAAAAGTGCTTTGGTTTTGATCAGTAAGTCTGTATCAGACTCTTACATAAAAGTAAAGGAATTAAAATTAAAATACAAGATAGAATTAGAGTTAAGAAAGCTTGAACTTCAAGAAAGAGGAAAAACAAATGCAAATGCAATTAGATAAGGAGGAAAGAGAGAGGAAAATACTGTTAGAGAAAGAGGAGAGAGAGAAACAAATGCCGTTACAGAAAGAAGAGAAACAAAGGCAGTTAGATAAGGAGGAGAGAGAGAAACAAATGCAATTACAGAAAGAAGAGAAACAAATGCAGTTGCAATTGGAGAAAAAGGAGAGTGAGAGACAGATGCAAATGCAAATGCAGAAAGAAAAGGAAGGCAGAGAATTGCAGAGAGAAAGAGAGGAGGAAGAAAGGGTATATCAATTTAGATCAAGAGAATTAGAGCTGGCAAGTGAAAAGCACATCCCCACTTTACATACAAATTCAAGTTTTGATGTTACAAAGAATATTAGGTTAGTGCCCCCTTTTCAAGAAAAAGAAGTCGACAAATATTTTTCTGATTTTGAAAAAATTGCTGAAAATTTGAAATGGCCAAGGGAGCATTGGACTCTATTATTACAGAGTGCACTTTTTGGCAAAGCCCAAGACATCTGTGCTTCCCTGTCAGTACAGCAAAGTGCTGACTATGAGCTGGTTAAGGAATGTATCTTAAAGGGTTATGAGTTAGTCCCTGAGGCTTATCAGTAAAAATTCAGGAACTTTAAAAAAGAAGCAGGACAAACTCCTGTTGAATTTGCAGGAGAAAAAGAGCAGTCATTTGATAGGTGGTGCTTAGCCAAGAAAGTTTATTAATATTATGAAAATCTCAGACAACTCGTATTACTTGAAGAGTTCAAGAATTGCGTCCATATTGACATTAGGACTTATCTTGATGAGCATAAGGTCAAAACCTTAGAAAATGCTGCTTGTACTGCTGATGAGTATTCCTTAGCTCATAAAGTTTCTTTTGTAAGTAAGTCTTCCACTCAGCAGTTGTCTGGTAAAAAAGTATTTCAGCCTAATACGAGCCCTTCTAAATTTCAATCTGGCACAACTTTTAGAAGTCAAGTGTCTGATAAAATTGATCAGAAATCCTTATCTCTTCCTACATGTACCTATTGCAAGAAGAGAGGACACATTATTTCCGATTTCTTAAGATTGAAAAATAAGCATCAGAATCAAGACAGACCTATTCCAAATGCTCTTTTTTCTAAGAGGTCAAGGTCATGGTCATGTATTGAAAGCAGTGCATTTGTTGGGTCTAATAAACCCCAGTCTGATTTTATTATGGAGAATTATGAACCATTCATGTCAAAGGGTTCTATATCACTCATGGTCATTTGGCCAGTCCTATCCCTATTAAAATTTTAAGGAACATGGGAGCTTCTCAGAGTCTTTTATTATCAGATACTTTGCCTTTTTCTGAGAAGTCTTCTTGTAATGAGAGTGTTCTTATTCATGGAGTAGAATGCAGCTTTGTTAATGTTCCTCCCGATTGTGTAATTTTGTCATCAGACATAGTTTCAGGACCAGTGACAGTCAGAACGGTGCATTCTTTACCCACTGAGGGCATTCATTTATTACTAGGAATGACCTAGCTGGAGATTAGGTTGTGGTTAATCCACTTGTAACTGACAAGCCTTGTTTGGATCAGAAAGTTGATCCTATTGAAAAAGAATTCTCTGATTTATACCCAGCTTGTGCAATAACTAGAGCTATGGTAAAGAAAGCTCTTGAGAATGATGTTGATCAGGAAAGTATTCCTTTAGCTGACACATGTGTTGGTCAGGCTTTTGATGAGGTCACATTCAGTCCTTGTTTGGATCAATCAAAAGGTACTGATCACAGTTATCCTCTTTTAACTACTCATTCTCCTTATTCTAATCAGGGGGACAAATGACAATCACTTGTCATCGAACAGGAAAAGATCCTGAGATCTCCTGTTTGTTTCTAAGGGCCATTAGTGAAACTGAAGCCACAGAAGTACCTGTTTGTTATTTCATTAAAAATGGGATTCTTATAAGAAAATGGAGACCTCCCGAGGTACCTGCTGGTGATGAGTGGTCAGTGAACTATCAAATTGTACTTCCAAAATCATACAGACAGGAAATTCTTAGTCTGGCCCTTGACACTCCTTTGGCTGGTCATTTAGGGATTAATAAACTTATCACAAGATCTTGAATCACTTCTATTGGCCAAAAATTAAAAGTGATGTTTGTAAATACTGCAGATCTTGTCATACTTGTCAAATGGTAGGAAAACCCAATCAGAAGATGCCTAAGGCTCATCTGCAACCTATTCCTGCATTTTATGAACCATTTAGCAGAATAATGGTAGATTGTGTCGGTCCCTTACCTAAGACCAAGTCAGGTAACCAATACTTGTTGACCATTATGTGTGCGTCAACAAGATTCCCAGAGGCAATTTCTTTGAGGAATATTAAAACTAAAACAATCGTAAAAGCTTTGATAAAGTTTTTTTTACTCAGTTTGGCCTTCCCAAATCTGTCCAATCTGATCAAGGTTCAAATTTTATGTCTGGAATTTTCCAGCAAGTTATGTACTAATTAGGCATCCAACAATTCAAATCTTCTGCCTATCACCTTGAGAGCCAAGGGGCTTTAGAAAGATTTCATCAGACTTTGAAAAATATGATTTGATCATATTGTTTTGGTACGGGTAAAGATTGGGATGAAGGCATTCATTTACTGTTGTTTGCTGTTCAGGAATCAGTTCAAGAATCTTTAGGATTCAGTCCCTTTGAACTAGTTTTTGGACACACTGTGCATGGACCATTGAAGTTGTTGAAAGAGAAACTTCTTTCTAATGAAGATACCGATATTAATCTTCTCAATTATGTTTCTAATTTTAAGCATAAGTTGTCAAAGGCTTGTGAGGTTGCAAGAACTAATCTGCACTCTGCTCAGTCAAAAATGAAATTAAGGTATGATAAAAATACAAAGAAAAGGAGTTTTCAGCCTGGTGATAGAGTTCTGGTTCTCTTGCCCATACCACAAAATCCTCTTCAGGCCAAGTATTATGGTCCCTACAAAGTTGATAAGAAAGTAAATGATTTAAATTACGTCATAAATACTCCTGGGAGGTGAAAACAAAAATAACTTTGCCACATAAACATATTAAAGGAGTATATTCAGAGAGATAACCAGGTTAATCATGCAATTAATTTAGTTGTACCTGTCCCACTCAGTGAGGATTTAAGTGAAGGAATGCAATCAGACTTTATTGATTTTGGAGTGACAAATCTTCAGAATTCAGAAATAATGAATAATCTGGACCAGAAACTTTCACATTTGCCACAAGAAGAAACGAATGAACTTAAACAGTTATTATTTGAATATGAGCACTTATTTCCAGATGTTCCTACAAGAACAAACAAAATTTACCATGATTTTGAAATTGTAAATTCCAAACCTGTGAAACAAGACCCATACAGGATGAACCCTCTCAAACAGGAATACTTGAAAAAAGAAATTCAGTATTTGCTGGAAAATGATTTGATAGAGCTGAGTAAAAGTGACTGGAGTTCACCATGTATACTTGTTCTGAAACCAGATAAAACTTTCCACATGTGCACTGATTATAGAAAGGTCAACAGTGTGACTAAAACAGATTCGTTTCCATTACCCAGAATCGATGACTGCATTGATAAAATTGGAAATGCAAAGTATGTCATCAATCTAGAATAATTGTGATGCTTACATTGATGATGTCATCATCTACAATGACACCTGGAAAGAACACTTAGCAACAATTTGGAAATTCTTTGACAGATTCACTGATGCAAGTTTGACAATTAATTTTTCCAAAAGTGAGTTCTGCCTTGCTTGTGTAACGTTTCTAGGACATATTGTGTGACATGGGCAAGTTAAACCTATAGATGCTAAGGTCAAGGCTATCTCTGAATTCCCTGTGCCTATCAGTAAAAAGCAACTGATGCCATTTTTAGGAATGGCTGGATACTATCGGAAATTTTGTTACAATTTTTCCATAATTGCTGAACCCCTGACAAATTCACTGGCAAGAAAACCAAGTTTCATAGGTCTGAAAAATGTCAGGAGGCCTTTGATAAGTTAAGGGCCATACTTAAGAGTGCACCAGTTCTTACAGCTCCAAATTTCAGCCAATCATTTAAACTGTCTGTTGATGAAAGTGATGTTGGGGTTGGAGCATTATTGATTCAAGAAGATAAAAATGGTGTTGATCATCCATTGTGCTATTTTTCTAAAAAATTAAATAAGCACCAGAGAAATTATTTCACAATCGAGAAGGAATGTTTGGCTTTGATATTGGCATTACAACACTTTGAAGTTTACTTTAGTTCAGCTTCTTCTCTGATTATTGTGTTTAGTGATCACAGCCCCCTTATTTTCATCGACAAGATGAAAAACAAAATCAGAGATTATTAACGTAGAGTTTGTTGTTACAGGAATATAATTGACATCAGGCACATCAAGGGAAAAGACAATTTAATAGCAGATGCACTTCTACATGTATGTAAATATATTGTTTCATGTGTACTTTGTGTCATTCATAAGATTTTATCTTATGTTATTTTTTTTACCACATGTATATTTGACTTAGAGTAAAAAGAAAGCTTTAATGTATAAATATTTCTTTTTTTTATGAGGGGATGTGTTATATATATTTAATTTAATTGTTTGTCTGTTGGTTTTTAATTTTTTATGTCATTACCTGTTATTGTATTGTAACATTGTTTGCTGGATTTGACCTTGTCCAAAATTGAGTTCAATTCTGTTTGAACTGATTTACCTTTTTTTTTAATTTCATTTATGTAAACAACTAATAATAGCTTCATTATTCTCTATGTGTATGAGCTCATTGACCATATTATTATTCAAGTAAACAAGAAGGCATAAACATGGTGATCAGGGTCAGGGTTTTGGAGATCCCCAAGTGAATTTGTGTTGTAAATAAACAAGCTCATTAGATCATTTTAGAAAATTATTTTCCATTGGGTAATGGTTGTTTTTAGAAAATGCTAATTTGTGACCTGAGGTCAAACAGAGAACCATATTATCTTGTGATGTTGAGGATTTTACCAGTTGTGCTTTAACATCTTGCACTTTAAGTTGTATTATGTTGTGACCAGTTTGAGCTGAATTTTATTTTCTTCAAATTATTCAATTAAGTGATTATTTTCTCTGGAAATACAAAAGTGCTCTGACAGAACCCTCGGATAAAGACATTCATTGGAATTTATACTGAATTCAGACCTGGAATAATATTTCTGTGATTTAACAAGAGACTGTTGACACATCAGTGTGACACAGGTCACAACAAACAAGTGATTGCCTTCAGTTTTGGATGTCTTCAGAATTTGAACTGAGTTTTATTCAGGACATTTTATTACTAGGACTTGTGTCTTTAATTCTTGGATTAATTTTGGATTTAATTCGCAATACTGTAAATTCTTTTTTCTCATTTTTTACTTTGTATTCTAGAAAATAAATTATTTGTTAAATTTTACAAAGCTTGTTGTCTTCACTCTTTTCTATTACTTTTTTATGAGCATAGACTGTAACACATTGCTATTGTCACATACCCATTTTAACAATGATAAGATACACTTAACTAGCATGACATTGTGGATGTTACATACCCATTTTAACACTCAACTAGCATGACATTGCTGATGTTACATACCCAATTCAAGTCTCTATTTCCAAGAATGTTAATTTTGATAAGCACTTTGTATTTGCAGTGAATAAATAATCTGAGTAATTAATATTCCTACTCAGATGAACCACTGGACACAACAATAACACAACTGATTCTGCTCACATCTTAAAGCATGAATGAATAATTTCATGAAAAACAAGATCTACTTGACCTCGGGTGACGATTTGTATTTTCTAAAATAAACTTACCTATGGAAAATAACCTTCTAGAAGGTAACTAATGTTTGCAAAATAAAATCTTAGTTATAATTAAAATATAAAATGTGGTAAACATAATGTCCTTGACTCGGGCCAAGATAATAATCCTAATAGTTAACCCATACTTGTAGAAATCTATTTGCTATATATTAGTTGTCTACAGAATTAAAAAAAATCACTGATTTAGGTCAAGTAGAAAATGAAGTCCAACATACAGTTTTCCATAGCATGTAATGAAATATTAAAAAAAACTAAAAAAAACAACTAACAAACATTGCAAATTAATTATACATAACTATATATATATATATATATATATATATATATATATATATATATATATATATATATATATATGAAATACAGTAGTCACTTTTCCAATGCCATTGGCAAAACTGTTAAAGTTCAGCATTAAAGGTTTTGAAAGGAACACTTTTACAGACAAGCGCTCATAGGCAAGTGAGACACTGTTCATTACATACTTAAAACATGTTCTGCAAATGTAAAAATATTGCTTTTCAAATGTGATTGTATAAATTTGTATTGCGCTTCTCTCTAGAAAATACTTTTATGCTATACACTGTTTAGGTTAAATATCTGTTAAAACAGTGGATTTTGATTTTTAATGGGTTATGCTGGGCACAGTAGTGCATTAGAAACATTTGTGAATAACAACATTAACAGTGTGTGCATTTTTCAGAGGTAAAAAGTGTATTCATTTAGAAATAAAATCATTACAGTAATGACAGATTGTTGAAAGGAGTGTTTCACTTAATTCATCAACAATTGACAGTTGGAGCAAATTGTTATATTAATATGTTATTTACTTGGTCACATTTTGTTTGAAATTGCTAACCATTGTTCATAGAAGTCTGAAATAAAGTTATTATTATTATTATTATTTCCTGTTATTAATTTCACTTACATATAAAGGACATATTCCGATATAATAATTATTAATAACAAGAAGACATCTTTCTATTGATTAATCCATTATTAATTTCACTTATATATAAAGGACATCTTCCCATAGATTAATCCCCGTTATTAATTTCACTTGTGCATAAAACAACATATTCCCATAGACTGATTACTAATTTTAATTGAATCTCTTGAATCTTCCCACAGACTAATCTCTCTTTTTAATTTCACTTAAATGTAAAGGGACACCTGTCCATGAAGGACACAATTTTGTGGTCACTTCAGTGTCCATAACCATAACAGTTTGAACAGGTTTCACTGTATCATTAAAATTATTTCATCTTGTATTATTTTCGTGTTTCAAATTAATGTCTTGAATAAAAAGATGGACTGGTCATGAGCTTTCAGAATTTATGCTTTTTAAAATTATCCCTAGTTTTGGGCAAGATATAATACAGAAAAATTGATACAGTATTATTATTATTAATAGATGATCAATTTTTCAGTAGAAACTGTTTATTTATCATGAAATTTGTACCAATACCCAACATGACCATCCAGGCTTTCTGTCAGTGCATTCAAGGCTTGTTTTGGACAATCACCAAGTTTCACATGAGCTGTCATTTTGCTAACTTCTGACTGTAACCAGATTGTAACTTTATCTGTTGCAGATTGTGTTATTCTGATACAAGCATTGTAATCAGATTGTAACTTTATCTGTAGCAGATTGTGTTATTCTGATACAAGCATTGTAACCAGACTTCACTGTTGCAAAATGTTTTGTTCTGATATAAACTCTGACTGTAACCAGATTGTAACTTCATCTGTTGCAGATTGTATTATTCTGATACAAAAACTTGACTGTAACCAGATTGTAAATAGATTTGTTGTTGATAGTGTTATTCTGTTACAGACATTGACTGTAACCAGATTGTAAATACATTTGTTGTTGATAAGTGTTATTCTGATACAGACACTGACTGTAACCAAATTGTAAATAACATTTGTTGTTGATAGTGTTATTCTGATACAAAAGCACTTACTGTAACACTGTAACCAGATTGTAACTTACACTTATACAGATTGTGTTGTT
Organism: Megalonaias nervosa; assembly: GCA_016617855.1. Taxonomy (NCBI): domain Eukaryota; kingdom Metazoa; phylum Mollusca; class Bivalvia; order Unionida; family Unionidae; genus Megalonaias; species Megalonaias nervosa. The sequence goes on along the minus strand of JAECUM010092848.1, from coordinate 39,924 downwards.
CTGGTATAAACACTGATTGTTGTCAGATTGTAACTTCATTTGTTGCATATTGTGTTATTTTGATACAGTCACTAAAGAGAAGTAATGAAGAATGGCTGAACATGTCTACAAATTTGAGCATAAGCCACATGGACTGGCATTTGTCATTGTCAATGAAACATTTGAACATCTAAAGATTCGCCGTGGAGCAGGAAAGGACCTGGAGAACATGCAGACACTGTTTAAAGCATTCAACTTCACAGTGGAGGTGCACAAAGATCTGAGTGCAGATGATATGCTAAAAGAACTGAAAAAAGGTAATCCTATTCACTTTTTAGGTAACTTATATAAATTTACTTAAAATCATTTCATATATTGTTTCATATTGTATATTTGTGTTTATTTTATAAAATATCTTAATATAAAGTTTGAATTGGTGCTGCATAGTCTTCATCCAGTTCCTGATAATTTCTATAATAAACATCTCATAAATTATATAGGATATCTTGAAAACTTAATGACCATTTGTACAAGATATTTGGTAAATGTGAGAAGATAACTGATATATGTTATGAGACATGTAGACCTACAAGTCCTTACAACTTTGCTATACGTCTTACTGAAATTACTCAAATGATAAAATTCTGAGCATTAGCTATTAAGTTCTATGGAAATATGATCATATGGTAAAATCTTTGTATTGGCTTCACAGGGCTTGGTCCCGATCCAGGTTTTCATATTAGATTCAGTGAATTTGGTCAGGGAACCAGACTAAGTTTTACAGGAGGTTATTCACATGCTTTAATCTGACCATGTTGTTTATGCAAAATGCCTGCATGATTAAACTTGCGTTTTTACCATACAACAATGGCTGGAAAATGCAACAAACAAGAATACATTGAAGGTGAAGGGGAAAATCCTTAAACAGTCCAAAACATCACAGAAGCGTTAAATATTATATTCAGATGCTTTGCCATGCTTGGAACAAAGCATGAGATGTGGTAATTGCATTTATTGGATGTTCTGTCCTGTCTATTTCAGTATTGTCCATGGTGGGAGAGATGACTCTGTTAAGTTGAGGCATCTAGCAAGATATTATTTACCTCAATGGGGTTTGGAAATGAAGTTTCTGAAATCAAACTGGGGGTCATTAAGACTGAATTGTATGTTATCATAGACTTTTTACTGAAACATAATGCTGCTTTCACAGCATAATACCACACTTGTAAACTTTTCAAATGCTTGTATTTCCATGGCAACAATAGTATATAATATATGGCATTTTGCTACATCTTGTTGTTGAAAATACATATTTCAGAAAAAAATCTACTGCCTTACTGTATAGGCCCATTTAGGGTTGGTAAGTCTGGACAACTGGTTGTCAGGTCTGGACATTAAATTTAGTTTTTGCAATGAATATCTATTATATGGAGTTAGCTTGATAATCTACTAGTGCAAAAATGGTTCGGATCATATGGCAGATTTTTTTTGCAGTTCTGTTTTGTAAATATTTATGATTTTAGCATTATTAATTCTCTTTGAGTTTGGTAAATGAAACGTTCATAGCACAGCATTTTTATGATTGATCTTCAGTTTCTGTATAGTACTAAATCAAGTCATTTAATCTGAAAGTTGTTTTTTTTCCATAGTTTGAGAAGCAGGCAGTATGTAGGGTTTACATCATCCCTCTGACTAACCAGCCATCTGCCTCCTTATTTGAATTGTGATTTCTATGTCAATACACCTAGTAACATAAAACTTTCATTGAGGGAACATCTTGGAAAGAACTTTGTCACACACACATACTGCTGCCTTGACCTCCTTTCAGTGATGAATTAAAATTGTTTTGAGATCTTGTTTGGGATTTAGTTCCAATTACTTTTTGCCTGTTGCCACCACACTTACAATAAGGGTGCATCTGGGCATGAAAATGTATTACTGAATGTTGGTCACTACAACCTGCTTTCCATGATTTAATGAACATTGCTTACAAGTCATGTCCATCCTCTCTGTCCAGGCTGAAACTCTTATAAAACTTTAACTATTGAGATAACATTTGACATGCAGGTGCATTTTGTGATGAGTAAGAGTTGTGCAATGTTACTAGATCATTGTGACTTTCATTTGAGGCTGCAATGAAACTTTGTTTTGAGCTCTGTCCTGGCTGAAATTTTATTGTCTTGTTACATATAATATCAAACTTGTCCCATTGTACTTCCTGGGAGAATGGTGTGTCACACATCAAAGATGGGTCATTGTGACATGCATTCCATGACTGATTGAATTTTGCTTGCAAACCATATCTGGGCTCATATAGTACCCATTTATCTTAAATTAAATGCTGTCAAATTTGAACTGTGGTTTCATTTTATGATAAAGATGTGTCTTGCTCCAAAACAGGGACATGGTTACCTACTTTTCACCTTTTTATAATATTGCTTAAAAGTCCTGTGTGCACTCTTAATCCAGTGCCCTTTCACATCCTGCCAACCAATCTTACATTAATTGCACAGCTTTGGATTAATGGGCTTTGTGCAAAGAAAATGACCATGACCTGGGTTATTTAACACTGCTTTCAACATGTTTCACTTACTAACATTCTATAGTTCTGTTTTTTACTTGAATTCATGACAGTTGTGTGATTTGCAATATTTCAGTACAGTTTAAAATATTATCTTGATGCAGTTTTGCTGAATAAACTTTTATTTTGCACTTTTTCTTAGCCTCCTTAAATAAGTTACATGCTGAATCCGACTGTTTTGTTTGTGTGATCAGCACACATGGTGAGGAAGTAAAGCACACCCATCATGGGGAGACTACAACTCAGCATATCCTCTATGGTACTGATGAAAAGTTTCAGTATACATCCGATTTTACCAGACTGTTTGATAATTGTCCTGGATTGGCAGACAAACCAAAGCTCTTCTTCATACAGGTAGGTATTGCATAATGAAACTAAAACTGTATGTGTGTAAAAAACAACACTGTGCTTCCTTATTTTGACCTACAACCCAGTGTTTGAGTCTGATGAAGGGTAGGTAGTTTCCTGATGTCAATGTTGTTTTGTCTTTTCGTTCTCATTAAGTATATATATATATATATATATATATGGCCATAGTGTGGGGATGATGGATTGCAAAAGTCTCCAAATTGTGGCCCAGGAGCTAAGTCCTTTGAAGTGAATGGATCCAGGGCCAATGTCAGTTGCATGCATAAATTTGTCTTTTCATGCCTAGTAAGTGTAGGTATGGTGGAAATCTGAATGGTTAACTCGTTATAACCAAGGAGTTAAATCCCTGGGTTCAGGATGTTTGTTTGTATTTTTTACAACTCTGTGGTATTAAAATAAGTAACAAAAGAAAGAGGAAAACCATCAAGTTTTGTATAACTGAAAATATAATTTATTTCCCTAAAATAAAAAAGTGAAAAAGTAAAAATAACTTCCAGTATGGTGAATGAAATCTTAAACTCCTAAATAGTTATGTCAAGTAATCCAAATGAGTTCCAAAGGTTTTCTGAATGGTGGTCAGTAATCTAGTTATGTATCAACAGTACAGAAGAATCACTTTGATATAATCCCAAAATGTCTGCAAATGAATTCACACTATTTCCAAAACCAGCTATAAATCTAATTGTCTGTAAATGAATTCATAGTAATTCTGTACAGCTGTTATTCCTATTAATCTGAATATTTCAAGCACTGTAATTCCAACAAATGATTGAACTGAATAAATGAATCCCCTCAGTATAACTCTTCCAAAGCTAGTAATACTAGTAAGTGCCCAATGTTTCTGTTACATCGATTATTAAAATGCAGAAGAGAGAATGCAATATGAGCTTGAATGAATCATATTGGCCTTTTGAAATCGCTCTATCAGTAAACAGATCAGTTGTTTTAACACTGACTAATCAGGAATCAGGTCAGCCTGACCTTTCAGTATAATCCATGTAGAATCACATGATGTTTACTTGTACTAATAGTACGACTCAACCTTGGAACATTTTGAATGAATCTATGCTCTTGATGCATGACTCATCTTTAAACAGCAAACTACGATCATAGAATATTAGTATTAGAAATGTCATTAACTTAATGACCCTTACAAACTATTATTATGAATGAAAATACACATTGATATATATAACATATTAATTTATGTATCCTTTTAGGGTGTGGATCATAAAAGTTTCGAAGTAATGACTCAGAGGCTAAGTCACTAAGCTTGTCGTTATATATATATATATATATATATATATATATATATATATATATATATATATATATATATATATATATATATATATATATATATATATATGTCTTCTTTCATGCTATTACCAGTTTTATATATATATATATATATATATATATATATATATATATATATATATATATAGATATAGATATAGATATAATATGGTTTACATATTATTGAGAATCTCAGTAGTTCCCATGTTATAAACCAGCTATAAATCCACAGAGGCAGGGAAAGACCCAGTAACAAGACCCTCTGGTTGCAGTACAATTTGTAATGATGCTTAATTCATTGATGATACATCCACACATGCCAATTCTCAGATAGGTGAGACAATTAACTAGGGAGTCATTTGAAATTTACTTACAATCAACCCGCACCCCACCCCAAATCCAACCAACACCAAAATCCCAACCCTCATGGATGAGATAAAAATTCCAAATGTTTTGGCACTGCACCCATAAAACTACTACAGAATCAGGTTTAATATCAGTAATACCTGTTGCTATTGCATAGGTAGTAGTTTTCCAGGAGGAAAATACCCAAATGAATGACAAAAATTCTGTTCTCCCATTAGGGTAAACCAGAATCTTCCAGAAAATTGGATCATCCCTTGTTCTTTTACATAAAGAAGATTAGCTGCTGCTTATATGGGTCATTGAACGAATTATTATCATCTTGTTTGCTAAATATTCTTTATGAATGTTAAGATTGTTCTTACAACTCTATGGTCTTACATTAATTAAGAAAAGACAGCAAAACAAACAAGTTTAGTCAAATTCAACAAATAATTTATTTCACTTGAATACAAAGCAAAATTTAAATGGAACATACAGTATTGTGAATTAAATCCCAAATAATCCTAAAAGTATTATCACAAGTCCAAAATATAGAGGGCTCTGAATGAATTCCAGTGGTGTTATGAATGAATTGCAGTCTTGAATGTGCTGATGTACTAGTAGCCTTGATTGTGCTAATATGCCAGTAGTCTTTGATGTATCACAACAACATAATCCAAAATATCTTTAAAAGAATTCACAAAAATTCCCAGATAGTGATTTAGTCCTAAAGTCTATGAGCACTATATAATTCCTATGAATAATTTAAATAAATAAGTCCTCTCAAATTATAACTGAACCCAACTAAAAGATTGATTCCACTAGACAGATGTTAAAATGAATTAATAATTCTGATGTAAACAACCTGTATATAAAAAACTTAACACAATAAGAGAACCAGGATGAGAGTCAAAAGTTCATTTCCAGAACATTCTAAGCTGTAAAGAAGATCAGGTCTTGGACTTAAATTTTAGTAAAGAACAGGACAAATATCAGGAAAAACCAATATCCTGAACTCAGATTCAAGTAACCATTTTTACAAATTTTATCTTAAAGTTTAGTTCACTGTTATGGACATCCATATCATACATATATTATTTTTATAATATAGTTTTATTTAAGTCATTTGGGTTTATGACATATTTTTTTAATTCTGTAATTCTTTTGGTGGTCTGTACTATAAGAAGACTTCATGTATGTATTTTCTCCATTCATAAATCAAGGTTATTGCCAATTTCAGTCAACAACTAATTTAGTCAAAGTATGCCACAAAATAGTTGAATGGTGGTCATGTCAACATCATGTGATCCTAGGAGAACATCTGTACTCTAGAGATGTCATGCATGCCCAAGTTGCTGATCGGCTCAGTAATAAAAAAGGTCAGATAATGACTGTTAAAGATTTTTCGTTAAAAAAATAATTTAAATACCTGGAATCTTTTCTAGTGATTCAGAATTGTTGATTTGATGTATATGTAGTGGCTGTATAAAGGTATTAAATATGCAGCATTTCATTCTTCAGTTTCAATCTTGTCATGAAAGTAGTTTAGATTATTTATTGAATGTTGAAATTGCAGAGCGGAAAACCAGTTATTCTAAACAGACAGTACCATGCTGGATTATTGTGAAAACATTCAAGGACTTGGATATTTAATAATTTCATTGCATTATGTGAAACATTTAATTACATTTGTGACATCCAACTTTACATTGAAGTAAAACTTTTGGATAATAGAACAGTTTTTTTTCAGTGGTGCTAGCACATAAGCACATTAGAACCTTAATTCTGAATACCATTAGATCGTTTCCAAATTTCTGTGAAATTGATAGTACATTTAGGAAATATTATAGGAATTCATATCAAACTGTAAGTTATATTAATTCTTTCACTTTGTTTGATTGTATATTTTAGGGAAATAAATTTACATTTTGAAACTTTGAATGCTTGTTGGTTTTACCTTGTCTTGTTACAGAGTTTAAGCTCCTGGGACGTAACACTACACTCATGGACAAAAGTTAGCTATGTAATATGCAGTTTACAAAATAACCCTTTCAATCTAGAATCATTGACAAAATGTTAAACACAATATAGATATACATAACACTGTACCCTGATTGACTGTTATCATGGTTTATTTAAACTCTCATGAGACATTTTTAAAACTTGTTCTGTACACAAGGTGTACATCTTGGTATTTTATTTTTCTCCTGTGTGGTTGTTAGCATTTCAGATTGGTTGTTTTATCTGTGTTCAAATAATGATTTCTAAATTGCAAGTAGGTAATTTATTTTAATTCCCCTATCTTTATATTTTGCAGTTTACAGACTTGCCTGCCAATGATTTTATTCACTTTACCTATACCTTGAATTGTGACATGTTTATACATGGTAAGCAGGTTGCACACAATTTCCTAATTTCATCTGTTGTACTAAACAGTTATCAAACTCAGGTTTTTTTTTTATTTTTAGTTTTGGATAGCCTGAAGTAAATTTTCTTATAATTAGCAATCATAACCTACTGGATTTTTGCTAATTCTTTTAGTAGTCTCTTGCCATTTTTTTTCAAAAGAAGAAACAGCCTAGTTGACTTAATTATTGCTTTTTCTGTCTTGAAAACTTAACGTTGCTTCCTTGTTAAAATTTAATCTTAGTGAAAATCCATGTGTCTTTTTGCTGAATAAATTATATAAGTGTAGATTTAGTCCACATTTTACCTCATTCATACTAACTTTAAAACTTTTTGTATATCAAATCTCCTTTCAACATCTTTATTTCAGGAACAATGTCTAAGCAATGTGTGGGTAAGTGTGGTTACAAGAAGTCTTCCTGGGACATACATCCCACTTGTTAATCCTACACGCAATTATTATGACTCTAAGGTCTTAAACTATGTACCAGAAAGAAGCAAAACCAACAAGTTTAGTAAAATCAAGAATTAATTTATCTTTAAGTGAAAATTTAAGTGAAATTTACAGTATTGTGAATTAAATCCCAAATAATCCAAAATGTTCTATCACAAATCCAAAGTATAGAATGGTCCAAATGAATTACAATGATCTTGAATGCCAAGTTCTGCCACAATGATGTCATCCAGAATGTCTTTGAATGAGCCCTCAGTAATCAAAAAGTATTGTCTTGGTCCAAAGAGTCACTGAGCACTTTGTAATTCCAATGAATAATATAAACTAAACTGATTCCTCTCAAATTATATCTGAAGACAAGTAAAAGTGATTCCACAGACTGATATTAAAATAAGAATGAATAATTTTGTTAACCATAACTTTATGCACAACCTAAGACACAATAAAATGACCAGGATTTGCAACAACAGCTTGACCTTGAATTCAGATATCAGTAAACAACTTATTTATAATTTACAAATATAGACAATAGTTAGCTATCTAAACATGTTTACAAATAATCATTAGCTTAAAGTACAACCTTCAATCATGGATAAAAGTTAAGCACAAAATATACATATACATATAACATTGTAAGAGGACAGACAGCTGTCCATTTTGTAGCATTTGGTCTGATGAGATATGGGATCTCTCGGAGAATCAATGCACCTACAAAGTGAAGGAGAAAATATCCATGTCTTTGTCAGAGTCTTCTGTGTTCTTTTTGTTGAGCCCCTCAGGATTCAGAGATTACCCAAGTCTCCTCAGAGACTCCTAGGATTAATTGGCACCCTCCCAAGGGAAGGTGTCAATAGGTGGAGGGTGAGTTACACCCTCTTGAGAAGGAGGAACAGCACCATCTGGATTCTGTGTGGGCAGAGAGTGAGTCACACCCTTACGAGAAGGAGGAGCAGCACCTTCTCTTTACCACTAGGATAGATTGAGTCACACCCACCCCTTGGGAGGAGCAGCACCCTCTCATACCCAAAGAGGCAGATTGTGAGTTTCCCACCTGCCCCTGTAAGAGGGAGAGCAGCATTCTTTATTGACCCAAAACTTGGTTAGGGCTAATTTTGAATCACAAACAGGACCCTTTTAGTTCCTGAGACCTAGCATTGGTGACACGATCTATTCCACTTAAGATGGGAGAGACAGATCTAAGTCTATCAGATCTGGGGATGGATCTTATTATAAATCGGAGTTGCATGCAGTGTTCTTGAAAGTGACCAGTACCGGGCGATGAACGTGGGTCTTTGGAACTCATATGGTATGGTATCTGGCTGAGGTCCCCACCCCCACCCCCAACTACCATTTCATCCCATGTGGGACTGGGAATTGGCTTACATATGCCAGATTAGAGCTGGGGATTGGATTGGCATTCCCCCTTCCCTACTTTTCCTCTAAATCTCTATGGGATGTGGGGCCTTCTTCTGCAGTGAAGGGATCGGCCCTTTCCCTACACACAGTCATGGGCATCTGGATCTGGGCTGCATAGTAGTGAGGTTATGCTTGTGAGCCATAGACTGACTTTGTCTTATGAGGTAGGGTCTAAAAGGAAGGGAGGGGGATAGACCTCCTTCCCCAAAATGCTCTAGGCAGGTGGAGAATCACCATAAACTACCAATAGATGCCACTGGTTTAAACAGTTGATTATCTCGGTGGGATTAGTTTCCATATCAAGTTTCTCCTCCAACCAGTTCTTCCCCTAAGCAAAGAGACACTGGGTCATGTAGTCTTGCCTCCCAGGAGAGAGTGCAGGATGAAGAAGTCCTTTCTGTCCTCATTTAATACAATGAGTTTGACTCAGAGCAGGCCAATGTCATACCACTCCCTTTGAGTCCCCTACCCTTTCTCAACCTTTGGTTAAAGAGGCAGAGGAGGAGAAATCATGGTCATTTGATAAAGCAGAGAATGAGGTTTACCGCCTCTTGCCTAATGATCTGTATACCAAACCTTTAAGTTCTGGTGACTCCAAAATACTTTTCAATGTGGAGAAAATTTCTGGGTCAAACTCTTGACCAGATCTCTTGCTCCTTCTGCACTCAATTATGATCAAGGAACTTTCTCACAGGTTTAGCAAGGACCAAGCTTTTGCTAGAAAATATAGGGGGTGTTCTGTCCTTTGATCTCTGTTATGACTCTTTTTTAAGGACAAGGGTGGATATCTCTAGGACTTTCTCCCACTCATGCAGACCATACCGCTTACTTTGGTTCCTTTTGACACCAGACTGAACCTCTTTTCACAGGCATGGTCAGACATAATGATTGATCATTGGGTCCTTTCTATCATAAGAGATGGTTACCAGCTTCAGTTCTAGGATTGTCCTCCTCAAGTAAGGTTCCACATTTCATTTACCAGTTAAATCTGGCCCATTTAAAGAAAGGGCTCCATTCACTTCTTCGGAAGGGTGTAGTAGAGAAAGTTTTTAAAGACCAATCTCCTGCATTCTATTTCTGGATTTTCCTGTTTCCCAAGATCAGGGTAAAGTCTCATCTAATTATCGACCTTTCCTCCCTAAACAGATTTCTGCTGGAGGAGCCATTCAAGATGGAGACCACAGCCTCAGTCAGAATGCCATAAGACCTGGTGATTGGGCTTGAGATTTTGTTTTGATGGGGATTCTGATCTATGAGCCTAGACTCCTCACCCAGAGCTTTTATCAGGGTCACTCTAGTATTGCAACCCATTTAATTTCATTGGGTATCCCAGTCCTCGAATATTTTGACAATTGGTTGATCCACAATGGCAGTTAGAGTCCTTGAGACTAGACCTGCCTTGCTTTTGACCCATGGTGACCAGACTTGATCTTCTTCCAAATTAAGAGAAATGTGAGCTAAATCCATCTCAAGCTTTGTCTATGTGGGGATGAATTTTCTGACAGAGGGTTAGTCTGTGACCCTCTGGACAGAACAGATAAGATTCTGCCCATGTTGGAGATGCTGAGAGTAAAGACCAAGTTGTCATTATCTTTTCCCCTCTCTGGTAGTGACCTTGAACACTGCAGTGGACCTGGTTCCCCTAGGTAGGCTGCACTTGCATCTGCTCCAGTATTTGCTTTTAGTGGCTTGGAAACTACTCTGATTTTTCTGGGTTGGGATTTTCACCACTATCTAAATTGGTTTACAAATTTGGAGTCCCCATGCATTACCCACCTCAAAACCCAACTCTTACCAATTTAAAGATGTGTCAGATCCAGGGTAGGACATTCATCTTGAGTCGGAGGGTCTGATTCTTCAGGGTATCTACCCTCTTCATCAAGAATTTGGCCTTCAAAAATGTGTCCAGCAAATAAGAGGCCACTGTGTGATGCTCTCCTTCAACAACACATTGGTGGATATGTACCTCAGGAGACAAGAAGGCACACATGCACTTTCTCTGTAGAGGTTTGGAACCTCCTTCACTGGACAGGCTCAGAATGAATATTCCTTCAAGTATACCACATTCCCAGAAGAAAGAACATTTTGGCAGGCAGTCTGTCAAGGAAAGGAAAAATAGTTCTTATGAAATGGTCTCTCAACCAATCTTTAGCCAAATCCCTGTTCCATCTATGGGAAACTCCCTTGGTGATCTTGTTTGCCAACAAACTTGACAGTGAGTTCCCCATTTATGTTTCCCCAGTCCATGACCAGAGGGCCTGGGCAGGGGACACCTTCAGCTTGAGATGGGATCTAAACAGTGTATTAAATAAATTTGGAAATTATTTTATTTTTTAGAGTATAAGGCATATGAGGCCAAATGGAGAATCTTTTAAGATTGGTATAGTAGAAAACATGTCAGTCTTAGCTGTCCTGCTGTGAGTACAGTGGCCAATTTTCTTCCCTTCTTTTTCAAAGAGAAACAATGCTCAGTTTTGACTATTAAGGACTGTTGAGCATCTCTTTCCAACACACTAAAATTTTGAAGAGGCCCCTGCCATTGGGATGGATTTTCTCTTAGCAGACCTGATCAGACAACTATTTTGAATTGCAGAGACCAGTGTCTCACTCTCTAATAGCTAAATGGAATCTCTCTTGTGTCTTGTGGTCATCAACCAACCTGTCTATGAACCTTTGGATGAAGCTTCCTTTTGGTATATTACCCTCAAGACAGTTTTCTTGCTTGCCTTAGTATCTTTTTTACTGGTAAAATTTGTCCTTCTACCAGAACAAGATGAGACTGTCGGTATTTATGTACTAACAAACTGTAAAATGTGTTTTAAGACCTGAAAGTTAATTGTCTCAACATCAAAGTCTTTAGAAGCTTATCTATTGTTTTCTTGCAATTGTAGTCTTATACCCCTCTAGACTTTGATCACTGAATGACAACAGTAAAATAGCACCATAAGAAGAGTCAACTTATCTCTTTCATGGATTCAGGTAGTGTAACGGTATATACATGTGGTATAATTCTGCTTTCCTAATCTGTTAAAATTGACAACTTACAGTTACGGCCAGAGTTCCCATGGTTATCAAATTACTGAAACATAGTATTGGATTGCTGTAGCTTACCAGTCTCAAAGAGATAACCAGCTTTCCTTCTGGTGCTGTTGTGTGTGACTAATTGCTGTGCACGAAGAAATAAATACTAAAGCACCCTTATTTCTGGCCCATACTTGTTAATCCAAGCTTTTATTTCATTTTATTCAAAACAAATTAATAATCAAGGTATGTATTTGTTTGCCAAGGGGCCAGATTGATTTAGAATTTGCCGCTTTCTATTTATGGATGACTGTAGATCATGTGATCTATAAGCAGTGCTGTAGTTGAAGGCATTCACTCGAACCAAGACACTAAAATTTTAAACATTTTACACAGTGCATGTAGTTTGCTAGGTCTGCTAGTAAGCGACAATCATACAATACCATTGTGTCATGTCGGCGAATTAAAACATGTGTCAATATATGTCAAAATATCTAAAATGAGGTGGGAAGGGTCAGATGAAACTCAGACTAGGGATTATACTACTGTAATGATGTTGATTTATTATCAACTCAGCTCCTGTAAATTCAGAAATGCATTAATTTCATTTTCTTTCTCGAAAGTATTGTTTACAACATAATTTTCCGTACTTTATGGTAATGATAAACTGTGCATTGATGATAATGGCTGACTGGCATTTATACAGGTAAAATTTGGTCTTGTACCAAAATTTTCTGTCCATGCCAGTATTAAGTACTGGAAGCTGAGCAACCCTAGGGGAATCCCTGGTCTGCGAGATAAAAGAGCAAGCTCCTGCCCTATCCATAAAGCAAGGTTTATTGGGAAATATGAGTCAGTTTATCTCCTTTTCCAACCAGGGTTTTTAACAGAAAACCAGCTTCCATCACTTGCTCCACTCCTGACTGTGATCCCCTGTTTCAGCCGTATTTATGCTGGGGATGCCCAAGATAGACTTTTATATCCGGTTAGGGCTCTATGTTTTTACTTAGCAGCCTATAAAGGGAGAAGGAAGGGCAGGACCTACCCTTTAAAGTTTCACAGATATTTCAGCTTCCATTATTTCTTGGTGGATTGCATTAACTGTCAAGAGACCCTATGGGCTTTTACTGATTGGGACTTGTTTATCATTAAAATCAAAGCCCATTGCTACCTCATGGTCCAGTCTAATTCATTCATATTTGGAGAATGTAGTGAAAGCTGAATTTTCCTCCTTTTACCTTTGCTCATTAGCCAATCAAAGTGAAGGCATTTTCTCAATGTTTCTCATTGTTGCTCAGAACATGGCCCATGTGGATTCCATCCTGCAGTAGTCTCCTGCTTTTCTGTGAGGGTGACTATTCCTTGTGGGGATTTGTTTGTGGCCACTTTAGGGTTCATCAGACCTCCCACCAAACTGACAAATTCAGCTATACAATAGTAACAGGTATGATATTACTAATATTACAAAGTAATTTGGGGGGTGGGGTAAGTCTAATTTTAATGATGTAATTCTTACCTGTTGTTTGCCAAATTCCCTCTTCCCTCCCTGCACCGATGACCCACTTTCAGCTGCTCCCACAAAATAATAAAGAGGGCCTTCAAGCATGTCCGAGATAAAGATGTTCTCACAAAGAGATGAAGGGCCTAAAGGGCCTAGTGTTCTGTAAATTCTGGCTCAACCCCCCCCCCCACATTTTTATGCTTATGGTCTTAATGGTTTTGGTAGAGTTCAAGGTCATTACACATGCATATGCAGTTTGGACTATAAATATGGATTGTATAACATTATTCCTGTTTCTTTGATAGCATATGGGTAATACATGGATGCATAGATGGATGTTTTCACATGGCCAAGAAATAGGGGAGAGGAGCATGTTAAATATGCATCCATCAGCTTTATATCCCACTTCAGTCCTACCATAAGGGTTATATACCAGGTTTCCACTTTAATTTTCGACTGATATTAATATGATGCCAGTAGTAACGAAGCATGTGTTGGCATTTTGACATGATTTCAATACAAAGAATCCCATAGGATTTCAATACAAATTATCCCATAGGATTTCAATACAAAGAATCCCACAGGATTTTAATACAAAGAATTTTATTGGATTTCAATACAATGAATCCCATAGGATTTCAATACAATAAATCCCGTAGGATTTCAATACAATAAATCCCATAGGATTTCAATACAAAGAATCCCATAGAATTTCAATACAAAGAATACAATAGGATTTCAATACAATGAATCCCGTCGGATTTCAATACAAAGAATCCCATAGGATTTCAATACAAAGAGTCCCATAGGATTTCAGTACAACGAGTCCCATAGGATTTCAATACAAAGAGTCCCACAGGATTTCAATACAAAAGATCCCACAGGATTCCAATACAAAGTATCCTATAGGATTTCAATACAAAGAATCCTATAGGATTGCAATACAAAGAGTCCAATAGCATTTCAATACAAAGAATCTTATTGGATTTCAATACAAAGAATACAATAGGATTTCAATACAAAGAGTCCCATATGATTTCAATACAAAGAATCCTATAGGATTTCAATACAAAGAATCCCAGAGGATTTCAATACAAAGAATCCTATAGGATTTCAGTTCAAAGAATCCCATAGGATTTCAATACAAAGAATACCACAGAATTTCAATACAAAGAATCCCATAGGATTTCAATACAAAGAATCCCACAGAATTTCAATACAAAGAATCCCATAGGATTTCAATACATAGAATACAATAGGATTTCAATACAAAGAATCCCATCGGATTTCAATACCAAGAATCCTATAGGATTTCAATACAAAGAGTCCCATAGGATTTCAATACAAAGAATCCCATAGGATTTCAATACAAAGAATCTCACAGGATTTCAACACAAAGAGTCCCATAGGATTTCAATACAAAAAATCCCATGGGATTTTAATACAAAGAATCCCATAGGATTGCAATACCAAGAGTCCAATAGGATTTCAGTTCAAAGAGTCCCATATGATTTCAGTACAAAGAGTCCCATAGGATTTCAATACAAGGAGTCCCATAGAATTTCAATACGTAGGCCAGTAACTAGTAAAAATTTCTCTCTCTCTATTGATTGGCCAGTGACTCATACCATGCCATGTGAAAATATGATTTTGTGCTCCCAAACCCCACAAAACATCATGTTTAGAAAATCATGATTTTCAATGATCTTTGAAAAAGAAATGCCAAAAAAACATTTTTTGACCACAACTATACATGTCCAAATCAAAATCCACATCAACATTAGTCACTTTGGAGTGGATCACATCAATCAGCATAGCAACACCACTGAGCATGTTTGCCACTCCCACGCAGCAATGCAGATGCAGAAAGATTATTTTCTATGCAAAGAAATACTCTACAAGATGATGGGGAAAGTTTGAACAACAGTACCATCCATCGTTAATGAGTGCCAAGATGACATCTGTATTACCTTCAGCCCCAACCTGAACAAAAATGTCCACTGTCTAATGGACTTTAAACACAGAAACTTAGTAGATATTTTCTTGAAAGTATGCATGGTAAAGTTTATGCGAGTGTGGACTCGTGTGTGGAGATGATATAAGACAATGCTAAGTCTACCAACAGTTTTTGGTTTGTTGTATGTATATCAAATACCTAACTTTTCAGAATAAAACTAATCCCAAATGAAATAATTTTATTTCAGGTTTGATAAGAAATAAAAATAAATGTATAACTAGAGACACATCTGGAAAGCAATGTATAATTATTGAAAACATGTGAATTATCTCAGGCTTGCAGGTTATCCAAAGGTCGCACCAAAGAAGATTTGGGGCATAAAGTCCTGGTGTTGCATGAATCTAAGTCTGCTACTGATCAAAGCAAGGTGTCTGAGGGAATTGCTGCCATCCACCTTGATGCATTTTCAACACAGGAATCTACAGAGGCTTGCAAGGATCAAGATAAAGGTAAGGACTGTGGTAGGGATTTTAATTCAGTGTCTCCAGTAATACTTGGTGCACTTCTTCAGGAAGGAATGTCATACAGAATGGAAAGCAAGAGAAGCACTGTACAGGATAGGAGCACTTCTTTTTTAACAGAAAGTGCACTATCTGGACAGTATGGGCATTTATGTTTTGATGGCCTTAAATATAATGCTCATGATGAAACTTAGAACTTCATTCTTAGAAATTGAAAGAGACAGAATCACATTTCAGTATGTATGTTGGATAAATTACAAATATATTAAATAAATAAAAACAAGTTTTCTGAGGAATGTTTAGGGAGGGAAAGTCTGAGAAGAGCAGACTATACATAGGGGAGGGCATTTGGAACATGGGGTGAGCAAGTCTTGTATCAATCTAACTGGAGTACAGTTGTTGCCTTGTATGTATCTAACTGGAGTACAGTTGTTGCCTTGTATCTATCTAACTGGAGTACAGTTGTTGCCTTGTATCTATCTAACTGGAGTACAGTTGTTACCTTTGTATCTATCTAACTGGAGTACAGTTGTTGCCTTGTATCTGTCTAACTGGAGTACAGTTGTTGCCTTGTATCTATCTATCTGGAGACAGTTGTTGCCTGGCCTACTTCATCAGATAGCAAGTCATAAGGCCTCACTTTTGGCAGCTGGGATAGTGGCAGCAATGATAGCATTAGGAACAATTTCTTAGAATTTTATTTTTAATTAGTTGAACATAGGTGATGGCGATATTGACAGGGTATAACAGAAATAACAATCTTATGTACATCATTTTCATCATTTATGTATAATTGAACCCTTCAAGCCATCAGTATTCTTTGTGTACGTTTTGTGTTAATTATTGGGTTGTTCCATTATTCTTTGTGTACTTTTTGTGTTAATTATTGGGTTGTTCCATTATTCTGTGTGTACTTTTTGTACTAATTATTGGGTTTTTCCATTATTCTTTGTGTACATTTTATTATTATTGGGTTGTTCCATCTTTAAGCAGACACAGCAGACACATCCAAGAATTTAAGTACAAACTAAAATGTCATTTTTAACAAAACTTTAAGAATGGAAAACAAATGAACCAACAGTAGTTTTAATGTATTCAATTGCGGTTGGTGAGAATGAGCTGATATGTAGTAACTGTTTGAATTCTGTTTGTTACAGTGGATGTGCAAGGGTCTCAAAAGGACTTGTTTTATAGATTATTAAGCTTATGATAGATCTTGTGCAGATTGATTGACTGCATGATTGTAGCTTGTTCGTTTTAATGGTTAACCCAAGCCATTACTTAATTCATAGTTACATACACTGTGATGCCTTGCTTACTAAATGGAGTTAACTGGAGGTTTTCTCTTGGCTAGATAAATTTGTCTAACCCAGGGTTTCCATGCTGCCATGAAATCAGAAAAAATTGGGAGAAAGAATAGGCTTTGTTTCCAACTGGGAAAAGCCCTTAAATTTTGGAAAACCAGGAATTTTCAGCAGACATGTGATAACTAAATAGATAATTGAGTCATAATTTAACCAGTCTTGAGTTACTGGTAGCTTTATCGAGTTTTTACCATAACTTTAGGGGGTTGTGGAACTCTTCAGTCAGTTTTATGTAGTCTTTTCTCATGCAAAGGTATTTAATTTTTAGGACTTTGTGTCTAAATGGAAAAAAAAAACATTTTTCTTTAAAAAAAAAACTTTCTTCATACCAACAGTTAAGTAAAGAAAAGGTAGCATTTTATTTTGTAAATTTAAACAAATTGCATGCAAATTTATATGAATTTCAGTAGTTACAGTTGTTTCTGATGCTGTGGTTAATACATGGTCATATGTCTTAATTCAGCTGTTATATGAGATTCTATAAACAGTTTTCGATTTTTAAAAAAATGTACATTTTGAAACCACTTTGTTGTCGATACCATTCCATTCAGTAAGGGTCATACATGAATGTTGAAAACAATTTCATCCAGAAATAAAACATGGAAAAGACCTGTAAAATTTTGTTGCAGGATCCCTGTGAACCCAAGGGGCAGATAAGTTTATGCACTATCAGTGTGATGGCAGTCACTTAATATATGTCATTGATGCACATGTTGTAATGTACATACGGTACACAGAATGGTTTTATCCTGCACTGTTTTTGATGCAAAATAATACATGTGGTGGGCAAGAATAATAGTTTCTCACATTCCTGTATGTGTATGATTGTGTTTTCCAATGTGGAACATGAGTGCAGTCTGGAATTACACTTATTGGTGCCCTTGATGCAGATGCTACTGTTTGCATTATTAAATGGCCATCATATCCACACTATTAAACACTACAGGAATTTTTTCTGACTTAGTTTAATTCATAACTGTAAATTTCATGAGCTGTGTGCAGCTTCTCTATATGTGCCAGGGATGTGACTTGTTTGGCAACTTGTGTTGTATTTGGTGTATGGTTGTTGGAACCATCAGTTGGGGAAACAGAGCTGGGCTCAAACATGTCTCCCACTGGAACATTTAAGCATTCAAAGTTCACGTAGATGATATAAGGTACTTTTATTTTTCATTGCATCGCTGTAAACTTCAAAATGTTCTTACCAGGTTCTGGCATAATTGTGCACTGTGGTTTTTGACTGATCCCAGTGCAGTAAAAGTCATGGTCTTCAAGCAGCTTTTTGGTGCTAAGTACTTGCATGCAATGCCTGCATGGAAATTTCTAAGTACCCTGGAATTTGCTGTGTTGGTATACCTTTCATGTGACATATTTGATCCACACATAATGGTTCCTGGACTCTGAATCATGCATTAATAACAAGCCAGTATTAAACTGCCTGCATGCATGTGGGGATAATGAAATGAGTTGCAGGCCTTTATCCCAAACAAATACATTATAACAAGCCAGTATTAAACTGCCTGCATGCATGTGGGGATAATGAAATGAGTTGCAGGCCTTTATCCCAAACTGCCTGCATGCATGTGGTGATAATGAAATGAGTTGCAGGCCTTTATCCCAAACTGCCTGCATGCATGTGGGGATAATGAAATGAGTTGCAGGCCTTTATCCCAAACTGCCTGCATGCATGTGGGGATAATGAAATGGGTTGCAGGCCTTTATCCCAAACAAATACATTAGCAGTGAGATCAGGGATGAGTCATTCAAACTTGTCAAAGTCAATAACTGGAAATTCAATGTTACCATTGATGAATTCACATATTGCTGGTATTTTCGAAGCTGGTCTTTATGATTACTCTTGCTGGATGTAGCATGGATAAAATCACCCATTCAAAACATCAGTTGTTGTAACTTTTTACATTTATCACTGACCACAGTGGAACATACTCTGGTGTTGGAATTTAACTCGATCTATGAAATGGTTGTTATGAGAAATATGCACTTCAACTTGCACTCATCTGTCAAGAGTTCATCTTGAGCATGCATTGGTGTATTTTTGCAGCTTCTTAAGAATCTTTTCACTTACATTGTTGATTTCATCATCGATATCTTTGGTGTCATTGCGATTTAGGATTGTGTGAGTACTGATGTGAATCCACAGTGTTGCAGTTTTAAGTATATTCTTGTCATAATCAAGTGGCATAATTAAATGTGTTCTGTGAACAATATCTACTTTAACTCCTGTGGTATCAGAGAACTGTACTGCCAATATAATTCCAGGAATCATATTTGATAACAGTTGTTGAGCATTTTTACCTGGTTTGTATGTGTGTGGGATAATTGCCATATGATTTTCTAATTCACCACTGTGCTTGTGAAACTTAAATTCAGGTATTTGTAATTGCTGTGCTTTCTTCTTCATCAAAGACACTTAATAATGCAAGTAAGTCAGCTTTTCTTGAATCTCTTGGTATTTGTATATTATATGCTAATGTGCAAATTGTTTCAGTTGTTGTACCATTACAACCATTGGTGGATCATCTATGGGTCCTAATAGTATTTGTGTTCCATGCTGTTGCACCAATTGCCATTGCTGAATCACAGTCAGCATGCTCATATAAGGGAAAAGTTTTCTCTAATTTGAAAGTTGATCAATAACTTGTTTTAATTTTTGTACTCTACTAAGATTAAAAACTGCAATCGGATAAATCCTAGCTATTATTTCATTTACTTCAGTGTCTGTTTCATCAACAGTGTCTGGTGTTTCATTGACAGCATTGGGTGTTTGTGCAGTCACAAGTTCAACAAATCTTCACGATCGAGTGCAATAATATTTGCAAATAGATGCTCATGACCAGTAAAGCTGATTATATGATTTGACTATGATGCCACATTTAAGCTTTTTTCGAACATCCATGCCAACAGGATACACAAGCAAATGTGATTTATAGTATTTGTATTGGCATGTTCTGCCACCTAATTAATATTTTCCAAGGCATACACCTTTGCAGTTATTACATCCTAATGCCACTGAACTTTAAATACAAACACAGCATTATCTAATTGGTTGATTTTTCCAGTCACCGCTGTTCATTTTTTGCTTGCTGATGTGTTATCTCTGCTTCCACATTGTGTAGTACATGGATGCGGAAGTTATACAGAGTAAACTTTTTATGGAATTTAATAGTAATTTGAAATTTCACAAATAAACAAGTTTGTTCTCTTTAGCATCATAAAATTACATTGAAAAGTTAAATAAAATTTCTTTCTACATTCTGTCAGCCCAAATGAACCATGAAAGATGTTAGGATGGGGAGTAAGTGATTGATAGAAAGGGAAAGGTGTTAGGAAGGGGATTAAGTGATTGATAGAGGTGGAATGATATTAGGAAGGGGAGTAAGTGATTGCTAAATGAGAACAGGTGTTAGGAAGGGAAGTAAGTGTACCTGATAGATGGGAAGAGGTGTTAGGAAGGCAAGTAAGTGCTTGATAAATGGGAATGGTGTTAGGAAAAGGAGTAAGTGATTGCTTGCTAGATGGGAAAAGGCATTAGGAAGGGGAGTAAGTGATTGCTCCAAGGGAGAAGGTGTTAGGAAGGGAGGGAGGGGAAAGTAACAGATGAAAAAAGGCGCTAGAATGGGGGGAGGGGTAAGTGATAGGAAAAGGTGGTAGGAAGGGGGTAGGCGATTGCTAGATGGGAAGAGTTGTTAGGACAAAGACTTAGTGATTGCTAGATGGGAAACGGTATTAGGAAGGGGAGTAAAGTAATTGATAGATGGAAAATGATGTTTGGAAGGGGAGTAAGTGATTGAAAGATCAGAAAGTGTGTTAGCAAGGAGAGTAAGTGATTGATAGATGGGAACTGATGTTTGGAAGGGAAGTAAGAGATTGATTGATGGGAAAGTGTTATGAAGGGCAATAAGTTATTGCTAGATGGGAAAAGGAATTTGGAAATGGAGTGAGTGATTGTTAGTTGGGAGAAGGTGTTAGGAAGAGGGGTAAATAATAGATGAGCAAAGGTGCTTGGATGACGGGTGGGTAATTGATAGATAGGAAAAGGTGGTAGGAAGGGGGTAAGTGATTGCTAGATTGGAAAAGGTGTTAGGACAGGGAGTAAAGTGATTGCTAGATGGGAAAAGATGTTAGGAAGGGGGTAAGTGATTGCTTGATTGGAAAAGGTTTTTAGGACAGGGAGTAAATGATTGCTAGATGGGAAAAGGTGTTAGGAAGGGGAGTAAGTGATTGATAGATGGGAAAAAAGTTAGGATCTGGATAAGTGACTGATAGATGGGAAAAGGTGTTAGGAAGGGGAGTAAGTGATTGATAGATGGGAAAAAAAGTTAGGATCTGGATAAGTGATTGATAGATAGGAAAAGGCATTAGGATGGGGAGCAAATGATTCACAGATTGGAAAAGGTGTTGGGAAGGGGAGTAAGTGATTGATAGATTGGAAAAGGTGTTAGGAAGGAGAATAAGTTCTTGATGGGAAAAAATAAAAAATGTCTAAAAGATATGTTAGCAATAACAGCCATTAAAATGAATATTTGCTACTATCAAACTATCATTGATGCCCTTAAAGCCATACACATGACAGTGCTCTCCACATTCTAATAAATATTGGACATTTTGTTAAAAATAGCCAAAATCTTGTGTGATGCTACAATACTGGAAGAGTCTTGACATAAAAATCACTATTGATGATTGCTAGAAGTTTTGTTTTGTACCTTCTACTACTGCAAATGTGTCTGACGGTGCATGGCAGGAAAGCCAGCTGCCAGAGGAAGAGAAGGAGAGAGAGAAGGAGACATTTTGTCAGGAGACAGCAGAAGATATAACAGGAAAAGACCATACAGCACATGAATGGCTTCCACCTTCCTCGATTGCTTGTTTCAAGGATGAACTGATCATGTGGCCAGTAGTATCAGGTACTTAATTCATAATACTGCTATTAATTCTACATTTCTCTGATGTTAATTAGTTGTCTACAAACAGGTAATTTATTCCTAATACTGCTATTAAGTCTACATTTCTCTGATGTTAATGAGTTGTCTACAAACAGGTACTTTATTCCTAATACTGTAAATAAATCAATATTTCTCTGATATTAATTAGTTTTATTTTTATTATTATTATTATTATTATTATTATTATTATTTGGCCCTCACAAAAAACCCCCAACAACAATAATAATAATGATCACAAATAATTTTTTGGACACCCGTAGACCTTATATAATCACAAATTAAGTTTCACCTCATTTTGATGGTTTCAATTAACTCTCCATCCTCTTGCTGGGCCCACATTAGTTATGACATTGTGATGGCATTGACTAACTCTCCATCCTCTGACCCACACTAGTTACCACATTTTTGATGGCATTGGTTAACTCCATCCTCTGACCCACATTAGTCACCACATTTTTGATGACATTGACCAACTCTCCATCCTCTGACCCACATTAGTTGCCATACTTTTGATGGCATTGGTTAACTCCATCCTCTGGCCAACATTAGTCACCACATTTTTGAAGGCATTGTCTAACTCTCCATCCTCCGACCAACATTAGTCACCACATTTTTGATGGCATTGATTAACTCCATCCTCTGACCCACATTAGTCACTACATTTTTGATGGCACTGACCAACTCTGCATCCTCTGGCCCACATTAGTTGCCATATT
The DNA here is from genome assembly GCA_016617855.1 of Megalonaias nervosa. Taxonomy (NCBI): domain Eukaryota; kingdom Metazoa; phylum Mollusca; class Bivalvia; order Unionida; family Unionidae; genus Megalonaias; species Megalonaias nervosa. The sequence continues at coordinate 17,031 of JAECUM010092848.1, read as the reverse complement.
TTTGATGGCATTGACTAACTCTCCATCCTCTGACCCACATTAGTCACCACATTTTTGATGGCATTGACTAACTCACCATCCTCTTCCCCAGATTAGTCACCACATTTTTGATGGCATTCCCTAATTCTCCATCCTCTGCCCCACATTAGTCACTACATTTTGATGGCATTGTCTAACTCTCCATCCTCTGACCAACATTAGTCACCACATTTTTGATGGCATTGGTTAACTCCATCCTCTGACCCACATTAGTCACTATATTTTTGATGGCACTGGTTAACTCCATCCTCTGGCCCACATTAGTTGCCACATTTTTGATGGCATTGGTTAACTCCATACTTTGGCCCATATTAGTCATCACATTTTTGATGGCATTGTCTAACTCTCCATCCTCTGACCAACATTAGTCACCACATTTTTGATGGCATTGGTTAACTCCATCCTCTGACCCACATTAGTCACCACATTTTTGATGGCACTGACTAACTCTCCATCCTCTGACCACATTAGTCACCACATTTGTGATGGCATTGACTAACTCTCCATCCTCTGCCCCACATTAGTCACCACATATTTGATGGCATTGACTAACTCTCCATCCTCTGGCCCACATTAGTCACCACATTTTGATGGCACTGACTAACTCTCCATCCTCTGGCCCACATTAGTCACCACATTTTGATGGCACTGACTAACTCTCCATCCTCTGCCCCACATTAGTCACCACATTTTGATGGTACTGACGAATAATTCTTTTATGTAGGAAAGATTATATAAATTATGGCAGTTGTTATACACGGCATGAAGCTACTGCACAAATGGGCAAGAACTCTAACAAAAATTTAAGATAAAAGTGGTTTGTCAATATATGCACATCTTCAGGTGATGTCTGTAATATTTATCAAGTTCCTTGGCAATCCATCAAATGCTGTGACTAGCTGTACTAATGAGATATTGCCGTACACAGTTAGAGACATAATGGGCAATAACTTTATTTTAAATTATGGTAGAAGCAAAGCTATTTGTTAATATGTGTATCTTCATGTGATGATATTTACCAAGTTCCATGGCAATCCATCAAAAACTGGAGGTTGTTTGGTTGTTATAGGCTTAATGCCATTTTTAACACATGATAGGCTACACATGGCAGCCAATATATCTGGTGGAGGAAGAACCCAGAAAAACCCTGGGAATGACAACTGAACTGTGGGAAGCTACTGGCTTTCTCATACACCACATTAGGTGAGTCCAAGACTTGAATCCACATGGACAGAGTTGAGATGTCAAGCTGTAAAGGCAAACAACTTAAACCACTAAACTACCCAGGGTCCCCAACACAATGAGAGACTAGCTGCACTAACAAGCACTGGGTGGATGGAAGGACAGATAAAAGGACAGACAAAGGATTACTATATAAACTTAAATATAAAAGTGGACAAGGTGTATTTAAGATCTAAGAAATCTTTATGAATATGTGAGTTCCAAACAAAATGTACATCCAAGTTATAGCTAAAACTTTAGTATCATTTATTAAAAAGCAAAAAGGCCAATTATTGCTGAAAAATATGAAGAAGAAAACAGACTAATTGAGTTACCTCCCCTCTTCATGCCTTAGTGGATTGGTAAGTTGTCCATTGATAGCCTCAAAAACAAGTACAACAGTGTAGAGACAGTAAGCACTACACAAGGTAAGATGTACTACAGATATATAGGTCCAAACCTTTGTCTCTGAAAATAAGAAATCAAGAAAAAAAATGAACAGTGCATGAAAATATGTAAGTGGATGCAACAATTCACATAGGGTGGATGTATGATAATCCCTCCCAAGTATATGTAGCAAACCATTTAAATGACCAATTACCTGTGGATTCCAAAAAATGATTGAGTCTCTACCCAAGAAATCATACTGATTATCACATAAATCACGGAAACTAATGTACTAATATTGCAACCTGCATACAAAATCCTTTAAATTATTGATGAGAGAGTAAACTAATGTCAGATGGATCCCACAGTATCATGTTGGGAAGTTACAGAGGACAAAATGGCATGAGCTCCTGTGTAAGTTGTTTTCGGTACCTTCCATCATCATTGCTTTCCCACTAGTTGTGACTGTAGGCTCACTCTCTCTGGCATTGAAAATTATAGCAATCTGGTAACCAGTGTTTAAAGGAGTGACTACAAACAAGAGTCAATTGCATACTATAATAAATCTTCTTAAATTTACTTATATTTATCTGCTTAATACCTGTCTTCAGCGACCTTTGCTATCAGTTACCACCTGTCATTTAAGACAACAGTCGTCATGCGCAGATCATGTTTATTATATAAAATGCACTATTGTCAGCAACCACCTGGAGAACATTACCAATGACCATGATTTTTTAGCCAAAAAAAATGCATTTTGACACTGTTACGTACGACCATTTCACAAAAACAAATGAACACAGCTGACATTTATTTAATCTGTTGCAACCATTGTCTATTGTCTCCCACTACTGTTTAACAGTGTCTAAAAAGTGCAGACTGTTCTAGACAACATTGTTACAACTAACAGCATTGCAAAACAGAGATGAATACCAATTTCCTTTATATAATCCTTTGAAACCATGACTGTTTATGTGAGTGTTTGCACTATTAATCAAAATACCAATAGTCAAGTCTGGTGACTAGTTCCTAAAATTTACATGTAATGCAGGCATATACTACAGCCCATAAACCAGACAAAAATACATGTCACTAACCACCACTGCAGTGCCAAAGTCCTGTAAATCTCTATTATGATTAACCATTTGCTTAATTAAAAAGGGATGTCATTGATATACATAGTCAATTCAAAAGTTTATATTGTTCATCTTTTGTGAAAAACTGCAAAACCCAGACAACATTCCCACTGAGAACTCCAATAGTTTCATTGCATTGGTCAAGTATGACTTCTTGTCTTTGGAGTCGATCAGTAATGTGTTGGGTGAATGAGATCTTTGTCTGTTTCTTTAATGTGTAATTATCCTTTTCCAGACTCAACTGTCATTACAAAAGGTTTATGTTGTTTGTTAATATTTTATGTTACCATTATTAAAACCCACACCGACTGTCACCTGTTCACTGTGGTGAAGTCCATATAAAACCTTTTTATTAAGTTAATCTCTTTACATCGCCAGTGAATTAAGCATTTTTGTTTTGACTTTAATAAATTTATTTTCCTTCTGGATGGGTTAATTCTGTCTTTTGATTTCATTCATTTGTAAATATTCATTCCATACTTACCAAAAGTCTCATAAAAACCACATATACAGGATGAATAAATGGACAATTTTATCATAGCCAACTGTGCAGTTCTTATGCTACATTTGAAGTGAGTCTGAAATTTACATACAAGCCAAATTAACTTATGGGTGAGATAAATAAGTAATAACTAATGGACAGGATAAATAAATATTAACTTACTGACAAGATAAATAAATATTATGAAAAATGAATAAAATGCAGATACAGCAATTGTGGATACTTTCCCTTCCTAAACCTGCTGCATTTTGTCCTGGGAAAAGTGGTAATCATGCTCAAACCAGTTATGAGACCACCTCTTTTGGGAGACCCCTGTTTGACAGCAGAAGAATTGGTCTCACAAGATAGGTTTTACTGTATAAAAGTGGAGAGAGGTTTAATTATCACCTACACACTCATCCCCATCCCCAGGCAGTAATACTTAGGTCACAACATAAAATATGTCATTCTTCTAGTGTTTCTTCAAGCTGTAACTGCTATGAGCTTGGTAACAAAATATTTGAAAATGTTAATATAACTGAAAATGTACATTTGACACCTCCAATGGAAGCCCAGAGAGGAAACCAAGAATAATACTCCAATGGACCCTCGGAAAGAGAGCCAAGAATAATACTCCAAAGGGCCCCCAGAGAGGGAGCCAAGAATAATACCCCAATGGACCCCCAGAGAGGAAGCCAAGAATAATACTCCAATGGACCCCCAGAGAGGGAACCATGAATAATATTCCAATGGACCCCCAAAGAGGAAGCCAAGAATAATACTCCAATGGACACCCAGAGAGGAAGCCAAGAATAATACTCCATTGGACTGGGAGCCAAATATAATACTCCAATGGATCCCCAGAAAGGAAGCCAAGAATAAAACTCCAATGGATCCCCAGAGAGGAAGCCAAGAATAATACTCCATTGGACTGGGAGCCAAATATAATACTCCAATGGATCCCCAGGAAGGAAGCCAAGAATAATACTCCAATGGATCCCCAGAGAGGAAGCCAAGAATAATACTCCAATGGACCCCCAGAGAGGAAGCCAAGAATAATACTCCATTGGACTGGGAGCCAAATATAATACTCCAATGGATCCCCAGAGAGGAAGCCAAGAATATTACTCCAATGGACCAACAGAGAGGAAGCCAAGAATAATACTGCTCTGGCAAATGAATAAAATAAAAAAATTAAAAATACTTCAATTAACCCCCACAGAGGGAGCCAAAAACAACAATCTTCTTGCACGTGCACCATAAGGACAAGTTAACAAGAAATGTATTCAAGGCACCCCATTAGAGACAGCCAAAAATTATGCTCATCTCACACATAACACCATACAGATGAGACAAGAAACCCCTTCAAGGAACCCCAATAGTGTGTGCCAAAAATTATACTTGTTTCACACACAGCACCATATGGACAAGAAAATTAGCAAGTTTAGTGAATTTCCAGCAAGTGAGAAAATGTGCTAATGGACAGATGGATAGATGAACAGACAGAAAAAACATATTACAATATCTATTATTCTAAGTATACAGGTAATAAGGGACAATGCCAATACAAAATTAATGGTATGACATCATGTAAACTTTTTGTTTGGCTGGTAATATTCACAAACAGAAGCTAGAACCTTACCTAATAATTCAGGCTTGAACACTAGAGGCAGACTCATCAACCCTGGTAGTGCATATATTGGCTGCAAAATTAAAGATTTTTTTAAAAATTACAACCCCTGCTGGCCAGTGCATTCAAAGTTTGGTGGTTTCAAACGGAAGGTTTGGGTTTGATTTTGAAAACTCAAGTTTCCCTGACACTGAACAGTTGACCTCAAACCACCACTGTGACAGTCAGGTTCAGCTGCTAAAATATATTTGAGTTTACATTTGCTGAATATACATGTGTACATAAAATTAAAATTAAAAACACTGCTGAGCTATATAGATCTGTAATATTCTATAAAAATATTTTAAAGTTTAAAAACAGTTTATGATCGTTTATGAGTAAGTGAATTCTTCTTTTTGCATTTTCTGCATTCATTGTAATGATAACTTTCACAATTCTCTAATGGTTAACTCATCTCTCTTTTGGAAGGGTGGAGTTTTAATTTATATTGTCAATTTAATCATACCATCAATGTTAATAATTTGACGTGCATGACTAAAACCACATAAAAAGCATTTTGGTAAGGAAAAAAAAACCACATGAAATGCACTGGCAGTTAAATTATTTTTAAAATTCATTATATGTAAAATACTGATAAAATCATTATGATATTTGTAAAATACAGATAAAATCATTATGATATTTGTAAAATACAGATAAAATCATTATATATAAACTATGTATCCATAAATTAAAATACTCTAAATGTCAACATAAAGCAAACAAGAGTATTTGCCATAGTTCACAATGACAACACAGAAGATCTTATTAAATGTTTATCCACACACACACACACACACACACACACACACACACACACACACAGTCGCATGTGTTTAACAAAAAAATTACACACACACACACACACACACACACACACACACACACACACACACACACACACACACACACACACACACACACACACACACAGTGTTTCCCTTTATCATCATTTGTGCTTCAGAGACCTGCAAAGTTTTAATTTGACCCCCAGTTTTGATATCAAAGTTTGTTTTTTTTACTCAGTCTGACCCCCAGTTTTGACACCAACAAGATTTTTGACTCTCAGACTTGCACCCCTAGGGGGATACACTGAAATATATATATGTATGTATGTGAGAGAGAGAGAGAGTTACAATTATATACTAAACAGAAAGTGGGTTATACAGGAGAATGCTTAATAAAACTAGGCAAAATTAATATTTAATACAAATAATAATATCATGCTGGTTAGAGAAATGCCTGAACAAAGTTTGGTCTAAATATTTTCAAAAACTGTTTCTTTAGCTCCTTCTCAAAGTCACAAGCAGTGGGGACTCAAAACTCACACCCTCTCACATACGGTCACAACAGGGGCAACAAAGTTTGGTCGATTTCCATCCAGCAGATTAGGAGATGTGGTTACAGATAGACAGAGGGATGGATGAATGAATAGGCAGATGGAAAGCAACAATATATCCACAAAGTGAAGGGATTCAATTGTCAACTATGTGTACTGCTAGTTAGTTGTAAATATATATTCAATTAGTTGTAAGCATATAGTAAATTCATAATAATAAAGTGTCAACTCACCACCCATAAATACCAGTCAGAATCATTGATCTAGAAAAAAAATATTAGAATGAACAAAATATGTGTTAATGCATCTTCTAACAAACTTTCATGATTTAACATGCAATAGCACTTATCCTGTTGGCAAAAAATTAAAAAACTGATGTATGAATAATATACATATATTTACAAAGTTTGATCCCTCCATTCCCTACCAGGGGTGGGTAGGGTGGAGGTGGGAGATATGAAACCCAATCCAAGTTGCTGTTAGGACCTAGGAAGAAAGAATTGAGGGTATACATATGTATATGATTTATGTACATTGTGGGGATTTTTCAATAGCTCTTCTCTACTTCCTAGTAGAGAGGTAAGAAAAATAACATAAGTGACTAAATGTCTTGATAGAAACTGTACTGAATCAATTAATGCAGCAAAATGTGCATTAAAATTATGCCACTTAGCCTGACCTTTTTTATCATTCGGACCAAATTAGTTGCATGTGGATAACAACTTATGCTTTAGAAATTTATTTGTTACCTGAACAACCAATTCTTCTGACAAAATCCGTTTCTCCCAATTAACAAAGATCATCAGTGTTACACTGCATTGATATATGACTCCCGATTAATCAAGATGATTAATGTTATACTGTATTGATATGACTCAGCTCAATGCGGTGATGACTAAAATTAAATAATATTCCATACATACTGTTTAAAACTTCAATCCGACATAAAATATCTACAGTAATGTAATAGTAATGATCTCAAACTGGAATACCAACAAGCCAGAGACTTATATATTGTAAATAAAATGTATTTTCCATTTTACTCAATTAGGGCCATTCCATTTTACTCAATTGGGGCCCTCTCAAACTGGAATACCTACAAGCCAGAGACATATATTGTAAATAAGATTTATTTTCCATTTGACTCTATTAGGGCCATCTCAAACTAGAAAACCTACAAGCCTGAGACTTATTTATTGTAAATAAAATGTATTTTTCATTTTACTCAATAAGGGCCTTCTCAAACTAGAATACCTACAAGCCAGAGACTTATATATTGTGAATAAGATTTATTTTCCATTTTACTCTATTAGGGCCATCTCAAACTAGAACACCTACAAGCCAGAGACTTATTGTAAATAAAATTTATTTTCCATTTTACTCAATTAGGGCCATTCCATTTTACTCAATTGGGGCCATCTCAAACTGGAATACCTACAAGCCAGAGACATATTTATTGTAAATAAAATGTATTTTCCATTTTACTCAATTAGGGACTTCTGAAACTGAAATACCTATAAGCCAGAGACTTATTTATTGTAAAAAAAAAATGTATCTTCCATTTTACTCAATTTGGGCCTTCTCAAACTGGAATACCTACAAGCCTGACATTTATTGTAAATAAAATTTATTTTCCATTTTACTCAATCAGGGCCATCTCAGACTGGAATACCTACAAGCCAGAGACTTATTTATTGTAAATAACATTTTCCATTTTATTCAGTAAGGGCCATCTCAAACTGGAATATCTACAAGCCTGAGACTTATCAATTGTAAATAAGATTTATTTTCCATTTTAGACAATGAGGGCCTTCTCAAACTGGAATACCTACAAGCCAAATATTTGTATATTGAAAATAAGATTTATTTCCATTTTACTCTATTAGGGCCTTCTCAAATTCTAATACCTACAAGCCAGAGACTTATTTATTGCAAATAAGATTTATTTTCCATTTTACTCAATTAGGGCCTTCTCAAACTGGAATACAGTGTACCTACAAGCCAAAGACTTCTATACTGTAAGTAAGATTTATTTCCATCTTACTCAATTAGGGCCATTCCATTTTACTCAACTGGGGCCATCTTAGACTGGAATACCTACAAGTCAGAGACTTATTTATTGTAAATAAGATTTTCCATTTTACTCAATTAGGGCCTTCTCAAACTGGAATACCTACAAGCCAGAGACTTATTTATTGCAAATAAAATGTATTTTCCATTTCACTCAATGACGGCCTTCTCAAACTAGAATACCTACAAGCCAGAGACTTATTTATTGCAAACAAGATTTATTTTCAATTTTGCTCTATTAGTGCCTTCTCAAACTGGAATACCTACAAGCCAGAGACTCATTAATTGTAAATAAAATGTATTTTCTATTTTACTCAATAATGGCCTTCTCAGACTGGAATACCTACACATCAGAGACTTATTTATTGTAAACAAGATTATTTTCCATTTTACTCAATCAGGGCCTGCTGAAACTGGAATACCTACAAGCCTGAAACTTATTTATTGTAAATAAGATTTATTTTCCATTTTACTCAATTTGGGCCTCCTCAAACTGGAATACCTACAAGCCTGATATTTACTGTAAATAAAATTTATTTTCCATTTTACTCAATTAGGGCCATCTCAGACTGGAATACCTACAAGCCAGAGACTTATCTATTGTAAACAAGATATATTTTCTATTTTACTCAATGAGGGCCTTCTCAAACTGGAATACTTACAAGCCAAAGACTTGTATATTTGAAGTAAGATTTATTTCCATTTTACTCAATTAGGACCATTCCATTTTACTCAAATGGGGCCATCTCAAACTGGAATACCTACAAGCCAGAGCCTTATTTATTGCAAATAAGATTTATTTTTCATTTTACTCAATTCGGGCCTTCTCAAACTGGAATACCTACAAGCCAGAGACTTATTTATTGTAAATAGGATTTATTTTCCATTTTACTCTATTGGGGCCTTCTCAAACTGTTATACCTACAAGCCTAATATTTATTGTAAATAAAATTTATTTTCCATTTTACTCAATTAGGGCCATCTCAGACTGGAATACGAACAAGCCTGAGACTTATTTATTGCAAATAAAATTTATTTTCCATTTTACTCAATCAGGACCTTCTCAAACTGGAATACCCACAAGCCAAAAACTTGTATATTGTAAAAAAGATTTATTTCCATTTTACACAACTAGGGCCATTCCATTTTATTCCACTGGGGCCATCTCAAACTGGAATACCTACAAGTCAGAGACTTATTTATTGCAAATAAAATGTATTTTCCATTTCACTCAATTAAGGCCTTCTCAAACTGGAATACCTACAATCCAGAGACTCATTTATTGTAAATAAGATTTATTTTCCATTAACTCAATTAGGGCCATCTCAAACAGGAATTCCTACAAGCCAGCAACTTTTTTATTGTAAATAGGAATTATTTTCCATTTGACACTATTAGGGCCTTCTCGAACTGGAATACCTACAAGCCTGAGACTGATATATTGTAAATAAAATGTATTTTCTATTTTACTCTGTTAGGGCCTTCTCAAACTGGAATACCAACAAGCCAGAGACTTGTATATTGTAAATAAGATTTATTTTCCATTTGACTCTATTAGGGCCCTCTCAAACTGGAATACCTACAAGCCAGAAACTTATATATTGTAAATAATATTTTCCATTTTACTCAATTAGGGCCTTCTCAAACTTGTTCATTATTAACAATGAAATGAGGAAATACAATCAAACCTGTCACAATACACTTAGACATATATCAATCTGTATTGTAATGTATTATGAACTCAAGAGAACATCCAATACTAAACAGAACTGCAGGTTCAAGCAGTTTCATTTGCTATTTTGCTTTTGAGTTTTTATTACAGCAAACATGAGAAGGCCCTGTTAGGATATGAGCAAGCTGTAATGTTTGTACTATCAAAGTTTTACTATAACTTCATTTGTTAGTCGGTGATTAAAAATCAAGACATTATCAATCAAACCAATATAATTTAATTAATACAAATGTACACAATGAGATCATAATATTCATATCATACTGAGATATACTGATTAACAGTCTACTGTAGTCCATCAATTTATTTTTAGATGCAGAAGCTGATGGACCATATGGATTCTATAACAAACACTTTCTCAGGTAGTTTGTTATTTCAAGCTTTATACAACATGTCTCTTCATCGATTTCTTACATTGAAAAATGCTGCCATGAAGAAGAAAAGTGTCATCAGTAGGCAGACAACCCTCCACACCAGGGTGACCTTGGATTGAGTTTGATAGGTGGATTGCCTCCCTGGGGCTGAGGTCAGGGGATCATACTTGGGAGGCATCTTCTGGACTCTAATGTCAGTCAGTACCACAGTGATCTGCTGGGAATAAATAACATGGAAATAAATGAAATGTGAAACTAAGGAAAACTGTTTTCAGGGTTCTCCATAGGGCTCCTTCCTTGAAAAAAGTTGGAATTCTGAACCTAAAAATAGCAGTTCCAATAATGATACTAATTTTTTTCCCTGCAATAATTTGAAACATTTTCCATGCATCACTTTGCCATCAAAATAACTGACATCCAATTGTGAAATATTTAGTATTATAATAAAAGAATGAAATCAAAGATAATTAAGAACAGTAATAATTGCAATTGTTTGTTATCTTATAATTATTACAAATCTCTATGGCTTCTGCAATTCTTTATTTTCTATCTTAATTTATTTAATTAAATTTTCTCCTTGTGGAAAAATAAAAATGACCATGTTTCATAAACTTCATTCATTTCATCTTGAAGCAACAATCATACTACATTCACTTTTACCTTAAAATTTAACACACTTCTCTACTGCAGGTTTCGATCAAAATGCTCAAGTTCGGGACCTTCCTCCATCAACCTCTTAAAATTCATTAGTTTCTTGTTTTAAATGTCCACAGCTCTTTGTCTTAATAAAAAAATACGCAACAACAAACACTGCTCACAATCCACTAATATTACAAGTGAAACCAGGAACACTTCAGCTAAAACATACTCATCTGCAGCCTTGCACTTCAGGTACCAAAGAAATTTTGTAACGCTACCATTGCAAAAGTACAAATAATAATCACTTGAAAATAAAATTATATCTGTACATGACACAGCTAAAATACTGCTGATTCTGATTATGATTCACGATAATTTACATAGGAGATTGTATTCCTCTGAAAAACAAAAAAATCCCAAAATCTTGGCACTATTTTGCTAGCAATGGTATATATAAAATGCAAATGTTTCAAACAGCACGCAGTTAAAATATGACGGAATGAAAGTCTACTAAGTGATGCTTACCAAAACAAAGTGAAAAAGCACACACACACACATGTAAATTACAGCAGTCTTTTGATCAAAATGATCCATAGGTACTGATAATCAAGGTCAGATAACCACCATTATCAAAGATCTGATATATGTGCCTTCACATAATCCCTTTACAATCACACGAACTCTGACAGCCAACACACTCCATGACTGATAATCACTTTGTACATATTGATTCAATAAAAGGTTTCCTGACCCCAAAAAAACTGTCTACCCAGGACTCTGCTGTTTGAATTTTTGTGTCCAAAATTAAAAGTATATTTACTTTTATGCATCTCATGACTGCATATTCATGTGCTCCTTACATAATTTTATTTAATTTTACACAGTTGCATTTTTAGCCTCTAGAGCACTGTATTTCTTCATGTTATAACTGCATAAATGTTGAGGTTTCTTTTAAAAAATTAAACTTGCACAAAAATTAAGTTATAATAAGCAAATGCTTTATTTAAAAAATATGCCAATTGGTTTGTTTTTTAAAAGATCAAGAAAACTAAGTTAAAACCATAAAATTTTATATCAATAACTTCACTAATGCACATATGCTACAGATGTCTCAGGGAAGGGTGACGATTTATTTTCTATGACTGACACCTCACATCATCTCACACCCTCATTTCAGATATAAGGAAAATGGCTTTGATCTGCCAGTAATACAGGCCAGGTTTGTGGCAGTGTGTTGTTCTCCATCATGTTAAGTATACTGTATGGTTACTCTGAAGTGATCCCTTATTCAACTGAGTTAAAAATGTATCGGTGACCATTTTCACATATATTTAATTCAATACAGACCTCTCTATTTATTTAGAAAGGTATCTAATTCAATTTAGACAGGTCACCAATTCAATTAGAGATAATTATAGACCTCTCTAATTCAATTAGAGACCTTAATATTTTGTCTTGTTTGTCTCATTTGTAGACCTCTATAACTGAATTGCAGACCTCTATAATTAATAGAATTAAATAGGTCTGTAATAGAATTAAATAGGTCTGTAATAAAATTAGAGACCTCTCTACTTCAGCACATAGCTCCACGCTGAGTTCTCAATTTGACAATGTGGTAGAATAATAATTTCTCCCTCCCGGGCATTTGGTCCTACTAAACACCACCAAGACGTGCAAAGACACACAAAAATGGCACACAGACATTTGAAACCAACCATAGTAGAAAATATTTACTACTGACACAAACTTTATAAAAATAAATATATAAGAATTAGAAATGTTTGCTTTTTGTTGGTCGTTATTACCCTTTAAATCTCTATTTGCACTCAAGATTGTAATGAATTATATTAAAGATTCAAAATAATATATTTTGTCAAAACAATGAAATCCCTTTATTTGTAAAATATTTGATCTCATTTAAAACAGATGCATAAAGGTCCTCATGAATATATATCTTACATGTACATAAGTAAGTAATGGAAAAACAGAAGTGCGCAAAGACTGCAGAAACGTTATGTACTTAAAATATTGGAAACTATTTACAAACTGTATATAAATAAATATATAAGAATTAGACATGTTTCTTTTTGTCTATATGCTGATGGTTCTTTTCTTCAGATAATTAAATATTTTCACATATGGAAATTACTTCTACTTTCCCTTTCTTACTGACCCAGAAATGTCCTCTTGTCACTTTCTGCAAACATTTAATTAAATTAAGTATTGAGAGAAGGAATAAGACATGCAAAGACAGAGCAGGGGCACCTGCTGCAGAATTATTGGTGGGTGGGGGCAAACATGTAGTGATCAGCTATTAAGTTTTATGGATCTAGGCCTAAACATGTTTCGAGCTGAAATCAGGCACTTGCCTCCCCCCCCCCCCCAACTTGCACCTATGTGTGCTTGCCCATGAGATTGAAAGACAGTACAGAAATGTTATATACTTACAATACTGGAAAATATTTACTGCTGATACATAATTTATATAAATAAATATATAACAAATAGAAAAGTTTGCTTGTTTGTGTGTTTGTATATTTAATTCAATTAACCTAGTGGCAGTACAAGGACAGATGTTTTTAAACTTACATGCTGGAAAATATTTATTGTTGATATAAAACTTATGGCATATATGATAGTAAAGTGCATGTTACAATCACAAGGGGCTGCACAGACATGAGTTACTTTTAGTTCAGTTAACTTTGCAGCAGTACAATAACTGTCTAAAAATGTAGATTTTTAACTTTTTTAATCTATGATTAGGATTCTGCCCCTTTAGTAATAGTGCATTCACAACTGTGTTTTTATATAAGGTTTAAATACTGAGCAACACAATTTCTACAGTTTCAAAGTTCTCAGTAATGAACCTATACATGAAAGAGATACTTATCCAATTAATTGCATACATGTATTCACACCTTGGGATAGCCATAGTTTAACATAAAATTATTAAAGGGGTCAGACCATGAACACCCACACATTGGGGCATGTGCCCTCCCACCCCCACCCCCAAATAATTCTGGGTGTGGCTGTCAAATTACACTGGATAAACAACTGATTAATTTCTAATAACATTAAAACTTTGATAATCCTTTGCTAATTATGTCAGCAAAGGAGATGATCAAATACAAATCATCAACCAATGTCAGAATTCTTTGATAATCATGATCATTCATTACTTTAAGCTCTATATCAACTGACCTTTCATAGACATGTTATACAAACTTCTAAAGTAATATTTCTCAGTCTTAAAATTGTCTCGAGCTCGTATTTTTTATCGATACCTCAACCATATATTTTGATATAATTCTGAATATAATTTTTATACAGTTTTTATATGAATAAAGAACACTACACAAAACAGACCTACTCAAAGGACTTTCCACTGTTTTCCTAGCTTTGAAGAAGATGGGTTCTTCTGTGGACATTCTTGCACTTGGTGAATTCAAGCGGCATGTGACATACTCAGTAAAGTTGAAATTTATATGCAAAATTCAATGGAAAGTGTGACCACGTAGAGCAGATGTTGACTCATTCTTACATGCCTTATGAGACAAAACAACAAAAACATAAAAACACCACTGAATCTCGTGGAGAATGAGGGGTATTCATTGTGTCAAAACATGGATACCAAATCATTTTGTTCCATTAATTGGAATGACTGAGAACACAAAAACAGATTCCAACCTTTCACAATCAGAAACAAACTCAACTGTGAAACAAATAACCATGGATGAGAATATGAATGACAATACACCAACAAATCATGAACAATGTTTACAGCAAACCACAAGAACTCCATTTGTTTCAAACATGAATACAGAATCATATCCACTGTGTGAATTGGAGTGTGGCATTTCAATCAATGAATGTTCCATCTTCATTTAGTCAAATGTGTCAATCATTTCAGAACTGGAAAACAGTGAAGAAGAAGCCATTTCTGATGGGGAAAATGCATATGCTTGAGTGTGCCATTGTTGTCAGCGGACATAGTAAATATTATCATTACAGAGATTCCTCCTAAAGAAAAAGTACCTACTGGAAAGAAAATAGAAAATGTTTTCATTGTGTTGAATAATGAGAAGAACATTAACAAGCAAAGTCCAAGTAATAAAAATGAATATTTAGACTGCGGTGTGTGACAGAATAAGAAAACACAGAGCCAAAGTGCACTTTCTGCTAGAGAATATTGGAACAAATTCCTGTACTCTCAAACAAGATCTTAACACTGCATTGCAAGTGAGCAAGCTGATTCGAGGGACTAGTGGTGAGTTTGGTAGCAAGGAACATTGCCATAGCAGAATACATGGTGATGTATGATGACAATGTACTACCTCAAGGCAAGTCCAAAGTAAACACCCAACCATAAAAACAAACTGATCCGAGTGCTTTAGATCAAGTTAAAGAAAATGTAAATTTTCAGAATGACAAATCTTGCTGAATCATCTTCGTTTCAGAGACCTCAAAGAAAGCCAAAAAAAAACGTGTTTTAATGAGCAAAAGAGAAAAGTCAAAACAACAACAACCAACTCAAAAATGTGACTGGTGAAATACTGATTTTGATAAGATGCTGAATGAGAACAAATTTATGGCTCAAATCGAGGAACAAATCTCCTGTTATCACATGCAATACAGATGACCAGCTGAATGACCTGTAGGGGAATTTCAATAACCCAGACCCAAATAAACGTATTTACTTTTATTAACAATGATCCTGATATTAAACCCCTATACACAGAAAATATTTTTGCCATGTATTAGTTGTTTATGAATTTTTAAAAAAACCCAGTAGTTCAGGTCAAGTAGAAAATAAACTTGATTTTGAACAAGGTTAAGTCCAGAATACAATGTTGCATTACAACTGCATATAGTGAAAAAATAAAATTAAAAAAAAAGAACAAACGAAGTAACAAACAATGCAAATTAAATATACATAACAACATAAATGTGTAACAAATACTTCACAAACGATGTGTACGAAAGAGAACAGCCCAGTAAAATACTAGTTAGGAATGTTTCTGAACTCTCTTTGTATCAAACTTAACAAATAATTTAATTATCAAAGCTATAATATGAAAATTTAAGAGGAACTAAAGTATTATAAATTAAATCCAAAATAACCCTAAAAAGTTATCCACAAGTACAAAAGAACTGAATGTTCCAAATGAATTCCAGATCATCAAATGTTTTGGTTTGCCAATAGCATTGATGTATCAAAATGGCATTATCCTGAGTTCATTCCCACTAGTCCCAGAATAATATTTTCAACCAATGACCAATCTGCAAAATGATGTTAAGACAAGATTACAGGAAATAAGGATGAAACAAATGTCAAGATATACCCACTTATATACATTCATATGGTCCTAAAATACAATTTTTGCCTACTTATTATGTGATGTTTCACACAAAAACCCATGTTGTTAAAGAACCCACCTAAATGATCCCATACAATGTGAATTAATTTTGTTCTTCTAAAAACCCATCTGACTCCACTAGCCAATGAGAAATTACTCCAAACGTGTCAACATGTTCAATTTATAGGTTGAATTTAACTTGTTAACACCGATTTGTAGTTCAATATCTATAAAACTGAATCTACACCCATCGACAAAAAATTAGCTATGTATTATCTTGTTTATATAGGACCTCTACTATTTATAGTACAAACAAAAATTATACACACTAAATAAAATCATGTACCAAAGGTTACACAAAATCTAGGGGCCCCGAGTGGCCGAGTGGTCTAAAGCGCTCTCCGTTACGGATCACTGCCATCTCACCTCTGTCTGCGTGGGTTCGAGTCTAAGATTCGGCGAATGTGGATATGTGAGAAAGCTTGCCAGTAGCTTCTCGTGGGTCGGTGGTTCTTTCTGCGGATTTCCCGGTTTCTTCCTCCACCATTAATACTGGCCGCCATGTATAGCCCATCGTGTGCTGAAAA
>JAECUM010092847.1:0-182022 GCA_016617855.1 Megalonaias nervosa | reverse complement strand
GCCAATATATCATAAAACTCTTGTGAAGTCAAAGACTGACTTTTTACTCACGGCTCAATTATTGCAAACTATACTGACAAGAACTGCATAAAATTTTTGCAACAAACTAAGAAACAAAAGGATCAAAACTGAAAGATTGTTAATAGCTTCCGACATACATATTCAGGTGACCACACTTCTGAAATGTTCCACATATTACGGAATTTTCACAGAGTTTTTGGTGCTGCGCGGAACTGGCGATCTTTACGGATTTGTTATCTCTCTCTCGTTGATAACATTTCTGGTTAATTTTATTATTTTGTATATGCGGCTTGTTGAATACAGTAACTACGAACAGACGTTGATTTTTCGTGACATATAGTTGCCATTTTGATATGGATGTGGTGGACATACTGAATTTACCACAGATAAATAGGATAAAAAGTCTGCCCCAGGTGAGGATCGAACTCACAGCCTCCGCATATCTCTATCTGTGACATACACAGGGAAGTACTGTCTATAAGTACGGCGCGCTAACCGATTGCGCCACTGGGGCTAGACGTTCTAACGGCTCGCTTAGAGAGTATAAATTCAATAGTCTCTGTTTTACGGTTGCTCGCTCTCTCATCTGTTATAGCGGAAGTTGTCGGTAGTATACGTCACGAAACAAATATGGATGCCTCCTGTGTAGGGTAGGTCAATATTCAACAAGAAATAGTCAGTATTGAGGCTCTACGCAATATAAAGTATAGTGAACACAGATTTATGGGCCTGATATTATGTTTATTATAATAGCTTCAGTTTATTAACCCAAGTTGTGACATTTTTCAAAGTTGAGCGTGTAAGTTCCATCACTTACAAATTTGATGACATGTCAAAACAGTTCACACATGATGTACATTTTAAATATTTAGACTGATCCTTTTGTTGATTGAATGAGGCATGATGTTTTAAACTTTAATACTGTAGTATTCTCACACCATCACGTTTGTTTGCACCCACCTACCGATTTTAGAAATAGAAGACATCAAGGATATAAAAATGCACAAAACTACAGTACAAGTAACACGGGTCATGTTAGTCCTACAACGTAAGACACATCACCCGATATTTTTGTTCTGTGTGTGTGTGTGTGTGATGGGTCTTACTGCCTAACTAACGGCGCTGAGTAGCGTGTTTTGATGTCGACTAACAGTGTAACGAAAGTCAAGTTTTCAGGAATATCACACACAACTGGCAACCAATAACGACGCTTTTCTACAAAGTAAAGTTATAATGTTTTTGTCAGACTTTACTTACCCTGAGGACTTTTCTCTAATAAATTCAAATTCTCACAAAAGAAATGGACTTGTTTTCAAAGTGTCATTGGCCTACATTTCAATTGGCTGGAAAGCGATGAAAGCCGGGAATGCCGAAATCAGGTTAAGTCGAAATATTATTTAACCAAATGAAAGAAAATATATTATGCCTATTGGAACTGTAAGCAATGTTTTGTTTCATTCAAGAAACATATCCCCCACATAAACCTACTTGAACATACTTCGGCATACCTTGACTGTCTTCGTATTGCAACAAATTCAAATGTATGTCAGTGGAACATGAAAATGCGTCCATTTGCTAGTGTCATATTTTGATTCCACCAGGATAAAGACAGCACAGTAATTATATTAATTACACAAAAATTAGTGGAAGAATGTTGATATAGGCTGCCAAGTGTGTGAGATATTTCTGAAACTGTGACTACTCATTCCGATGTCAACCAACATCGGAACACACTATACAAGGCTGTTATTTGGGTAGTAAGACATAGCACTAAAACAAAAACAACATGTGCTATGTCTTACATTGTAGGACTAGGGTCATGTAGGCATTCAACCCACAGGCACTTGATTTTGGGGTAAACAAATGTGTGCACTCAAATTGGTGAGTGTACACATTAGTTTATCCCGGAATCAAGTGCAGTGATTCAACACTGACTATTTCGTAAAAGGTGAAATTTTTTTAGAATTTGATTCTACATACCTTTAAGTGGCAAGTATTCACTTTATTTGGATTTGTATACATCCATGTTCCTTTGGAAGGTAATTATTTAGACGCCTCGAGAGGTGCATATGGCAAAATCAGTGTTAAAGTAGATAAACATTTTTGGACGAAATGAACCTAAAGGTGTGATCCAGTACAATCTGGATTGAATGTCGCACAGTGTGATGTCACAATGAAAGCTACGCATATTAATAAACAAATTCATGCATCCTGCGATTGTGATGATTCTACTCAACTCACTTTTCTTTTGACTTGAGTTTAGTACATGGCCACCATTGCAAAAGTCCATAGCGAAGGATAATTTCATCTGTAAGTTTCTTGGTGACAATTAAGGTGCAGAGCATTCAATAATCAGGATTGAATAGACTTTGGTTAAAGAAACAGTGTGTTAAATTTTAAAAGTACAATTTATATTTGATTTAAAATGAGTAAATGCGCATACATGACCCATGTAACTTGTACTACTTTAGACTGTTTCATTTGTTGATTTATAAGTTTTAACCTGATTGTCACCAGGGGTTCCAAATGCTAAATTTGTTGGTGTTTCGAATCAAAATGGAGTTTCTTTAGCAACATGGATGCCATATTTGCTTGGGCCAGCCTGTGTTATCAAGCAACAGATGTGATGCAGTTCGTTGTCTTTGAAAATTTAAATAATTATGTAAATTTTGGATTTGTATCTCTTTGAAAATGTGTATACAAGAGTTGATCATATTTATTTGTTCAGTTTGTCTTAGAAATATTAAAACTAGACATTGCAAATACTGGACGCAGATGACACAGTTTTTACTGATGTAGACCTTTCTAGAAACCACAAATAGCAATCTGTTTGCTTGTTTACATCAGGAGCCTCCTTTTGCTTTGAAATGCCAATAATTAGGAACCAAATAATGTGAATAAATGCCATTTAAAGGTATAAAGAATCAAAAACATTCAACAAATTGACAAAAGAGGTAGGAGTACTAATATAAGTATTAATCACTGTCTAGATCTCTCCAATTAAAAGCACAGTATTGCTAAAAATTATTAAATTTGTAAAAAATATAAAAATATTGAAGATGAACCTTTTGAATCTCAATACCAAGACTCTCTCAACCATTTCCACTGGAAGTAATAGGTTGTAGTAATGCTAATTCTACATTATTCTAGAAGTACTTGATGTACCTCTTGGTGATAATAGTTTTTTCCCATCAAACATATAAAAAGTCACTGCTGCATGTCCATTTTGTTGCAGGTCTTGATGTCCCTTTTTTTTATCTTTCTCTATTTTGGGTCCTTTTCCCCAGCTCTGAAAAATTTTGCGTCATGCCCCCGAGTTAATCAGTATGCTTTCATTATACTTATAATCAAGCAATAGGGTAAGTAAAGTCCACTTATTAACATATATATGTTGATTTGGGGGATGCCTCTACTTTATTCTTCCTCTCTAGCTAAATTATGAGTGGAACATCCAAGCCTGGTTAGTACATTTTGTAGATTGGTTGGTAATTCAGTGGTTGTATAAAACTGAAAAGAAAAAGCATTATAAAATTTATTAATGTATGTGTATATATGGTATGTGATAAGAGTCAAATAGAAGATGAATATCACTTTGTTTTACAATGCCCTTTATGTGCAGTTCGTAGAAACAGATTCATACCAGGAATTGTTGGCAGAAAACACCTATCTGAAGAAATCTTCTATTCTCTGATGAAATCTAAGAACCCTGTCATATTTAAATTTGGCAATACATCTTTTCAGCAATCCACAGAAGAGATTAAATGTACATGTAACTATATTATTTTCTTTTCTACCAACATGGAAGATCACAGTTATGTAATCCTAGTTCTATCGCATCTTTCATAATATTTCTGTTGTGTGTACTGGATTTCTTTTTCCTTTTTCACCTCACGATGTTAAAGCATAGTGTCACATGAGTAAAGTTTCGCATATTTGTCATCAATGTTTTAGCATTATTTGAGTTGTTGAGTGAATAAGAAAATTATGGTTTTTGATGAATTTGAGTAAACATTGAATTTGCTATTCTGTCATGCACGAAAGATCTAAATAACCTGTAACATGTCCATATTAAGAAGTTGACAAAAGAACTTGTGAGATTTCTAGACTGGTCTTCTGCATTACAAGCATTTAATTATGAGGGAAACTTGTGAAACGGGGAATCAGAAGACTATAGTAAGTACACATATGCAGTTTCTAAGATTACTGTGCACGATAGTTACATTTAACCATATTGCCTGTTTTTCCTTTCAGGTGTAATTTTTAAACGGAAGATGAGTTGGTGGGATAGAAGTAGCTTCACAAATCTTGCCACTCAAGCCACTCAGGCACTTAAGAATGCACAGAAGAAAATTGATAAAGTTCTAGACATCAAAGAAAATGATGACATCAGTAGCTCACAATCCACATCAGCCACAGGTACAGATTGTTCAATATCATATATGCAGTAAATTTAAAATGAACCTGTTGGGACCTTCTGAAAATATTTGTATCCATAGTTCATTATAATAATATTATTATTACTTCATTGGGTATGCGAATTCTCTTTATATTTAGTGTACATGACTCTTGCTACATTGTACAATGTGCAGAGATCAAGCTAGACCTGAATTTTAGGGAGAAGTGACTTCTCCTTTTAGGTAGAACAGGGAGAAGTCAGAGCTGAAGAGGGAGAAGTGGAAGCAAAGCAAGATATACAGAGTATATATACCGTAGTCCCCCTCTTATATGGCCACCCCTTCTGCACCGGGAAAGTGGCCTTATAAGACAGGTGGCCTTTCCAGAGGGGGAATAAATTTTTTGTGAGAAGTGTATGTAATGTATGCAGTAAGAAAGCTACATTCTTCATAGCATTTAATATCTTCGTTTAAAATGAACATTAATTATTTAAAGGTTCTTCTTGTTATAATAATAGACTTATTTCAACTGAATATGCATTAATAGTTCTTATTCTTGGCGTAAGCGTGATATGCGAGCGGGTGTTGTTGTCATGCACATTGCAAAACCATTCAAAAATGTCATTTAAATCTTGGTACATACATAATTCTCTTTCCATTTGCTCCATTTTCCCATTGCAGCTGAATAACCTCCTTATCAGTTACGATGTTGTTTATTTGAGTCTTTTCAACATAAAATTGTTTTATTCGAGTCTTTTCTACCTAAAATCGTTCGGCAAGTTCCCCCTCCCCACTTCACCCGATGTCATTGAGTAGAATAACCGACTTTTTTTCTAAAATATTCGTCTCCATTTACGTGATGACATGTTAGTGTTTTGTAACGATTTATTCGGATGTTGCTAACTGTATGTGGTTTAATTATGCAGACAAAACTTTTGCAGAGCGGACGAAATGCCTTCTTCGTAAAGGAATGTGTTGTCACATGATTTTTCGGTCTTTGTCTGGTACCCTGTTTTGTTCAAGGCTAATTTCTGTGTGTGTGTGTCTGCAAAAATCTATTTTTAGACTATGCTGACCCTGTTATGATCTTGACAATTATGTCCAGTTGTAATCACAGTGTTGCCAACTACAAGACTGATAAAACAACTTTTCTGCATTTAAACAAAATGCCATGTGTTTTTTAAAGGCAGTGATCGTGTCACGTGATTCATTAGTCGCAGTCTGGTGCCCTATTTGTGTTTACATTTATTTACACTAAGGGAGAGAAGCCAAAATGGCTTCGATATGTACGCAGATTTGATCTGAACAATAGCACCTCACGGTCGTTACGATTTGTAATCTTGACAATTATTGTCAGTAGTAATAGCCACTAATTATGAAAATGAAGAAGCTCAACATCTTACTAAGGGAAGCCATAAAGGCAATCAAACCATTTTCCCGCTGACTTGTGTATTGTACATCAATACCACCACTTCTCAGCTGTTACTACTGTTCAATAATTGTAATCTTAACAATTATCAGAGTGACTAAACCGGACATCTCATGATAACACAGCAGTAAGGCTAATCGGATTACGTGTACTTACCTTTTTGTATGGATTAAAATTTAAGTCTTTCTCGGCTTTATGGAATAAATGTGGCTTCTCGTGAGGCATAAATGGTATAATATTAACCTTAGTGGTACATGTACTTTAGTCAACACTTCTTTCAGTAGCGAAAACCTGACATCAGGAAACAGAAATCGGATTACTTAACACACGTTATGAATAAAATTGGTTCTGGATACATATTACAAAATAAAATGCGGCCGCTTGTGAGGGGTAAATTTTATATTTTTGCACTGATATGCTGGCCGCTGGTCGTGTTAGCGGGGTGGCCTTTTGTGAGGGGTACTTTTGAACACAAATTCGTCGGTGCTGTCGGATTCTGGCCGTAAGGAGCGGGTGGCCGCTGGTCAGGGGGGCCGTTCAAGAGTGGGACTACTGTATATGTGTGTGTGTGTGTTTTGGTTCTTTTATATGAATTGTGTCCTCCATTTCTCAGTACGCATATCTGCAGTTAACATTGGTTTTAAGCAATATTTTTTTCCGAGCAGAAAATTTTCTTAGTTGTACGCACATTATAAACACATTTTGAACATGTATAAAAATATCATATTCACATGCAGTGTACTTTGACCATATGACTTTAAAAAGAGCACCATTTAACTGATAGGAGTAACTATTACAGTATTGTAACTGCAAATGCTTAGTCAACTACACTTAAACAAAAAATTTTTTTTTTTTTACTTTATGAAATTTCACAATAAAATGGCAGTTGAAAATATGTATAAACTTGTTTCAAATAACCCCTGTAACATAGACATGAGGGCAAATGCATGTGTCTTTGCACCATATCAGTTTCTTTTTTGCCGATACAATGTTACTGTAACTATTCATAGATAACAAACTGAAGCATTACAGTTGGTATATGACTGAATTAAAACCTTCTTTCCAACCGAATTAAAACAGCCAATATGTGAATGCATCTATTTTTAGAAAGAGGGGTTTCTTAAAGTAATTCTACCTTCGTAACAACAGTCCATTGTTAGGATTGCAAATTATGGTTTTATTATTTGTCTGCGTACATGTAGTAAGGTTAGGCATTGGTTAAATAGTATTTGCTTTGCTGCTTTTTTTCCCAGTATTTTCACAAAAATGAGTGAAAGCAACTTTGACCTTTCAGTGCTTTTCAAATTCCACAATATAGCATTGTCCCATACGATTAGACTTACATAATTGCATTTTTATGCTAGATCTTCAATAAAATAATATTTAGACTTTGCTTTCTATGAATTGAATATTTTCCTTAATATATTTACCCAACTGTTCACGAAACAGACAGTCTAATAGAGTGGTACTTCCCAGACACGACGATGTCCGCCATTATTTCCCCCTGACAGATTCATTTAGGATTTCAAACTGATTTTATGAAGAAAATAATGCACAGGGAGCAGTTAAAATCTTCAGACCACTGATTCTGTTATTACAACACAAATTGCCATTTACATACTTTTGCCTAAGTTTCAAAACACATATTTGTGGGTTTTTTTAAAATCAAATGAAGACTTACAGAAATCAGCCAGTGACAGTTGCTGTAACCAGAGACATATACAACACATCTCTGCAGTAACTTACTCTGGAAAGGGTTAATGGTCAATCAGCTATCAAAACACATGTCTGAATGTGCAAGAGTTTGTCAGTGCAATTGAAATTAAACACCAGCTATTTGATGGGTTGATGTCTACATTTTGCCTTGAGGTAAAACATAACACCAGAAATGATCAGCTAATGGCATCTCAACAGTTACAGTCACACAAAATGTACATATAAAAAAATCACAGGGTGAAGTCGTTTTTGCTTTCATAAAAGAAAAAAGCAAAGTTTTAGTTTTTTAGGAAACGTGTGTGTGTGTGTGTGTGTGTGTGTGTGTGTGTGTGTGTGTGTGTGTGTGTGTGTGTGTGTGTGTGTGTGTGTGTGTGTGTGTGTGTGTTTTGACCATGTGAAAATTAAGCTATTTAAGGTGATAAATGACTTATCAGGGCATCCATGACCATGTTTTACAATCATAACATAAACAATCATTATTTGGATCAGTTTGGATTAGGTGCATCTAGATGTACTTGTATGTGGGACAGAGTTTAACCAAATGTGAACAGTGTAGACCAGATTTGCAGTCTATGTTATATGAACAGATTGAAGTCTACACTATTTAATGTTGTGTATATCATCCTGATCTGTGGGCAGATTTTGCAAAGGCAGATTGTGTGCAGTTCATCTGATATTACACATGTGAATACACAGCATAATGAATTTCAGGAATTCATTGAAAAATCACACAGTGAGCAGCTTGTCAAAATGTGGTTTTTGGTATTTTTGGTTGGTGTTCCTTTGACCAAGGATTTCCATTTTCAGACTACATAGATTTGCTTAGGAACAGACTTCCAAATGCTTTTTGTCTGACAGTAGGGAAAAACTTAAATCTGCTTTAAATACCACATGCATGTAAATACAACCTGTGTACACATAACTCAACATATACATATATACTGTTCATAATGACACTTTCAGATACTTGTCCTTTGAGTGGTCATTATTATTAATATGGACTATATCAGATTAGATAAGAAAGATGAAAGGTTAAGAAAAGAAAATTAGAAACAGTTGAAGCTGGTGGTAGTAGAAGCAGCTGATGACAGTTAATTTTCTTATTTGACACTCCAACATTTGGTGGTTTTTAGCTCCACTTGTCATAGACCAGAAGAGCTTATGTGATGGGTTGTTGTTATGTCATCCATCTGTCTATTGCTACTCCTTCAAAACTACTTGGAGGATTTCCATGAAGTTTTACAAACACATTCATCCCAAGGTCTTGCTCATCCTGTTATGAAAATGGTGCTGCTCAGACATCCAGTATAGCTGGCACAGCAGCTATCTTAGAAATCATTATATAGTTGCTTCTTCTGGATATATGGTCCTATCAAGATGGGGTTTTCACTAAAGAGTTCTTATGATGTCTAGTGGGTCCTAACTTAAAATGACATGTAGTATGGCTGCCATGGTTGCCAATGATCTGACATGTAGTATGGCTGCCATGGTTGCCATCTTTTAGCCATATTTTGGATCTTTATTATTGCTACACCTGCTGAACAGAAAGTCATATCAACATGTGGGTTTTACCAGAAGACTTTTTATGATGTCTGAGTTGGTTTTAAATGAAAATGGTTTCACTTGAACATCCAATATGGCCACCACAGTAGCCATCCTGAAAATCTTGTTATAGCTGCTCTGCCAGATTGCAGTAGCCATCTTGAATGTCTTGTTATAGCTACTCTGCCAGAATGGATTGTCATAGTAACATGGAAGTTTCAGTGAAAGACTGTTTCTGATATCTACTTGGTCCTAAATGCAATTAGTGTTGATCTGATGACCAGGATGGCTTCCATGCAAATATTGTTTAAAATTTCATTGTCTCTACTCCCCTTTGAATAGAAGGTTGTCGATAACCCTCTGAATAGACATTCAGTATGGCTAGAATAGTGGCCAACTTGTAAATCATGTTATAACTACTCCACCTGAATGCCATCTTGAATACCTTGTTATGGCAACTCCAAATGAATGGGATTCATATCAGCCTGGGGTTTTGACAAGAAGATATCTTTTGGTGTCCTGCATGAAAATGTTGCTGATCTGACCTAAAGTGAGGCTGACACAATGAACATGTTGAAAATCTTACCTCAAATTCTCCTGAATGAATGGTCATATCAACATTGGTTGTTTACCAAAAGTCTACTAATTGTCTCAGGTTTGTCCAGAACAGAAATGGTGCCGATCTTACATCTGATATGGCTGCCACAGTGGCTAATTTGAAAAATTATCACTCAGAAATATCAGAGATGATTTCAACACTCGGCAAAATATAAGGAAGAATTGGTTCTATCCTTGATTCCCAGAAGTTCATTTTTTGGACAGTAGAGCATCAGTCCCTTAGAGATACTCATGTTTTAAATTTCTGAATTGTCTTTTCAATGTAGTATTTCTTTTCTCAAGTATTCTGGATAAAAAGTCTCTGCAGTTACTGTCGTAATGATAATAATATAAAAAAAACTCCTATCATGTGGTGCTTTTAGCCAGGCGGTATAGTGGCATATGTACTTAATCATAAGTTCTGCTGTTTGCTTAATTGAATTTAGGCCAAGTAAGAGTTTTTTTCTAAATATATCTATCAGTATGTGTTTTCCATTTCAGTTCCTGATACAAAAAGCTCAAAATCTTCGAAAACTTCCACTGAATCAAGCAGTGGTGATTTCTGGAACACCTGGCTTGGATCAGGAGGTGATGAAGCAGCTGAGGGTGGTACAGGGTCCAAGTCTTCCTGGGCATTCCCCTGGGGAGGGGAAGAGGCAGGGAAATCAAAGGGCTCACCCAAGGGTAATCAGGGGCAGGGAACTTTTGAAAAAGGAAAAACATCTGCAACTGAATTGAAGAAGGACACAACCTATTTGTCAGGTTCGTTGGAAGAAAAAACTTTAAAAAAGAGTGAACAAAGTCAGATTGCATCAAAGATGTGTGAGATTGAAAATAAATCTGAGGTATTAAATATTAGTGATGTTGCTAAAAATTCAGGCAATAATGGTTCTGGTGATACTCCATCCTCTCCGACTCATTCACGAAAGAAGGTAGGAGAGGAAGAAAATGTAGATGAGATTTTGAACAAAAATTCATCCTTTTCAACTGATGGGGATCAAGCTATAGCTACCTCTAGTAGCTTAGAATATATTGTAATAGAGAAGAATGTAGAAAATGTAGCACAGAAAGGAGAAAATGTGGCAAAAAGTTCAGATGACAAAGACAGTATTTTTCCTGAACAGGTTGATGATAGGAATGTAAAGGAGATTGAAGGAGCAGATAATTTGATTTCTGGATCAGAAACTACAGTTAGAGATGAGTTGGCAGAAAGTGTCAAGCAACTTGGTGGCGATGAGAAGGAAGGGTCACCCATGTCATATTCAGAACTTAAGGAACCTTTGGTAGAAGAGTCTTCATACAGATATCAACTTGACTCACGTGATTCTATTGCAAAATTATCTGAATCAAGTAAGGGTGATAGTTTAACTGATAAAGAACAGTTTAATTTAAGTGCAGCATTTGATACTGGAATGTTTAGTTCAGTTGAGATTGTAAGCAAGGAAGATTTGAGTGAAATGGAAAATGATATGCCATTTTTAGAGGCAAAAAGTGAAATTTCTGCCCAAAAAGTAGATTCGTTAACATGTTCACTAATACAGGAAAAGTCAAAGAATGAAAGTTCAGATGCAGCAATAGTTGGATCTGAAAGCAAATTAAAAATTCCACAAAAATCAAGTTTAAGTGAAACAGCATTTGATGAAGACATAGATAATATTGAGAGAGATGAAGTAGATAATGCAGATGACAATGAAGAAGATATAATAGGAGGGGTTGAGAGTACTAATAATATTGACATTATGGCACATCCAGAAGCCATTGGTCAAGCAGATCACTCAGGGGAGGTAACTTCACCAGAGGGTGGGTTGTTTTCCTTGGGGTCAGGTGGTAAAAAGAGTCCTTCTCAGGGCAGTGATTTAGACACGAGTAAACTTGACATTAGTATGGAAACCCAAACATCAGAGGAGACATTGGTAGAACAGGAGAGCTTGTTGGAAAGGGGGTTATTTCAGGATGAAACATATGTAGAGGAATCCAAAAGAAGTGATACTCAGGAAAAGAATTTGGATATTCCAAAAAGTGAAGTTGCAGAATTTGCTCAAACTCATCAGGCAGGTTCTGAGGTGAAAAGTGATCAGAATAAGAATATTGAAAATAATAACACTGAAATGTCCCTCAGCAGTTCTTTTGTGATGTTAGAAGATTCTGCAGATGACAATTCCAAGCATAACGATAATAACAGTGATACACATTCCAATTATACGGAGAAATCAGAATTTTCTCGAAGCATCCACAGTAATCATGAGTCCAGTGATGAGATAGACACTACCACATCTTCTGACATTGAAATAATTTCCATTCCAACTCCAAATGGAGAAAACAGACAGACTAGCCCTGTTGATCCAATACCATTACGGATTGCAATATCTCGGGGTGTAAGAGACAGTCCCACACATTCACACAGGCGGGCTGATAGCTTTTCGAGCACTAGTACAAATAGCAAAGATGGTTCAGGGGGGCAAATGAGCCCTGGGAGGGACCATGAATTGGCAGAGTATGGAAGGGAGGACTTTGGAGACAGAGTTTCGGAGGAATATCAAAGTAAGTGCAGTAAAACTTCTGCTTGCAACATTGAAACACATAAAAAATGAGGCAGTACCCCCCTCCCTCCTCTAATTGTTATTATTTTTGACCCCTTGCCATTTATGGTGAAATTTCATTAAACTGGTACCCTGTTGGGAACAACACCTTTTCCCTCTTCATCTTTGTGGCAAGTGTTGAGAGATTTATTAGCATTATTATGGCTTTATTTGGACCAAAATTTGTGACCAGTCTGCACGGTATGCCACAGGGGTCCAGAAAAGCAGCATTTTTATGATTTCATGTAAAGAAACGGACCAAAAAGCCATGAAGAAAATTGTTAATTCATTAAAATTATACCAAACAAGTTAGCTTTAAATGTTTAGTCCACTTTTGCCCAATTATTGATGCTGTATTTTAGGATGGTGCATTTGATCAATAAAACTATGCTGTAGGGACAATTTCCAGATATTTTGTGAATGTTTGAAGTGGTAATACTTGATCAGTGTGAGAACATTCACTCAAATAAAGCCATATAATGACTCTCCTACAGAATTAGTCTTGGTCACTATGCTTTGATGTATTCTAAACGGCATGATTATTCTTTTTATAATGAAGACGCAGTCCGGTATTGTAAGTTTTTGTTTGCATTGCTGACATAAGACTCCACAGAAGTTAAGAAAATGCAATAAGTTCAAACCAGGGAGTAAAATAGGCAGTTTATTCAATTCTTATCTACACCTCACTGTACTGTGTACAGTGTATAAATGTTCAAATGGTATTAACAGCCGGACTCAGCAGCATTTCCGTCATTGTTGTACATAAGTACTTATTCATGTATAAAAACTTCTCTGTAGATATGTTTCTGAAGTTTACAGTGTGCATGCCTGTACAGGAATTAATGCTCATGTACCGTATAGACTCACTTATAAGTTGAGTCCAACTACAAATTGCACAGACCCAGATCTGCCATTGCATAATGTATTTGCAGATATATGATCATAATCAATCAGCTGCTTGTCTCACTAAACTATGTACCAGACAGCATGTCACCAAGATACTCTGCTGTGAATATTTCATTATCCAGCGATTATTGCTCATTCATTAACATGTTACTCTATGGAGAAATTGTACTATTTTTCGCTAATGCTGGTACAGTTTTAATGGAAATTTCATTGAACCTGTAGTACCCTCAGGGACTCCAAGAGATGATGCATAGTTCATGTGGGGGCCCCAAGTGGCAGAGTGGTCTAAAGTGCTTACCGTTACAGATCACTGCCATCTCACCTCTGTCTGCGTGGGTTTGAGTCTTGGATTCGGCCAATGTGGGTATGTGAGAAAGCTTGCCAGTAGCTTCACATGGGTCGGTGGTTCTTTCCTGGGTTTTCCCGGGTTCTTCCTCCACCATTTATACTGCCGCCATGTATAGCCTATCTTGTGCTGAAAAATGGCATTAAACGCTACAACAACAACAACAACATAGTTCATGTGACTGGTCAGTATTCAAGTCCAAAGTAATGGTCAGTTCATAGTTTTAGCTACTAACAAAAGTTTTAATATTTTTTGTCATTAGTTCGGGGTGTCCGGTCGCGTTTCAAGACTTGTGTAAACAATAATTGGGCTAGGAAGGATGTGCTGCATGCACACCTAAAAACCTGACTCCTGTTTTACATGGATTTTTTGCAAAAAAACTTGGGCCGCTGACCATGGCAGGGTTACAAATGAACAAAGGGTTTTGTTCTTGTAATAAACACTGCAACTATATATAGTTTTACCAAGGTCAAGCACAGTGTTGGAGATGGTTCATAACCACAAAGTTGGGCATGTTATTGGAGCCTTTGTTTGCAACTGTGTCTAGTATCAATATGGTTCATGACCTGAAGTTAGGTATGGTTTATTACTCAGAAGTTGGGCATTGTTATTGGAGCTCATATCCAAGGGATCAAGAGCAATCATTTCAATTAGCAGGGCTAAATTTGCCATCTTTGCTTTGAGCAACATCTTCAGTTATGTTACGGACCAGGTAAATAACCAGTGTGTTGCAAATGAACAATTTTGAGAAATGGCAACATGAGCTGGCAATAAAGATTAACTTTATCTGCTTTCATGTATAAAAAGCTGACATGATTACTTTCACATGTTATTCATAGTTGAAAAGTTAACTGTCCATTTGGCACATACACGCATTACCAATTTTTTCACAGATATATTCAGTGGAAACAAATGCATAAAACAAATGTATATGATAACCTTGTCCTGTTTTTTTAAAATACTTTGACATTCTTTTTATGCAAATAATGGCAAAATGTATGGGAAAATTTGTCTAAAACTCCTGTATTATATTTTTTGTAAGGTTATCCTTGACAGCAAGAACCATAACTCTTCCTGGCATATAGCTACATAAAAAAATGTCAATGATGGAAACAGTACTACATGTAATGGGTTAACAGATCAAAAACAATTCATTTTATGAAATTGCTTATGTTTATACCAAGGATTCAGATTTTATAACCATGATGTTACTCATTATACTGAATTCATTACTAAATTTTGTACATTTTTTAATTTTTATTATAGTATGTGTAGTATATTTTTGAGGCTAGACACATGTGTGACTGAGAATTACTGAGATATTATCAAAGTCAAGCTGTTAGCTTTGGGTGGGATTCTCATCAAGAGACTCTAGTATACAAATTAAACATTTTCATATATAGTATTGGCAAATAAGAGGTAAAAGTATAACCCTTTTCCATAATTTGGAAGAAAGAAGCTCAATTCTTTGTGAATATTGATATGAATAATTTGTCATAATGAAAAATACAGGGTCAGTATATCATGTTTCTCTATATTAATAACATAATCAAATATATTTATTGAGAACGAAGTCTGTGCCATTTCCTTTTCTCTCCATTTCCACATTTTAACACTTGCATTCTGCTTTAATTGTCAGTATTCTTTTTTATTTCTATTTTATTTTCACAATGTGAACCTCGACCAGAAATATCTTAATTTGATTTTAAAATGACAATTTATTATTTTGTAATTTCAGATCAACATATATATTTACAAAAACACTAATGAATACAGTAAAACCTGTTATGAGAGACCACCCCTTCTGCCAACAAAAAGCGGTCTCTCAAGACAGGTGGTCTCTCATAGCAGGTTTGTACAAAAAGACCAGTTTCCAAGGTCCAGTTTCAGAACAATTTCAAGAAAAATAACCACAATCACTGTACATATATTCTCTTCTTTATTAATAGTTCTTGCTAAAATATTGTATGCAATCATCTAAAAACAAAATTATATAGCAATAAAGATTTACTTCTGTCATTAAACATGAAATCACATTTACATTTGAAGATTACATATTTTAGAATATGAAATCATTTCTGAATTACTCCTTTTCCCTTATAACAACCTAAATTTATTTTACCAATGTTTAAACCACTATTTTGTGAGTGGTCTGCTCTTTTGCACTTCTTTCTGTTACAATAATTATTTTCTCCAGTCTTAAAATTTGTCTCTTTTTACTTGGAGGTTCGTCCATTGTTATTAAGGTTCTGGGTGTTAAAATTATTAGTGCTCAGTTGTAATATTGAACGTAAAGATGGTTTGGACTGGGCTGTGAAAAAATATAAAATTTCTATACATGTGCATTGCATATCTAACAATTAATGAAATAAAAAGAAACAGTTATCTCATCCAGAAACAGAACCATTTACTCAGAGACAAAAGTCAACGGCTTCATTCAAAGATGACATACAGGGATTAACTCTATAAGCAAAGTGTGTAACCCAGTCATACCAACTAGAATAGATGACAGCTTTGTGATTGGGATGTAATCACTTAACATCGGGGGGGAAAAACAACAAACATCACAAGTCTTGAACACTATCAATTGAATCCCGCAAACAATTCTCTCTTGCTGGTTTAATAGACAATGACCTTATTCATCCCCCGGCAATAAGACAAACAATATACACGAACACTACGTCAACTTTGGCACTACAATGGCAATTCTTGACATGTACATTAGCCTGGTTTACGGACTGTAGCATCTATCACTGGTAGCAACAATCTTTTTTTAATATTCCTTTTATGTTTGTTTTTGATGAGAACAATCGTTACTAATCAAGTGGTCATTGTAACAATTGATTACATATAGGTCAGTGGTGTCTGTCTGTTCTCGTGATACGGTTGTTCATAAGGATTCTGGGTCCTACAGTAATGCTGGGAAGCAGGCTAAGTGCGGGAATAATTAGTCTGGTTCCCTTCTTTGTATGCTCCCTGTGTTGCTCACCCTTATACAAATAGCGGAGAACAACTCAGGGAGCATACAAAGCAGGGAATCAGACTAGGAAATAATCTACATATACTTTTGTCTGGTTTATGACAGAAACTGTAAAACACTATAAGCATAGCTAAAAAAAATTCCAACATCGGTAGCCAGTCTAATTTTTAAATTTTTTTTTTTTTTATGTTTAGAACGGTATGAGTGGTCGTTCTTACAGGGATTAAATAAAGGTTGGTGGAGTTTATCCTCGTTTTTGTGATGCAGACGTTCATAGCAGTGTCAGAATGCATATTTTGCCAAGACATTGCGGTTGCTGGTCGTGTTCAGCTGGTGGTTGCTCATAACAGACCGTTTATATAATAAAATTGATCCGTGCATTTTGATTGTGGTCGGAAATGACAGGTGGTCACTCATAGCAGAGGTCGCTCATAGCAGTTTTTACTGTATTGTATTTAAGAGCAACATATAATTTCAAATCGTGTATGACTCTAGAATAGGGCTATCATATTTGAACCTTCAACAAAAGAACACTCTGGAGGGTGGATGTATCAGTGCAGAATTTTAAGGATGACATGTCCTAGTAAAAGAAGACGCATGACAACCCTACTTTAGAATATGGTATTTTATAATAAAATGTTAGTGTAGGGTTTTGCTAAAAAGCCATAGAAAGGTTTCTGAAGTACATGGAACATAGACAATCTCAAGTTGTTCTTGGGGTTCCATGTTTGCAGAACATTTTCTCTTTAACCATATGTAAGAAATATGCTAATTTCAGCCTGAAATAACATGAGGTCAGGAACTTGCAGTGTCCAAACACCATGACATGGTGGACGTTGTTTTTGAATGCTTTAAGTGAATTTTTTTCAAACACAACTATAAATATGTGTTCATGTATGAAAAATCATCAGTGTTGCTGTGACATCACTTCAAAGCCAGATATTGGCTGTATCATCTCAGACATCCCAAGTTCATACTGGTGATGGAGGATTCCTCCCCCAACATTGATGATTACTCACTCATTGGACACCACTGGGGGATGAATCAAAAGGTCTCTTTGCAGAAAGCATCAAAAATGCACCTGCTGGAGGTTCTTAAATGCATTTTGGTCAGAGTTGTCGCAGGTCTGTCAGCTCCAGTGATTGTACATTTGCCAGGTGCAGTTCATGCATCCAAGAAATGTAAGTATTATAGTGCTGAAGGTAAATCCAGAAATTGGGTTAAAAATTTCAGACCATAATAGGTCTCCTGGTATTCAACTGCAAAAAGTTAAGGGGAGCATGATTGATATCATCAGTCTCCTCACATCCCCAGCTATGGACCTTTTTCTCACAAATAACAAGAGTGGCAGGCCTTAAGGTGTCCTAATGTAGTACTTGGCAATTGACATATTTTGCCTTCTTGCCAATAGTTTATGTACAAGCCTTATAATTTTTGTTTGCAAATAAGACTTATGCATATGGGCAACAGTGTTGCCCTCTCATTTGTTGATGTAATGGAGGTTGCCTTTGGTTCAGTAACTTGGCAGTCTGGTTTTTTGAAATACTGAAATGGTGTAGAACAACAGATAATTGGCTCTATTTATGTCATGTGCCTGGCACATCTCACATGGTCCCCAATGTTCGTTTGTGCTTGTTAAACCATAATTCTGGATGCCAGTTGAGACCTGAAAATTTCAAAGAAATTGAACATAATTTGGTAAATGTGATATTGACCCTTTTTTGCCTCAAGACTGTATTGTCAGTTGCCTAGATATATTTCATACAAACCAGACCCTCAAGCTTTACTTGTAGATACCTTCTTGGAGTATTTACTCTTCACCACGTGTTCTTCCCTTTTTAGTGTCATTGTTAGAGTTCTAAAGAAAATGGAGGTGGGTGGAGGGGAGGTGGTGATGGTAGTACCAATCATGAGTACTCAGCCATGGTTCTACAAAGCATCATCTTTTGTGTCTGCGCAGAACATCTGAGATTATGTTTCTTCCACAGGACCTCATCATAATGCACCCATTGAATAAGCTCCACTTGGAAATGTTTTTGTTATCAGGTAGACTATCTAAAAACAAACTTATCACAATCGATTTCTGATATTTTTTTGCTGCACTTGGAGACAGTCAACACAGTTATGACATCAGACATATCTACTGTGATTGCTCAGCCTTTATGACCAAAACCAGATGTATCCATTTTGTTCATTTGCACATTTTCTTTTGGCATCCTTACCTATGCTTATTCATAATGGATAAGGATATAGTGCTATTAATACACTATATCTGCTATTAACACATTTCTAGTCTCATTAGATGGTTCAAATTCAAAGTTTGTTCAATATCATATAAAACTTGTTTAAAAGTTTATTTCCAAAATGCTGTCACAGGGGGCCCTGCCATGTAAATCCAAATGGCCCTGCCAAAATGATAAAAAGCAGGCCTCAACATTTGCTAAGGCTGTTACTGTTTATTAGTGCTACTTTTTCAGACAAGGTACCTCAAGCTACAACATTCAGAAGAGATATTTGGAGCAAAGACTCTCTCTTCCTGAAATATCAGAAACCTGTCTCATCAGACGTAAAGATGCCAGTGGGTATCTGGGTGCTTGGGTACCTACCCATTAATAATAATCCAGGTAAAAAAATGAACCATAGGGTACCCGTTTACTTTATACAAGTTTTCTGCCAGTGCTTATTAATGCAGCACTACTTTGTTATCAAGTTGACAGTCCTTTTTGACTGAGCCACGAATACCTCTTCTTGTTCAGTGCTAAGCAGAGGTCTGACTCTGCCATTAAAAAATTGACCATAATCCCATAACTCGTTTTTCCACACGACAACCCTTTGATTGTACTGCCATTGTGGTACAGTGGTAAGTAAGAGGCTTGTTATAGGATCTTGTCACACAACTGACATGTTCAGTTGCAGTCTTTAATAGATTTCACAAATTGTATGATCAAAATGTTAATTTCAAAGATCAAGCTCAGTCTCTAAACAAGCATCTGCATATGACTGTGAGGCCAAGGAAAGGGAGTCATATGATATTTATGAAGACCAGACCTTGATGATTTACTAGATGACGATGGAGGATTTCATAACTTTATCAGACAATGAGGATGAATTCTTGGACTTAGTAGCAGATGACATTAGGTAACAATATTTATTGGATACCGTGAATTTAAAAAAGAGATGCAGACTTACCTTCAGGTTTGTACACATTTAATACAATCTCCCTTTGATTGGGTTCCTGGGTAACTAGTCATTAGGTCTGGCAGGTACCCAGTAGAAGTTTTCTAAAATATTGTCAGATTTACTTGTCATTCAGTGTAAATCCATTGGGGTCAATTTTGAGGGCGCATGGATTCATTATGTTTAGTTGCATTTGTATATTAAATTCTTGTGATTTACGATGCAGAAGGGTATGCCTTTTTTTTTAACCTTACTATACACAGGATACACTCTAAATATCTCATGGGATTCCTGAGGGTACAAAGGGTTCAGTGAAATTGGAAAATTAAATGATGCTTACCAAGTTGAAGTTTGATGATAATTTCATTGAACCTGTAATACTTGTAGGGATCATATACCCACCCACCCTCCTGGGTATCATCTTGTATCCTGTGACCTCTCTACAGACTGACCAGTCATGTAATCTACTGTATGTATCAGCTCTTCTGATCCCAAAGGGTACTGCAGGTGAATGAAATTATCATGAAACTTCAGCTTGGTAAGTATTGTTTAATTTTCCAATTATGAGTTGCTTTCTCTCCTTTGACAGCCAGGCTTTTAGCAATAAACCAGCTTCTATTGGTTGCTCCATCCATGATTAAGATCAACAATCTCAGTGGCTTCTGTGCTGGGGATGATCAGAATAGACGTTTATGCCCAGTTAGGGGTTTTTGTTTTTATTTGGCAGCTTCTAGAGGGAAAAATCTTGCCCCCCCCCCCCCTTAAGGGCTCAGCTGATATTTTGGCTTCCACCATTTTGAGGTGGATTACTTTAACTATCAAGAGAGCCTGTAATACCCTTAGGGATCCTGTAATACCTATAATCCTGTAGTCCGTTACCAGGAGGGATGTTTCATTCATGAAGATTAAAATAAAACCCATTTGGTTTGAGCCATTGCTTCCCCATGGGCATGTATACCAGTAGTAAATTTGCAAAAAATGACTGATACTAAAATATGACAACTTAAAACACATAGTACTGTTGTTTTATTTGAGCATATATTTTGTTTTGCAATTGGTGAAATCAGTACAATTGAAAGTTCCACAGCCACAATGCACTTCATGTTGATGTGATTAGATTGAACCATATTCCATTTTTCAGGGCAAAGGATGACAGAGTTACCTGCCCTTGATGAAGAGGATGATAATCCTCTGCACCCTCAAAGGCTACTTAAAGTAAGTACAAATTTCATAAATGGAGGAAATTATGGTTATGATTGTTTTGAATTATATTTGATGGTCAGATTTTTACATTTTGACACTATTTTTGTCCCTGCCTGTTTTTTCACTTACCATATGTACTTGCTGGTAAGTTGAGTCAAATGCAAACAAAAAAGATCCTGATCTGCTATTGCATAATGCACCTGCAAATCAAGGTCTGTGTTGTTTGTTCTATTCATTAAACTGCACAGACCCAGATCTGCCAGTGAATTATATGATGGCAGATCTTGGTCTGTGCAGTTGTCAGTGCAAGTTTTTCTATAAGCTAGTATATAGGGTATAGACTTATGAACATACCTGCCATATTCCCAGACAGTGTAGTTATTTATTTTTTTAGACTTAAAAAGTGTTTTGACGTCCAAAAGGGGGGGAGGTAACAGTGCACATGACTCTAAATAAGCTTGTAGAAAATGACAAGAAATTTAGTTTGAATTAAAGAAAATATTGTAATGTGTTTTCTTTAAAGCATTTTGCAGTAATAATAATAATAATAATAATAATAATAATAATAATAATAATAATTTTTATATAGAGGGTGACTCATTTATTCAAGGGCTTATCTCCTTGAGGCCCTCTTAAGGAGAATATAACAATGTGCATTGTATGAAAGATAGCAGTAATTACTATTGATTTTAACGTGTTTACACTTACAAACAAAAAAAAATTGGTAGACTTAGCATTGTCAAATATCACCACCTCACACATGCACATATGTACATGCATTCACATAATCACAACCACACTGACATTAAATAAATCTAGCATGTTGAATATGTTCTGGCTTGTCCAAATGTTACATACATTTGGTGCTGCTATGTCAGCAGATGTTGTACACCCAAGAATGGCTAATGTCAATATGATGTTTACAGTATTTTGAGTAATGAATGAAATGAACTCCCTTGTTGCTGTGCTTTACAAAGTCAAACTCAGTCAACCAAGATTTCTGAAATTTAGTTTTACTGGACTTTGTTTGCTTTGTTGATGGCTGATTGTTTCCTAAATCACATCTACATTTTGACATAATGCCTTCAGGAATGAATCACTCTGACTACCAGAATTATCATGTTTTGCTTTTATTTGAGGAGTAAAATCCAGCTATAAAGAAATGTTGCCACTGTTCATGAACTTGCCAGTAATCTTTACTAAAGATGGGTCAAATATTCTCATTTAAGGCAGTGATGTGTAATAACTGTTATTTTTGAACATGCATAGCTTTAATTTACCTAGCTTAAAGTGAATTGGGTTCTTCCACTTTGTGAACTTTCCCTATTCAAATTAGCCTAATGGGCTCCCCCATCACAGTCATCAAAACACTTTACACATTACTCTAGCTATTGTCAGCTAATTAAGTAATATGTGAAATGGTGTTGTTTATACCTGACCATTTTACCTTTCATATGCCTCTATTACAATTAGATGTATAAACTGCCTTGAGGATAATTTTACATGAGCACAAGTAGTACTGTTTACTGTTTATACATGCTAATGTAAAGGGCATTTTTGTTTTCTTTTTGAACATTATGAAAATTGTTTTTTTAAAAACATGGCAATTGTCAGAGGTTTCAGAAATAAAGAAACTTGCTTTTGGCGTGACATGTCATGTTATGGCAGGCATGCATAATTCCGTCCATGCCAATTTGTTCTATGCAATTACAACAATAGCAGTTATTTAAGATGTAATAACAGTTTTTAAGGTTTTTGCATTTGATTATGTTTAAGTTCATATAAAAAAGAAAAGAACAATCTCTAATGAATGTACCAGAAGGCTGGACATGTCATGTACCCAACTGAGTGGTATGGCTGGTGCAAACAATTCCAAATTTTAGAAATAGTACTTGTTATTTTGCATACTTCTGAATAAATTTGAAAAGAGGTTGCATGTTCATCTTTACATATTAAGACATATTCTGAAACTTTTGCATGAGTTTGTCATTGCTGCATGATGCTTCTGCATATCCATTGTCATAGTCTAATTATAATTAAAGTGGTTCTTATAAATCTGCAGCTTTTAGCTTCATCGAAAAATTTAAGATGATTTTGTCTCCTTTGCAGAAAGTTTGGAGATTAACAAAATCAGTTTGGGGTTTTGCAGTGAGAGACAAGGAAATCCCAGTGAAGGGGTTATGTTGTACTTTCTGTGTGACTTTGCTGAACAGAAGACATATATATATATATATATATATATATATATATATATATATATATATATATATATATATATATATATATATATATATATAATGTAACCCTGAGAATGTGGCAGTATTGCCTTGTCTTGGTATTAACTCTTACATTGTTTATTATCTCAACATTGCCATATGCCAAGTGAGTTTATGGTATGGGCCTTTGTTGAGTGTCATCCATTGTGCATGTATGTGTATTGTCCATTCACAATTGCTACTTACAACTTCTTCTTAAAAATGTCTTAACAGAACTTTACTAAATTTGACAGAAAGCATTCTGACATAGAGGTCTTCCAATTTGTTCAAATGATGCCAGTCCACAGTCAAACAGAGTTACCATTACTAAAAGTAGAAAAATCATTAAATGACTTCCACCCAAAAATACTTAACATAATTTGACCCTACTTAGATTTTCAGATTATGGCCATCATTACTTAAAATAGAAGAACATTAAAATGATTTCTTTTCTAGAAGTACTGAACAGAAATTGATCAAATTGATGGTTTCACTGAAAATATCTTGGCAAAAAGGGCTTTCAGACTGATAGAGTTGTTGCCAATCCAGCATCAAATATGGCTGCCATTACTAACAGAAACTGCACATCAAAAATTGATTAGACAGAAAGTATACTGGTAATAAGGGTTTTAAGATTTGTGTAAATGATGCCAATTTACCATTAGATATGGCCACTTTTAGTAAAAGCATCTTGGTAGATTTTGAATTTTTTTTACACAAAGGATAAAGGGTTTTAAGTCTATACAAATTATGCCATGTTGCCATCAATGGGCTGTTAACTAAAAATGAAAGAAAAAACCCCAAACATAATCAGCTTCTTCTGAAACACAACTTAAAAGACTTTGACTTGATTTAATAGAAAGTATACAAGCTTGAATGCCTTTCAGATTTATACAAATAATGATGTTCTGCCAGTAAATCGGACTGCACAGATGTATACAAATAATGATGTTATGCCAGTAAATTGGACTGTACAGATTTATACAAATAATGATGTTCTGCCAGTAAATCGGACTGCACAGATTTATACAAATGATGTTCTGCCAGTAAATTGGACTGCAGTTAGTACATTTAGAAGAACATTGACACAATTGTTAAAAAAAAATACAAATGAGCGAAACTTAAACAGTTTTTACACATCACATTTTAGCATAGAGGCCTTTAATAGATTGGAAAAATGATGATGTGCAATGAAATATGGATGGAAAAAACCCATTAGAGAAACTTTATAACAATTGTTTTAGCTCTTAGACCAGAAGAGCTGATGGGGTGGTCTGTTGTCTATAATACATATATGTCCGTTGTTCACGTATATTTGCCATACTATGCCCATCCATCTGTTAGCATAGGTTTGTTATTGCTGCTTATCCAAACTACTTGGAAGATTGCCATGAAATTTTACACAGTGCATTCATCCCAGTGTGTAGTTGGTCCTAAATGATAATGATGCAGCTCGGGCAGTCAATATAGCTTACACAGCAGCCATCTTGAATATATTTTTATTGCTACTCCTCCTGAATGGATGGTTCTAAATAAAATTGGTGCTGATCTGACCTCTAGTAATGCCACCATGGCAGCCCTCTTGAAAATATTGTTATTACTGCTTCTCCTGAATGGGAAGTCGTATCAACATTAAGTATTCATCAGAATTCCTTGATCCTAAATGAAGATTGTTTTACTTGGTCATCCAGTATGGCCACTGCAATGGTCATCTTGAAAATTTTGTTATAGCTTCTCCTCCTGAAGGAATGGTCACATCAGTATCGGGCTTTCACTAAATGACTTCTTATGATTGTCTAGTTTGTCTTAAATGAAACTGCTGATTTGAAATTCAATATGGCCACCACAGCAGCTGTCTTGAAAACATTGTTATTGGTACTGCTCCAGAAGGAAAGTCATATCAGCATGGACTTTTCACAGAGAGATATCTTACAGTGTCTAGCTGATCTTAAATAAAAAATTGTGCTTTTTCTGCTATTGAGTATGGCCATGACAACCATCATCTTGAAAATCTTGTCACTACTCCTTCCAGATGGAAAATCATATCTGCATGGGTTTTCACTGTAAATCTTTTGATGTCTATATGGTACTAAATAAAACTGCTTCCAATATGACATATAATATTGCCACCATGGTAACCATCATTATTACTACTTCGAAGAAATCATGTCACTAGAATGCAAATTGTGATATCTAGTCCTGAATGAAAAGGTTGTTGATTTGACAAGCTTTTCTTTTCCCTCTACATTTTCAGTACATGTGCAGATTTGCATTATCAAGCTGACAAATGACAGCTACCCAGAATAGCGATATCCCAGCACTTTAACTAGATGAAACTTAGTATGTTCATATATCAGTGTTAGAAGGTGTCGCATATTTCACTACTGGTCTTCATGTTCGAGCTAATGGCACAGTTTTTTTTAGTTTTCTAACACACTTGCTTTCCACTCAATAACTTTCGATCCATTTGAGATTAAAGAATTAAACTTGGTACACTTATGCATCATTAGAATGTGTGTCATGGATCACATTGATGGGGGGGATTCTATCTTGTCATAACTTAGTATTTTAAGTTTCCTCTCACAGTTCCCATCCATTCCACTCTATAGAGTTTGCTGTGTATGAGATTAAGGGATGAAACTTGGTATACTTATACATCATCATTAGAAGCAGTGTTTCCTATTATATTTAAGATCATATCTTCATGGTCAAGGTTATGGCTTAATATTTTTAAATTTTCATAAAAATTTGT
The DNA here is from genome assembly GCA_016617855.1 of Megalonaias nervosa. Lineage (NCBI taxonomy): Eukaryota > Metazoa > Mollusca > Bivalvia > Unionida > Unionidae > Megalonaias > Megalonaias nervosa. The sequence continues at coordinate 156,125 of JAECUM010092847.1, read as the reverse complement.
TAAATGTCTAAAATCAGAGCTGTTGCAGATTAAGTGATGAAGCTTTGTATGCATGTTTATATCTTCATTAGTTGTCTTATACTAGATTGGTTGTCCTATCTTCAAGGTCAAGGTGACAGGTTGATATATCAAGTTTTTTATCATGTTTTTCTTTAAGCTCTATTGCCTTAGAGCCCATTTCGCATTCAGGATAAAACTTGGTATTCTTATACATTATGATTAGAAAGTGTCACATGTACCACACTGGGGTATCGTCTTCATCACAAGGTCATTGGCCTGTATTTTCAATCCTCCATCACATATTGGAATGGGGGTTTTTATTAAAAAAACTTATTTTTAGTTGGTCCTAAATCCAGTGGTGCCAGTCTGAGGTCCAAGATGGCCACCACAACAGCAGGCTTGAAAATCTTGTTCTTGCAATTCCTTCTGAACAGAAAGACATGCTGACATGGGGCCTTCACCGTAAGACTTCTTATGTGGTCTAGTTGACTCAAGATGAAAATGGTGCTGCTTGTTTACTGCTGCTGCTCCTCCTGAATGTATCAGCAAGGGGATTTTCACTAAACAACTTTTTGTGACATCTAATTGGTCCAAAAACAAAAATGGTGCCAATCTGACATCCAATATGTCCACCATAGCAGCTATTTTTTAAAAAAAATCTTGTTATCACTGAAGAATATCAGAGATGGTTTCAACACTTAGGAGTTAAAGGAAGAATGGTCTTATCTTGAATTCCTGGAAATTCCCATCAGCTGGTAGAGCACAAGTCCCTTTGAGGGATTCCTGGTTGTCCTCACTGGAGTTGGTGGGGTACAATAATTCACTGAATTTGCTTAGTAAAATTGTTCCTTCTCCTGTTGTCAAATTTTGGAGAAGTTAAATTATTGAGATGATGACACTGTACAGTATGTTGTTCATGATGACCTCACAGGGTCCAGTAAATATGGTGCATATTAAGACCATGGACCATGTAGAATATACATGTATCTCCTATTACAAGCCCAAATGTCACATCCTCATAATACAGACCTATCTCCCACTATAAACCCAGTTGACACATCCTTGTAATGCAGACTGCATATTATGACATGGACCTTGCTGAATACACCTCTTATGATAGCAAGTATGATTCAGCCTTGCAAATGTGATGAAAGCACAGACTGCAGTCTCCCATGATAATCAAGTAGGGTCCAGCCTTGTAAATGTGATGCATTTGAGAACATGGATCATTTATAAATCGTCTCCCATGATAATCCCAGAGAGCCTAGCTTTGTAAATGTGATCCAACAATGAAACATGTAAATTACATCTCCCTTGATAAGCTTACAGGGTCCAATCTTGTGAAAGTGATGACTCCATGGGCCATGTACAGTATTTCTCACATATGCCTGCAAGGACCAGCCTAGTAAATGTGATGATTCCATGGGCAATGTACAGTACATTTTCTATGATACTCCCACAGGGCCCAGCCTAAATGTAAATGTGATGATTCCATAGGACCCAGTCTAGTATATGTGATGAATCCATGGGCCATGTGCAGTACTTCCCCCATGATATGCCCACAGGACCCAGCCTAGTAAATGTAATGATTCCATGGGCCATGTACAGTACATCTCCCATGATATGCCCACAGTGTCCAGCCTAGTAAATGTAATAATTCCATGGGACATGTACAGTACATTTCCCATGATATGCCCACAGGGCCCAGCCTAGTAAATGTGATGATTCCATAGGCCATGTACAGTACATCTCCCATGATACTCCCACAGGTTCCAGCCTTTGAAATATGATGAGACCATGGACCATGTACATTTCACATCTCTCATGGTAAGCCCGTAGGTCACAGCCTTGTCAATGCAATGCAAAGTGTGGGATGGGCTAAACATTAGCCAAAACTTTTTTTAGATCAAAACTTCTTAAAATATTTTATAATAGCTGGTAATGGGCTTATCATTAAGCATGGCCTTATCATCAGAGAAATACGGTAGTATAAAATCCTGGAGCTTTCTGTGTTTAGCTGTGTTTTGCATGTTTGTACTTCCAGGATGAAAGTGGATTGAGCAATCCGGATTCTGATCCAACTAATGATGAATCTCAAATTTACTTCAAGGTTGGAAATGTGGGCACTCTTTTTATGTTTGGGATACTCATCTTTTCATTTGCTTTTTGCCTTAATTATTACACAATTGCTGTTTTATTTTCTCTCTGTTTCAAGCACATGTCAAACACACAGTTATATATATATATAATGAAAATTGCTATGTCATTAAATACTAAAGAGGACAGTCATGGTTAATATAAATTTGATTTGCAATATATTCTTGTTATTGTAAAATCTGATGTGAAGTACATTCTGTAATTTTTTAAACACTTGTATTGATTTTGACTTGAGTCTATTCTGCAATAATAATAATAATAATAATATGTCATCCATAACAGCCATTCAGAAATAGACAGCCCAATGCATTTTGTATTATTTATGACACCAGGATAACTGGGAAGAAAATGATTTGCTTGAGAAGGTTGTAAATAATCATGAAAATAAATGAACTGACAATTGGGTTAATTTTTCCTTTTGATACCCTACCTTAAGGTGGAGCATCTTATGTTGTTCGTCAGCCTATTACCAATTTAATTGTTGTATAGTATCTCAAGTTCTCTACCATGTACAGTTATCAAACATTATGGATGGTTGGCACATGGGGTAAGGATGAATTAGATTAATTTTGGAGTCAGAAACTCAAAGATCACGGTCACTGTGACTGAAGGATTATGTTCTCCACCATCTGCAAAAAAAAATTGTGAATTGCTTGAACTTGGTTTAAGATAGAAGTATATCAGTTTTGAGGTCAAAAGCTCAAAGATTAAGGCCACTGTAACTGAAAGAAAAAATTGGTTTCAGCACAATAACTTGAGTTTTCCACCTTTTGCAGTTACCAGACATTGTGAATTGCCTGCACTCTGATTAAAGAAGTCAATCAATTTTGGGCAAAGGTAAAGGTCAAGGTCAAACAGTAACCTGAGTTTCACACTATCAGCTGTTATTAAACTGTGAGAATGGCTTGCATGTGGCATTAGGAAGAATCTTACTAATTCTGGGGTCAAAAGTTCAAAAGTCAAGGTCACTGTGACTGAAAGAAATAATTTGGTTTTCACACAATAAAATTAGCAGTGTATGACATAGATGGACAAGACCTTTGGCATGGGATTTTCACATGAAAACTTCATATGATGCCTGTTCATCTTAAATAAAAATTGTGCCAATTTATAGCCAGTATGGTCATCACAGTGGTCATTTCAAAAGTCTTACAGCTAAATCTCCTGGATAGAAAGTCGTATCCGCATTGGGTTTTCACCAGAAGTCTTCTTGTGATATCTAGTTGAGACTAAATGAAATTGGTCTTCATCTGATAGCCAGTACTAAATGAAAAAGGTGCTGATCTGACCTCCAATGTGGCCACCATGGCAGCCATCTTGAGAATGTTGTTAACGCAAGTTCTCCTAAATGGAAAGCTATATCAAGATGGAGTTTTCACCAGAAGACTAATTATTATATCTAGTTGGTCCTGAATGAAAATGATGCTATTTGATAAATCTTGTCATTAATGAATGAATCATCATATGAACATTGGGTTTCCACCAGAAGTCTTCTGATGAGGTCTTGTTTGCCCTAAATAAAAATGGCACCGATCTTATCCAATATGTCTGTCACATTGGCTAATTTGAAAATCTTATTGTGTATACATACTGTTATACCTAGAATCATGAAACTTGGTGAGGAATGCATCTTGATGAGTACCACATCCTAGGACTGTGTCCTTTATTTCAGGCCTCACTGACTTGATTTCAGTCTAAGCGCTATTAATGCAAGAATCATCAAACTAGATGATTGTATGCATTTCTGGAAGTAGTGTATCCATATAATGAAAGGTCATCATGACCTACATTTCACTGACTTTAATTTGTCATGTAGCAAATGACTGCATAGGTTTTTGTATAATATTGTTACGCCTGGAACAATGATATTTGGTGAGAAGATGCTTTTATCCGCATCTTACAAGTGGTTCACTGTGACCCATATTTCATACTTCACTGACTTGCCCACATTTTATGTTTACTGTTTGTGATTGAATTATTAAACTAGATGATTGTATACATTTCCTTTAGTACCACACCTATGCAAATAAGGTCACTGTAACCTACATTTCACTTTTTATTGAGTAAGGTTAAGGTTGTGCATTTTAGCTCACATTTTTGCATGCTGTATATATACCATCTTATTTGGAATCATGAAACTTGGTGAAAGGATGCATCTTGATGAACACTGCTTCATTTCAACAGTAGGTCATTATGGCCTATATTTCATATTTAACTGAATTGGATTAAATTTTGTGTTTGATATTCATTTCTTAGTCAGTGTACATGCTGGAATTGTGAAATTGATGATGATGAAAACCTTTACAACAAAAGAAGCTCATTGGGACCTATATTTCTTCTTTTGCAAGGTTGGGTTAACTGTCCTACCTAGAATCTTAAAATTTGTTGAGAATCTTTATAAGTTCCATATCTCTATTGCAGAATGAGGTCTTTGTAACCTATATTTGATACTTCAGTAATTGTGTGTTTGAAGTTAATTATATTAGATGCTGTTTATGTATCCATCATGAATTAACTTGATAATTGGATAATCTTTGTTAGGACTATGGCACTAATAACCACAGAAGGTAACTGTGAACTATATATTTTAACTTACATGGGTTAAATATTTCTTTATGATCACAGAGATTCTTCCATTTTACATAAATTCAATCCTACTCAGAATGCCCTTCTCACCAGTGCAGTTGGGAGTAGGAATAAATATGTTTATTGATATGGTCACACTAGAGCGCATCCCACTTGAGCGCAGCTCAGTGAGGCGCTGAAATTGGTTGTTGTCTCATTATGGCTAATCCCATTAGGGCGCAAACAAATCTCACTAGAGCGCATTCACACTAGGGCGCGGAGAAAAAAATGAAGTTCAACATGATTTAATTGCCATCACGTTTGAATACTTACAGTCATATATTGGTGTCCCTATTTGACATGTTTTGAATTGGCCAAAGGTATACAGGTGTTACATTTTGGGGGTTTACTCCCGGAGCCGTCAAACGCAATGCCTAATTAAATGTAACGTAACACATGTTTTTACAACAAAGACACGAACCTGTCTTAACCAAATAAACATAAGCCGACAGAGCAATTTCGGTTCTTATTGAGATCACTAAAGCCAGGAAAACACACATACATTCAGTCTTCACAGAACATACCGGTATTAAAGTTTGAATTGAAAACTATGCAGTGTGTTTGTCATACTTTGTATAATGGGATGCGCACTAATAGGATTAGAATACTAAAATATTTTTGGGGCTCTATCTCTATAGTGCGCTAATCAATGTTTATTCAGTGGTAAACTTTACATATTAATGACTATACATTGTATAGTATGATAGGACACCTTCAGCAGGTTAGTTTTTTTATCACTGTGTATATAGTAAATAGAGGAATGTACTGCATGCTGCATACTTGTCATGTGATACCTCATCTATAGTGGCTAATCAAGATAACTACTGATATTGACACTATTGGCTATCACTCCAAGGGATGTGACTTTCATGTAGTACACACACACAGGGATTTACAAATTTACAAATCAACTTGCCCGACTCCTGGGACAAGCTCAAATTCGACTCGGGCAAGCTCAAGCCTTCAAGTAACTATTGAAACTGACCAGTTAAATTTGAATCATAATATCTGTACATCACCAGGATTAGCTGATATTCAGGTCCCTAACCTAGTAGTTTATTAGCTGGCAGAGTCTAAAGATCGTTTTGATACGTTTTGCCTCTTTAGGTGAGTAAGGCATTAATTGTTAATAATATAACTTATCAGATTTCATTGACAGGTGTGTTTGAAAAAAAAGGCACTTGTCACTAATGATTAACCACCAGGATTTAATGTAACACCCACACGTGTTGTTTATGATCTGTTGTTTATGTGGTAATTAACATGAGACTGATAAGTAAATGCTGCTTGGTAAACAATTAAATGGACAAAACTAAAATGTTCTCAATCTCAGAAGTTGGCTTTCAAATATTTTGATGCATGTTGGTGGTTTCAAGGTGACTAGATGGTAATTGTGATGCTTATTGATAAAATCAGTGTTTGGAAATCTTCAAGTTGTGAGCATAAATTAATCATTACAATGAGTCGAGCTTTCACTATTCTTGATGTAGATGATGAAATAAGTCTGCTATCTTATTTATGCAAGAAAAGGAAACTTGATGAAGTTTTTAGCTCTAATGATACTGCTGAATTGCAAGAAAGTTTCAGTCATTGTGAACTAATGAGTAACCATGGCTAGAACATGACTCAGCAACTGAATTACTGTTCTGTAGCCACTGCAGAGAATATCCCCAAACCGCTCAAGGCAAAAACAGGATAGCAAATCCATTTTCCATAGGGCTAACAATTAAGTGGAGGCAGACATGTGAGTGGACATAGCATACCCCACAGAAAACATGACAGAGTGAAATCATTGACAATTTCAATTTTACCTGTTTTCCTTCTGGATGGATAATTAAATCTGCATGATCATTTGAACTTTAATTGTTGCTGTTGTTGTCGTTGTGGGGCTTAACGCCATTTTTCAGCACACGATAGGCTATACATGGCGGCCAGTATTAATGGTGGAGGAAGAAACCGGGAAATCCCCAGAAAGAACCAACAACCCACGAGAAGCTACTGGCAAGCTTTCTCACATATCCACAATCGCCAAATCCTAGACTCGAACCCACGCAGACAGAGATGAGATGGCGCTTTAGACCACTCAGGGCCCCGAACTTTAATTGTAAAGATAAAGAATAATGACTAATGTTATGTATGAAAACATTATTAATATTAAATTAATGCAACTCTGTTTTTGGTCATTTACATTTTTTTCTCATTTAAATCTAGCCATTTTGAAACCATTTTCTACCTGATCATTTTTGGGGAAAGCTCAATTTCCCCTTTTCCAGTCAGCTTGCCTGGACTTTTAGAAAAATCTGTAAATCCCTCTGTTTGTGTGTCATATATATATATATATATACACATACATATTGTATATAGTTTACAGGATATCAGTACAATACTGGTTATACAGTGACGATTAAATTATACAGTCTAAATATAGATTAATTAGAAATGGGGTTAACTCTTTGTTCTCAAGAGTTCTTTAGTCTGAATTTATTTTCGGGATGATAATGTATACAGTCAACTGGAGTCACCTAAAAGCTTTGTGGAGGTGAGCTGTGAAATTGTTGATTGCACTTTGGTTAGAAATGATACACATCTGTCATTAGATATGGCCACCATTACAAGTTTCATTTGAAGCAATTTCTTCTCTATAGTCACAAGACCGAATTCAATCAAAATTTGACACCAAGCACTCTTGTATGATGAATTTTCAAATTTATACAGATGATGCTGATCTACCATTAATTATGGCCACTGTTGCTAAAACTTAAGAACCCTAAAACTGCTTCCTTTCATATAGTGCTTATCACATTTAAATTTGCACTGGTTCAGGTTTAAGAGTAAATGAGAGTTTTTGCAGCGCAGTATACCAGTAACTGGGTAGCTCTTTTAACGGAGTTTATTATAAACCAGTTTCATGTTCTTTCTGAGTCTCGTTAATACAAAACTGACAAATTCTGGTTCTCTATGTTACTCACACTTGGAACATTGTCCAACAAAGCCTCAGTTTACATAATTAATCATAAGACAATTTATAAAACTGATTAGCCAATCAGATCTTTCATAGCAACATAGGCTTTTTATTTAAAGAGATAATAAAATGTGGTTGCCAGGATACACAAAGATGGTAATATTACCTAACCATAGTATCTTTGGAGGAACAAACCTGATTGGCTGTTCTTTTCTCTTATCTCATTATAGCAGTTCCAAGCAGTAATATGGCGATTTTTAATTTTCTGAGAAGTTTTTACCTGATCACTTCAAATCACTCAAATAGTTTAATGAATAATTCACAATATTGGTTGTTTCCTTTTTTTAATGGCAGTTTTAAATTGCTCTTGATATGAACTTTGTGATACAACTATGACTTATATATCATTCAAAAACTTTAATGAAGAACAGTTTCTTGATGACCTTAATAAAGTTCCATGGAATATAATCCCAAATTTTAATGATGTAGATAAAACTTTGGGGGTGTGGACTAACAAAGTACATCAGGTGAAGTATGAAATCCAACCTCGGCTTACAACTGAAGCTTAGATTCCGTGAGTCCAATTCAAGGCTGTGGGAAACCTTACACAGTATAAAGTATCGAGGAAGAAAATATCAAATGTAATCAAACAAGCCAGAAAACATATTATCAATAAATGCTTGAAAACACATAGAGCAACTGAAATTGTGTTTAGAAAGTTTTCAGTGATCTCATTGGGGGAACAAAAAATTCAGACCAATAAAATTCACTCATATCTGGTAAATGACACCATTGTCTCTGTTGGCATGGATACTGCGAATGTTTTCAATAAATTTTACATCAACATTATCACAAAATTAAAGGAATCATTAATAGAAAACATCTTGGATGAATTGAAAAAGTTCTGCACCAGCAAAGTCCCATGGGAGTATCAAAGAACTTTGTTCAATATGTCTCACTGAACTTGATACTAAGAAAGCTACAGAGATCTGATTGGTCCACAACTCATATAAATATCTGCCTCAGAAAGCATAGCGTTCATAATTTAAGTATCAGAGCCTCATTTGTCTCCAAAATATGGAAAACTGCAAAAGTAATGCCTATTCAAAAATCAGCTTCTAAGGATGATGCAGATAAGTTCTGACCAATTTTAGTATTACCATATTTTGTTATAATTGATTGAAAAACAAGTCCATAAATGTTTTTGTCATATTTAACCATACACTCACTGTTACAACCTAACCAGTCAGGCTTTAGACAGAATTATTCATGTGAAACTGATCTCCATAACTGTTAAATGGCTTTAAGCTCTTGATCAAGGTAGAATAATAGGATCTGTACTTGTTGATTTCAGAAAAGCTTTTGACATGGTGGATCATGATATCCTTTTGAGCAAACTGAAAATTTGCCAATGTCATGACAGCACAACTGAATGGTTTACTTCATGAGAGAACACACCATGTTTATATAAATTATATTCTGTCAAAACCTGGAGCAGTTAGATATGGAGTCCCACAGGAATTCTAGGTCTATTACTATTAATATTATTTATTAATGACCTTCCAGTTTTATTGGGGGATTCAGTTTCATCAACAGATCTCTATGCAGGTGACACAACATTATCAGATATCCAAAACACAAATCTTGAATTTGAAGTTTCTTGTATGGTCGAACTGGACAAATGGTGCACATTCAATGTCCTGGTAGTTAATACTGGTAAAACTAAAATATTACTTATCTTAACACAGCAAGAAAAAAAGAACAAATCTTGAAAGTGATGAAAGTGATGAACTATAGAAGTATATGGAAGGATATAAATTTGCAAATGGTCTGCCATGATAGCTTTTGTAGCTAATAATCTGTCATGGAATGAATACATAAAATATATCAATAAAAAAGTTTATTGATTCATGGCTTTTCAGTAGTATAAGACATTTTCTCCCAGAAAGGCACATGAAACTATTTTATAACACTAACTCTTACATGTATACATCCCTATTTTGATTACTGTAAAATACAGTATGAGGTAATTCAAAACTTGCACATCTTCAAAAAGCATTCATGCTAATATGAAGCCAAACAGAAAACTTGGCTGACAGGTTCAAAATATTACCTATTAAAGACTGAATGTATTTGAGAAAAGCCAAGTTAATAATTGTCAGATATCGAGCAACAGTGCTTCTTTATATTACAGTTACTTTCCAAGCATAAGCTATCTCACAACAGTCTGCACCTGAGGTCCATGTCTACTAAATAAATATAAAATTCCCAAACCAAAAAAGGAATTATCAAAAAGAAGTTTCCAATACTAAATGCCCATTGTTTCCTTCTTCCAAACTTGATATATCCAGTGGCTTCAGAGATGAAATTAAAATGAGAATAAGAAAAAACTGTATTTATTCATGAATGCCTCTGGGCATAATTATATATATCACCCATCTATTCAGCACTAACTACATATTACATGTATATTGACTATATGATTTAATATAAATGAGTGTCTGTGTGAAAGAGATAAAGGAAAGGACATTGCTATATACTATATATGTGTGTCTGATTATACATATATGTAAATAGGTTACTTTGTATGAAGGCCTTAGGGTTGATTAGTTTTTTTCAGCCAGTTGTGTTGCTATCTTTAAATAAAGTCATTATTATTCTTATTTATTATTGTTGTTGTTGTTGTTGTTTAAAAGAGCTTATTTTATCATCCCATAGTACACAGAATATGACATTCTTTTCTAAGATCCAGCAGTTAAAAATGGTAAAAAGTAAAAAATGACTCTTAAAATTAAACACATTTATTAGTTGATTGTTTAATCACTTATAAATCCATGTAAAAGGTAACTTTTAATATGTAAGATATTTGTTATCCCATAAAAATCCTACATTGATATGCTTTTCCTCCATATGCTTAGTTTTGTTGTATAGTACTGTAAATCACTAAATTTCAATGAATTTGCAACATTTGTAAATTTAGCATGGATACCAGATTTCCAAAACAATTTATCATGGCAGTTAATTCTGAATATTGTGAAATCTTATTTTCTGTGGGGTATAAATATGTATAAATTTCATGATTGCTACAGGACACAAATTTAAAAGCAACAAAAAAAATTACTCATCTGAGAAAATGATAGAAATCTCTTTACTCATATAAGACATTACCAAGGATATTAGTGTCAACAAAGTGAGAAAATTTATACCCCCCCCCCCCGAATTGGCAGTACCATAGTATACATTTAGAATACATTCATTCATGAAAAATTTGTGTCATTTTGACTAAATTCACTGCAAGCCTAAAATTCTTTGATTTACAGTATTGCATTCCTTGTTTATCCCATTTGTCTCTAAAATTGCTTGGGCAAATATCTCTTGACTAATGGTGGTGGCTTGTATCACAGAAAAAGAAGCTACAGTAGTAATGCTTTCCACCTCTCCCATCAGATAATTTAGCAAGTAAAACAGAATTTGTGATAATTCTTGTGGTCTTTAGGAAAACTGTTAATAAAGTAGCTAAAGAAACTGTTGGGGCACATTCTTTTTTAGCTTATCTGGCCACAGGACTAAGGGAGCTTAAAGTATGGTCCTGTGATATTAAACAATTTGTCCAAAATGATGTCAGTTCACCATCAAATATGGCCACATGATTAAAAATAGAAAAAACTTTTCAACAACTTTTCCTTAAAAACCACTGAATAAGATTTAACCAAATTTGGCAGAAAGCCTTCTGGCATGAAAGCCTTGCACATTTTTACAGATGATGTTTATCCATCATCAGATATGGCCATCATTACTTAAAAAAGTAAAACATTCAAAAGACTTCTTCACAGAACAGCTGAACAGACTTGGACCAAATTTAACAGTAAGCAACCTGGTTTGAAGGCATTTCAGTTTTGTACAAAATATTCTGATCAGCCATTAAATTTGGCTGTATTACTGTTATTAAGCCTCATGTTTGCTTATTTTCCTTATTGTTCTCTTTCCTGATAAATTATATTTTCCCTGATTCTTTTCTAAAGCCTTTTATTATTTAGAGTTTTTTACCCCTAGAAAGTTGGCATTTAATATAGATTTTTTTTAACCAGTCAAATTAGGAGATATTCATTTCATTCAAATTACTATACATATATTGCAAAGGTTCAAGGTCACTATCAATGAACCTGATGATTTTGCGTTACAGTTTTTATTTCCATTATTGTTTTCATGGAAACCATAAGATCATCAGGACCCCCCTTCCATCAAGATACACTATTTTGTACAAAACTCTATAATATAAAGACAAATATTTTCAAGCAAATTTCACTTTCTTCTTCATGAAAAAAAAATTGATCTTGCTACATCATTCAATCTAAAGAGAATATTTTTCGTCTAGGTTTTATATGACTTTGTTAATTGCTGGTAGGTTTACAGTACACAATCATGGTTTAGGGATTGCCTACTCAATCCAGTAGATGTGGACAATCAAAAAGGATTAGGTAAGAGTCCACTACAGGTAGTTGATGTCCACCTGTTTGGTGGATTTTATATCCAAGTCTAGTTTAAATCCACTCAATTTAGTGAAAGTCCATAACAGATTTTATTAGAGAAACATAGCAAGAGAAAAGACTTTGTTAAAATATTATAAAACAAATTTTGACCATATATTTTATTTTTGTAATATATTTTACAGAATTTAGAAAGCTTTCCCACTTATCTTTTATCTTCTTGTTGTGCTTCATGTTTACTTTGATTTGGAAGAGTTTAGCTTCCAAGGTTTTGTGTGCAGTTCATTTTTACATTGTTAGAAAATTACTTTTTCACTGACACCATATATCCATTATTGTGCTGAAGTTTAAGTAAAGACTAATACATACATACCAACATATTACTCATGAACAGACTGTGTTATAACATTGACAATAAATTTTTTTGCAAAATGTTTGTCACTGAATTCTGAATTTAGTTAACCTCCAAACATTTCTTGATTGTAAAACATTATGATTTTAATGTTGTAAATGTGTCTGGGTTTGTTTACTGTACAGAAGTTGGCTGAGATGGCAAAGATTGTAGAAGTGAGAGAATCCAAGCTGGTACAGCTTAGCAAGGAAAACATGGACTTGATGGAGACCAATAACATCCTTAAAAGGTAATGTTGGCCATATCTTTTTTAGAATTTATCAGTGAGCAATAACAAACTGGAATACTGTGTACTCACAACTACAGTTTTTGTGTGGTTTTTGTCATTCAAAAAAACTCATAAATTTTAAAAAATCTATGAACAGTATTTTTTGAGTGGAAACAGCAGACCCCTTCCCCTCAATCCATGAATGTATCTACCAAGAAAAATGTCATTTTTCAGAAACCCAGTGGGTTTTGAGAAAGTCAGTTAATACTGACTGCTGCAGGTCAGTAGGGCCAGTTAAATTTTCCAGAATTATTTTCTTTATTTGATCGAGAGGCCCTGTTGATTTTCAGCAGGCCTAGTTGATTTTCATGTGAGCTGGCCCAGCTGGCAAATGGAAAAATCTGTTTAAAAGTCAGCCCCATAACAAACTTTCTTCTAACTTGACAATACTTTGTTCTTGCAGTCAGCTTCAGCATTTGGAAGAAGTCAGAGAGGCAGAGATGGCAGATATTAACATGGTTACCACAGAGTTCACTCATAGGATGGCAGAGATGGAGAAAAGACTTCAGGGTGCAATTAGGGTAGGAAGGCTTGTGTTCTGGTTTTCAGTTGGTTGTCACAGAGATTTTAACATCATCTGTAAGCTTATGGTATTGACTGTCTTTCATCTGTACTTTTTCTGTCTGTCAACTTTTGCTTATTGCTAATCTGGAGGGCATGGTTCTGATCTGATTTTGATAGAACTTGGAATGCAGGACTTTGAATGAGTTCAAATATGAGCAGGTGGGGTGATCTTGCAGATGATTGGCAGAGTGTGTTATATATCTGGAGATCACCTTTCTGATCTAATTATGATCAAACTTGATATATGAGATCATATCATTCAAGATCTTAGATATGTTCAGTAATGAACAAGATCCATACAAATTAATGAAGTGATCTTTCCACTGATTGATTGAGCTTGTTACCTCACTTCAAGCCATTTTTTCTTCAGAAACATCTGATCATAATACATTAGAAGTACATCTATGAAAAGATTGATGTCAGACAAGATCTCTCCTTGGATAGAAGGATTGGTGCCAAATCCCATCAGTTTGTTAGTTAGTACTTGTTCTTCCAATCATGCTAGGTAGCACACTTCTTCATGAGGCCTGGCAAATACCAAATTCATATGTTCCTTTTTGTTAGTTGAGCAATTCTTCTCACATTAGGGAGGTGTTCTTCAGCAATATTTACGTCACTCAGACTTCATCATAGATGAATCAAAACCCAAGTATCAACAGGCCATTCCTCTCACATCAGCAGCTCATTAGATTTCAACTCCATTTTCAACTGATGCCAGTTTTGTACATTGATCTCGTTATTGGCAGAAATTTTGGAGACTTGGAAATAGTAAAATCTTCCTCTGTATGCATTGATTGGAAATCCTTCCATCACACCTAACAACTGCTTCGAAATGTTGTAGCAATAGAATCCATACTCAACTTAGCCTCAGCAGTGTGATCTAAGTCTGGTTCCTTCTATTGAGATCATTCCTGTTCAGTAGTCATTCTTTTGTATGGAATGTGTGCTTAAGAAAGCAGTGCAGCCCATTATTACCGGTGCCTGAATTGCATCCATTAAGTTTCGTCTTTTGAAAATAGATACCTTGCATTCCATGTCCACTTTCTTGAAACATCATAACAAATTATTCTCAGGTCTCAACCAGTTTCTTCCTGCTGTCTTTTTATTGGTCAGATGGAAGATGTCAGAAAACAGGCCACCAATGAGTATTCCACATGCTCATGATGTGGTATAGTGATATTGTGTATTTGAGACTACAAGATTTAACTAATAATGTCAGTTCTGATGTGTCCACTAATAACGGACAGTCAGTTCTGATGTGTACACCAATAATGGATAGTCAGTTTTGATGTGTCCACTGCTAAATGTAAACTCATCTGAGCACCTTGACAAATACAGAAGCAGATGTCTGGTAATTTTTGAAAATTTATGGATTTATTCTTTTCACAGGAGAAAGAAATGTTTAAAAGCCAGGTTCAACAGGCTCAGGAAGAACTTCAAAAAAGGTAACCTTTAGTACGTTAATCTGTATGACAGCTGCATTATGGTTCCATTAATCTGTATGACAGCTGCATTATGGTTCCATTAATCTGTATGACAGCTGCATTATGGTTCCATTAATCTGTATGACAGCTGCATTGTGTTTCCATTAATCTGTATGACAGCTGCATTATGGTTCCATTAATCTGTATGACAACTGCATTATGGTTCCATTAATCTGTATGACAGCTGCATTATAGTTCCATTAATCTGTATGACAGCTGCATTATGGTTCCATTAATCTGTATGACAGCTGCATTATGGTTCCATTAATCTGTATGACAGCTGCATTATGGTTCCATTAATCTGTATGACAGCTGCATTGTGTTTCCATTAATCTGTATGACGGCTGCATTGTGGTTCCATTATTGTCAGTATAATACTAACTGAACATCTTTTTATTGGCCACATCTGTAAAACATTGAAAAATGTTTTTGGTCCCAACAGAACTTTACAGTACAGTTTGTATTAGTTTAGTTTATGTTAGATGCATCAACTACAGCAATCATTTTTGGAGATGCAGTGTACATGGTGCAAGAATAATATTTGTGCATGGAATGCAGTGTGCAAACTTTAGGTACACTGTAAACTTCAGTGTTCCACATATCATACTCTTTCATGTCATTGAGATGAATTGTTTTGAAAGTGTGGGATTCGGGACTTGGGAGAAAAGAAAACATCAGTTTAATAGGCACTTCTTCATTAATTTGCTGAATATGCGATCTGCATTTGCCAAACCAAATTAGATTATGCAGAAACATTTATTATTTATGATTCCTTTGTATGTTGAGGTTTGTATAATTTCAGAGCTCAGGACACAAGTGCTGCCCAGCAGCTGGCTGAGAAAGACCTGCAGATAGCAGAATTAATGCAGGAAGGTAGAAGCATATTTATAACAGGAATTAATTGTAATAATTTAATCTTGCATGAGATGCATAGGCAAGACTATTTGTTAAGATTTTTTTTCCCTCTCTTTCATTTTCATACTAGTGCAGGACAAGATGGTGGACCATCATTATGAATGTAGCCCTATAATTTGTGCATTTTGTCTTCAGAAAAATTACCTGATCATAATACAGTTGTAGTACATTTGCTACTTGCAAACCCACCATTCCTAGGTCAAGAGGCCCTCTTGGCTTAGTTTAATAAAAAGGTGCTAAAAGATTGTCTGCTCCATTCAAGGAGAGTCAGATAAGAGTAGTCTCCCCTTGGATATAGAGCTTATACATCCATTCAATCTAGTGGAACTCCATCACAGATTTTATTGCAACCATAGTGGGTTTTATGGCAAATCCCCCACCCCCTGATTTTATTGTATTTGTGCCATGAGTGAACAAACTAAACAAACAGATGGAAGAAACCCACAGTGCCAAAAACCCAACCATGGGGTTGGTGTCAATTTCATATCTTTTCCTGGTAGAAACTTTACAGTGGTAACATTGTCTGCAAAATTGAGAGAGGGAGAAATTATGCATTGCAACTTTCAACTTTCAATTGATGTAACTTGTACTTTTTTGCTAACTCAGAAAATGACATTGATAATTAGAGAGTATGCATTTAAATGTGCAGCAGTTATCTTTGTCAGAATTCTTCTATGGACAAATTTAGAAATTTGATACCGATCTTTATTTAGAATAAGTTAATAAGTGAATTGCTGGTAAGTAGTACTTTTTATGTTTGAAAAAGAATTGATGTTATTAATTGGGTTATTAATCTGCTGTTATTGTGCTTTCCAGTTATTTTGTGTTTGGTTCTATGGTCCAGCTTGGTCATAACTGATATAAATGAGGTAGATTGAAAGTCAGATTAGCAAACATTGCTGTCATAATCAAAATGAACACACTGATCATGTTCACAATGACTCAAGAATTAATACAAATGGTTCACAATAAAAAATGCAATAATTGTGATTTATAGACTTTAAAAACCAAAACCTCTTCTACCTCCAGTTTATAGCAGATAAAGTTTTGCCAGGGTTATCTGTTCAAAGCCTTTACAAGTACAAAACCACTTATTAAAACAAGCAGTGCAATTAGAGATAGAGATAGTTTGTGTCAAGTTTGTCCTAAATGAAAATGGTACTGATCTTTCATCAAATATGGATTCCTCAGTGGTTTATTTCAAAATCTTGTCACTCAAGAATATCAGAGATGGTTTCAACACTCAGCAGTTAAAAAGAAAAAATGGTCTTATCTTGAATTCCTGGAAATTCTTTTCAAACATTAGAGCACCAGTCTCATTCTTGATAATGCTTGTTCATTCATAATGCAGACACATCCTCCTAACCCCTCTCCACAGTTATATCCCATTTAGTGTGCACTTCCACTTTAGCAGTAACTAACAAATGACTGATTTTAGTATGAGTCCCTATATCAAAAAGGAGACAAGTCTTGTCTGATTTCTGTCTCAGGAAGTATATGTTTCAGCACTGTTATTGCTAAAGCACACTAAAAGACATGGTTAAGAACTAGCAATTACAAATCAAATGACCATTTTAGGTTTTAGGATCAATCCCAATTTGCATCTTCATTGCAAGATTGCAAGATGCCCACAATTTGTAGCCTAAATCTTGATTTCTACTTTGATGCACTTTTTCATCATCTTGTTTGTTTATATACTTTAGGAAAAAAATGCAAAATCTGCCTAAAGTTTATTTTTTCTAGCATGTCCATTATGTGTATGTTTGTATTAAGAGCTTGTATGCCAATATTGGCCGCAAGACAGCTCGATTTGCATGACTTTTTCACTTGTCACTGTTCATGTTGGCTAGGATGAATATAAATATGATGTGGCTCATTGCCATGCTTTATAAAAGCAAAATGGCTAGAAAGTGGAACTTAACTTTTACTAGTTCCTGAAATATCAATACTTACATAGTTGCCCTGTCTCTTTATGTGTCTGGGGGGGTTTGGATGTGTGACCATAGACTGGCACACAGCTGCTTTTTTCCACAGCTGTATAGCAGTAAAGACAGTGAACCAGTCTGTTGATAAATACTACTCATGAAGGATAGGCATGATTTGTTTTTTGTCAGTATTTTGTTTTGTTTCTTTGAAATTGAGTCCTCCAGATTTGGAGGACCAGTAGATATGGTATTCGCTATTATCCTTGTGAATACATACAGTTTTGGTGTTTTAATTATCCCCTGATATCTTAAAAGTTATTTGATCTCCATTCAAATAGTAACATGTTACCAGAAATTGAATAACTACATATGGCATATTACTTTAAAAGTAGTTTATTTATAGCACTGTATTGTAGATTGTTTTTAGTTCTGGGAACTACAGTCAGTGCTAATCCAAATTTAAAAATGTATTGGTACATTTAAACATTTTGATGAATTTTTCCAGAAACTTGCTTTTGATATTATTTTCAATCCACTGTATTGCAGGTTTGGTTGGCTATGACATTGACTGGAATTGAACACATGGTATATGCAAAAGTTATGTTGCTAATTATAATTGCTTTTATACAGTGGCTGCAGTTGACTGTTGACTTTTAGCATTTTTCTTTGTCTGAAAATATGGCTGCATTCAGTAAGCTAATAATAAGTTTTAATGGTGTTTTTTTAAGAAGGTGATACAGTTTAATAAAACTGTAACTTGGCCTTAATCAACAATTTTATTGGATTTTCTCTGTCTGCCCCCCCCCCCTCCACATATAATAAAAGGAACACCCTTTCATAAATATTTGACAGACAGTGTTTTGTGCTGTGATTCATGTTGTTTGCTTCTTACTGACAGGTGAAAAGTTATCAAAGCAACAACTACAGAACAGTACTATTATTAAGAAACTGAGGACAAAGGAGAAAGAAAATGAATCTGTCCTGTCTAGTCAAAAGTAAGCATTATTTGTATAACCCAAAATAATCTTTATTTATTTTATTTATTTCATGTCGGTTGTAAAGAAGATGTTGACATTTTGGGGGGAAAATAATATCTAATGTTCAGTGACTGGCAAGGATCCTTAGGCAACAGAGAGTGAATATGTGAATTTACTGGAACAAATTGATTGTTAAGCTGAGCCATTTTTAAATTATGCATGTGTGTGTGTGTGTGTGTGTGTGTGCGTATATATATATATATATATATGATCAGCTGTTTGTGAGCTGTGGTAGCTCAGTTGGTAGATCATCTGACTTGTAATTAAAAGGGTCATGATTTTGATACTTGCCCAAACTAGCATGGTATGGCTGCCTTCTTGTGTCATTGAGAAAGGCTTTTAGCTCCCATTTCCTTAGCATGATATAGTTAATAATATGTTGAAAGTTCTGTTAGGACAAACAGAAACAAAATAAAAACCATCAGATGTCTGTCAGTGATTTTACATTAGATAAGCCAGCTGATGACTAACTAGTCTAACTGCAGGCTATGCATGCATTGTTGTATGTTAAAACTTTAGTTACTAGGGTCTACTTATCCTGAGGTAGTGTCTTTACTTATTGCTAGACACCTGACTAGTTTTCACTCTGCTTCAGTACTTTTCATTTAATTTTCATAATATTTTGTCTATCAACTGAAATTTCCCTCTTTTAAACTGGTAGGATTTTTAAAAGAAAGAACTACTTTTATAAAAAATTCCATGCAGATTAGTAGGTATACTTTGATCAGCTCTGGCAGCCAATCATTTACATCAAAGCAGTATTAAAACAGTTCAGTCTTAATTGGCTGCTTAAATATTTTAATGTTCAATGATTAGCTCTGTGGTGGAATCTAAAACAAATGCTGTCATCATGGATGGCAGTTGGAACACCTCTAGACTTTTCTACAGAAAATCTGTGTCCAAAATACATCGATAAAAGGATATGGGATAAAACAGGAGAAATTGTTTTAAAAGAGTTGGGAAATCTGCAACATGGTGTCACAAAATAATATAATTTACATGTGTGAATGTGACAGTCCAAGTGTTGTTTTCCGATGGCATTTTAAGCAATATCTGGTGCTGAATAAAAAATTGTATTGTTGCAAACAGTGAGAGAAAGGGATAAGTAAAGTAATTTCAATACAGGCATTATTAATTCCATATCATTCTTTATCCATTAATGCAAACAGTATGCATTCAGCTCATCCTGTAAAATTCAAGGCACTTTTAATGTATAAATGGACACCATGTCTGATAGTTTTTCCTTTATATCTATTTCTGATCACTATCAATTTAAGGAATTCTTTTACAAAAACCTCTCCTTTTTCCCAGAGGATCTTTTCACAGTTAGAAACAAATGGTGATTGCAAATTACGAGCTGGTAACAATAGCATGTGATTTTTCAAAGGTGATGTCCACTTTAGGCTTATACCTACTTTTGGCCACTCTTCTTTGGTGCCAAAGATTTACATTACACGAGCCTTGAACATTCAAGGGTGAACCAGATGTACATTATTCATGGCGTCAGAGAAAAGATCGTTATGAAACAGTTATAGCCCGTGTAAAAGAATTCACTTTATCCATTTTTCAGGTAGTTTGAATTAATACATTTTTGGATGCAATAACAAATACCATTTGTGTTACCATTGAAAGAACTGTAATATCTTAGGCTTTCATTATTATTTTATTTATATCACATGCAGCAGAAATGTTTATATGAAAGATTTCCAGCTCTTTTATGTCTTTGAAATAGTAGATTATTTTGAGTTTTTAGCCAGTATTATTTGTAAAGGTAAATTTAATTTTTAAAGCTGAACTCTGCAAAAATAACCAATTGCTGTTTTTAAAAAAAAAAATAATACAAAGAAAGGTCGATGCAAAAGACAGCAGACACATATTGTGAAAATTACATTTGTTCATGGGGATAACAATATTTGTAGATTTTGTTGTTGCTGCAAGCCACCAGTTTAAAGACCAATAAACAGTGAAGACAGTTTTACCCCCGTCCCCATCAGAGACATTGCCTTGGATTAATATACCAGTGAAACCCACAAAATTGGTATCTACACGAATATACTTGTATTAACTTTTTCAGGGGAGGTAAATCTTACTGGAACTGACACCTGTCACAAGTTTGACATTAAGCCTTGTTTTTTTCTTGATAGGAAGAAGTTAGAGTCTCAAAAGGAAGAACTGGAACACCTGTATAAAGTTTTAGAGTCCAAGGAAGACTTGGAGAAGAAACAAACAGGTACGGAGTGTTTGTAGTTTTGTCATAATTGTTATGTAAAAAAGTTGTCTTAGTAACAAACACAGGTTCTTTACAAAGAGCCCAGATAAAAGGTTATTGATGTGTTATGACTCTATGGTCATAAACTAAGTAACAGGAAGAAGCAAAACCCACAAGTTTTTTAAAACGTAACAAAGAATTTAACTACCAAACTTATAAATGAAAATGTGTGTGTGTGTGATTTAGATTTTTAACATAGCTTTAACAATTTTTCAGTCATATCGCTACGATATCTGCAGTGTGACAGTTTATAATGATGTTTAGCATTGGGGCATCATGCTGCAGACATGTAGCTTGATGTCCCACCCAGTCACATTATCCTGACACCAGGCCGACCAGTCCTAACACTAACCTCTTAATGCTGAACAAAAAGCAAAGCAGCTGTTGGTACCATTTTTGTAAGTCTTTGGTATGACTCGGCAGGGGATCGAACCTGCGACCTCCCGCATCCGAGGCGGACGCTCTACCACTAGGCCACCGGAGTGGTCAAATGAAAATGTGAGAGAGGAATGTATATTATTATGAAGTGAATCCAGAATAATCCTGATAAGGTTCTGCAAAAGTCCTAAATGAATGAAAGTTCTGTATAAATTTAAAAACCAGAAATTTACTGGTCCTCCAAGAATCATGACATTGTCAAGATGGCTTCATCCAGAACTCCTTTGAATAAATATTTCACAACAGTTCAAGAATAATATTATAGTTCTAACATTGAGCACTTTCTATTTCCACTGAAGAGTCAAAAGAAATGTTTTTCCTCTTGAATAATGTCCAAGTACATCTTAAAACACATCTGCAGACTTACAACAGCAACACAAAGATGACTCCAAAAATCGGATTGAATCTGATTGCGCAGTTCTTGCCTTATATACACGTTCTGTTTTGACTAAATTTCACAATGTACCCCGTGTGGCAGATCTTACTAGTCATTTTGCCTCAAATTTTCCTGTTCATGTGACCCAGCTCAGCTAATGGGAAGTTACTGGATTCTTCTAGAAATTTCAAAACCCATATCAGCCAATGAGAAATTAATCCAAAGGTGCCATTAAGTCTTATTACTAAGATTATTGTTAATAATTGTCAACACATACATAAATATTTATTTATAGATCCTGTGTAATTTTTGCTCTTAACAGACTCGGGTCACATAAATAAAATCTAACTTGAGATATTCTATTTTATTTACAGCCATGATTAAAATTCCAAAAATTAGATAAAACCACATACAAGGAGTTAAAAAAAAGTATCGATGTACATGACAAATGGATCAGTTTAAGATTCACATACTGATTTGGAAACTGAGTGACAGATAGGAACATAGCTATTTCTTTGCTCTATCTGAGGTTGCAGAATTTGAGTATACAAATCCTACTTTGTTTACAACCACACGTGTGGGGGGCCCCGAGTGGCCGAGTGGTCTAAAGTGCTCTCCATTACGGATCACTGCCATCTCACCTCTGTCTGCGTGGGTTCGAGTCTAAGATTCGGCAAATGTGGATATGTGCGAAAGCTTGCCAGTAGCTTCTCGTGGGTCGGTGGTTCTTTCCGCGGATTTCCTGGTTTCTTCCTCCACCATTAATACTGGCCGCCATGTATAGCCTATCGTGTGCTGAAAAATGGCGTTAAGCCCCACAACAACAACAACAACATATATATATATATATAAAATAAGATTCACCCAGCTGCAATTGGCAGAGAATAGATCCAGGCCTCTCCATAGATCAAGGGTCTTTTTGTCATTAAACTTTGCTGAACTCCAAATCTTACTCATAACATTCTGACCAATCAAAATTTGCATTTGTCAATTTTTAGAAATGTTTATTAGACTAGAGCAAATTGTTTTTATTTGAAATGTTGAGTAAAGCTTAATAATAGGACAGCCTGGCCCTGTATTCACAAAACTCCTCAAATTGAGTGCTTAATCAAACTCAAACTTGCCTTCATCATAGGTCAAATATTTGTTAAAATGTTACAGGATAAACATATTTAACAAACTTTTGTACCTAAATTGCATTGCTATTTTGAAATCTCTTGTATTTCAGTTTATTTATTGTAGGCTATCAAAGTTGGAGTGTGCTCCCAAGTTACTCATTTTTATGAATACAGGACCTGATTTGCCATACCATACTGCATCTGCAGATGAGGGTTGCCACTTTTCTTGAAAATTATAATTTAAATTACAGGGTAGACTGATCTGCCAGTATTTTATGTAGTGGCAGATTTAGATCTAAGCAGTTTGCAGTAGAGTATGCATTACATGTGAGTAAACACAGTAGAGTATGCATTACAATTGAGCAAACACAGTAGAGTATGCATTACATGTGAGTAAACACAGTAGAGTATGCATTACAATTGAGCAAACACAGTAGAGTATGCATTACATGTGAGTAAACACAGTAGAGTATGCATTACAATTGAGTAAACACAGTAGAGTATGCATTACATGCATGTGAGTAAACAGTAAAGTATGCATTACATGTGAGTAAACAAAGAAGAGTATGCATTACATGTGAGTAAACAAAGAAGAGTATGCATTACATGTGAGTAAACAAAGAAGAGTATGCATTACATGTGAGTAAACAAAGAAGAGTATGCATTACATGTGAGTAAATACAGTCACACTTCATTGGCATGCAGATAATATTGAAGAGCCTAATCCAGCTTTTGAACTGAACTACTTCCATGTATATCCACATTCTTTAATATCTCATATCTTTTCAAAGAATAGAGTGGGACATAGTCTCCATGTTTCCATCTGTCTGCCCATTCACGACAATTTTGTTCACCACTGTAATTGTAAAACTGTTTGAAATTTAGCGGTGAAACTTAGTATACTTATACATTATCACTAGAAATTGTGCTATGTACAGTTTTGGCAGTCATATCTTCAAAGTCAAGGTTGTGACTCAATATTTTATGTTTCCATCACCATGTCCCATTTACGCTACAATTTTAAAGCAATTTGAGATAAAGGGATAAAACTTGGTAAACTGTTACAGCATCACTTGAAAGTGTATTGCATATCGGATTGGTGGCCCAGTTGTAAAGGTCAAGGTCATGTCTCAGTATTTTACATTTTTGTCACACTTTCCTTTCCACTCTATAATTTAATAGCTATTTGAAACTTAGAGATGAAATGTTGTGGGCACTACAAGGTCAAGGCCATGGCTCCATATTTTAACAATTTTCATCACACTTTTTTGTTTTAGATTAAGGGATTAAGCTTTGCATACTTGTCCATCCTTGTTAAAAAGTGTTATGTACCACATTGGGGATCCTATATTCAAGGTCAGGGTTAGGGTCAGGGCTAAGTGTTTATGTTTTCCATCACACTTTCTTTCCACTCTATAACTTTAGAGCTGTTTGAGAGTAAGAGATGCAGCATGTTATGCATGTTATCATCAGCATGTTATACATGTTATCATCAGCATGTTATACATGTTATCATCAAAATGTTATACATGTTATCATTAGCATGTTATACATGTTATCATCAGCATGTGCATTGTGTACCACATTGGGCAACTTATCTTAAAGGTCAGTGTCATGGTGTTATATGTTGAATTTTTCTGTTACACTTTTTTTTCCACTCTATAATTTTAGAGCCATTTGAGATGAAGGGATGAAATATTGTATAATTATATCACTAAATTGTGTGCCATGTACATCAAATGGAATTCTATATTCAGAGTTAGGTCAGAAGCCAATATTTTTGCCACATTTGCTCTTCTTGCTTTTTTAACTTAACAGTTGTTTAAGATAAATGAATGAAGACTGGTATACATATATATCATCACTATAAGATGTGTTGCATTGCACATTTGAGGTCTTATCCACTAGGTCATGGTCACATATCAATATGTTAAGATTTTCGTTTGGTTCTGCCTTAAGTTATAAAAGCTATTGGAGGTACAGTTTGATGGCATCTCTTAAAAAGTTCTATCTTTAAGGTCATTTCTTCCAGTAGGAGTGAGTATTGCCAGGGAAAATTGTATTGTAATATGACATGTTTGTATTGCAATAAGTATTGGTAATTTGTAGCTTTTATTTTTCAGAATGTTAATTTTGCATGTTATTTGCTAACTTAAGAGCAGTTTCATAGCAAGTAATACAAACTGAACAGAAACTTTTGGATGCAATAAATCATATCTTTGATTTAAAAAATAATAAACGTGTCAAAATGAATGCAAACTTATGGCAGCAGGAAAAAAATGCTAAAAAAAGTTTATTCTGTCCGATTAGAAGGGTCATTGACTTTGAGAAAGAGCAATAATAAGAATAAAAAATGTATCACTCTGACAACTGTCTTCTGTTTTCATAAAAATGAAGAAAGGGAAATGCTGGATTTTACATCCATTTTGCCTAAGTATATGTTTGGGTCAACTCACTCAGAAAAGACTGTCGAGATGGTATAGTTTATTGTGGGTCAAGCACTTACACCAGGTTGTAAAGCCATTGTTGGACACAACACTGTTAGGATATAAGTCTTGAATAATGAAATGCCTGATATTTGGCTTGTGTTGATGAAAGTTTGTATTTACTCTGTGCACTGAGCATGCCTGTAATTGTAGGTTGCTGATTTTAAATGTTTGGTAAGCTTCTACTAGAACCTTGGGCAATAAATTTTTCATGGTTTTTCTTGGGGGGGGGGAGCTGTGGATTCTTTGCAATGTACTGTTGATGAAATGTGATGGATGATGAAGCTGCAAATGTGGTGCAAAATTTTTTATATGATCTGTAATTTTAATTTTGGGTTTTACTGAAATTACATTCTCAGGCAGTTTTGTCAATTTTATTGGTCCCTAATTCCATTTTGAGTTAAAAATTAGAAATTATTCCAATTTGAGCTCATTCCTCTTGAGTTTTTCTTGAGTTCATACACAGTAAACCTAGGTGCTGTATGAGATGCTAAGCCTAATGGAAGACAGATCAGTTCAGGATGCATAAATGTATTTGAAGGAAAAACCCTATTTACCAATATTACAGTGCTTGTATGATAATGGTCACTTTATATTGCAGTCTACCAGTGAATAGTAAGTACATCATTGCAACCTTATTTGCAGATTAAAATAGATGATAACCCTTTTCTTCACATTTCCTCTTAAGTTCTTTAATATGGGGCAGTGAAATGTTACTTTGTATGTCATCTCACTAACTGGACAGCTCTGTCTTCTAGTCAGATTTTTTTCATTATGTACTTTGATTACCTCACTATGGTAGGCAGCGGATACAATTTAAACTTCTTGTTTTATATAAATCCTGCTCCAGCTAACTCTCACACCCCACTTCCTAATTTGGCTAGGGGTTGTTTTACAAAAGGTTACACTCCAAAATCTACAACATATACTATAAGTCTTCCTGCATGACAAAGCCTGGCCAACAAATGTTGCTTATTACTGTAATTGACAGTTTGTATATTTCCCCTTGGAATGCTCTCAGGTATCCCAAGGGATGTAGTCAAAATTGAATCTGCAGCTGCATTTGGTTGCCATATGGGTAATAGGACTATATGGACCAACTTGTGTTTATTTCTACCCAGTGGTTAAGGAGATTTGGTAATGAACAGGTGGGTATCACTGCATGCCTAAGCTTGATGACCAGGTGTGGGAATAAAACAATGTTCTGGAGTCATCAAATTTTTCTTATTGTTCATTTCAGAAGCGATCCATCAGTTGAACATAGCTCTGCAGAAACTAGAAAAAGAAGTGTCAAGGCAAAAAGTAAGTTAAGAATGGTTGTGCTTGTATATCATCAAAGATATTTTAAAAAATGGTAACAATTAAATCATTATTTCTAACTGCTAATAGAGATTAACTATGGCACATTTTATATTCATTTTGCTTCCAGTTGAATAAATATGGTAAATAAGAACTAGAAGTTACTTTGACAATCATATACAGCTTTCCCTGCTATAATGCACTCTGCTGCAATAGTGGATATAATGCTGTAGTATTCTGGACCCCAAAATCAAAATTAAAAAATTTATAATTTAAAAATAAAATTAAAAATATTTTCAATATCTATCAGCTAAAACTTACTGTACCAGAACGTGTTTTTAAAGTCCCAGTTTAACACTAATTAGCCACTATTGTATTCAGGAAAGGTAAGATATTGTATTCCTATCAGGCTGTTGAACATCCAAAATTACCTGTGTCTCTAATAAGCCATAATTGTTATTGGTCCATATCCACTGATGTATTTTGGTAAAATACACATGACTGTTGAATTTGCCTTTAATACTAATGCCATTCTGGCAGATCAGCGACTTGATCTTTGTAAACACAGCTTACTGATTATACAGAAGACCAGCTTATTGTCGAGCGTTTATTAAGACATGGATGGAAACAGATCACAGAAAGGATTAGCAACAGCATGTCTTTTGAACTTGCCGTCCTTTCTGTAATCGGTTCAGTGCAGCCCAGAAGAGATAGATGTTCATTTGCATAATGTAGCTACAGTACAAATATTATATATTCAAACAAATAAGTGACACTTTCTAGTGAAATTGGATTTAAAAGTGAGTTTGGTCTTTTCAAAATTTACAAGTGAATTAAGACATTTAATCTCGCGATGGAGACATTCAGGAATAGGAAAGATTATTTTGTCAATAGGATTGTGATTTTAAGAGATTCACAGAGGAAGATGTTGAAGAGGCTGAAGCTGTGCTACAGGAACATTTTAACTCATTTGATAATGTTCAGCACTGGATCAAAACTGATGAGGACTGCCCCACTGTTGAATATAAGAATAAAGCTGACATCATCCAGTTCTTCCTAGGAGCCAAAAGAGAAAATTTAGATCCCGATCAACAGGAAGTAGGATCTACTAATGACATTGACCAGGAGGACCCACCAGGAAGACCCCTTACTGTTTCCAAATCCATATTTGCATTTGAGAAAGGACTGATGTGCCTAGAAAGTCAGGACAATGAGCCCTTGAAAATTATGCAGCTGAGAAATGTCATACACTTTGCTAAAAATAATTAAAAAACATAGATGGTAACTTCATCTTGAGTGAAGGACACCAACAATCTTCTTTCCCTTCAGTCATCTGAGCTTTCTAGTGAATTGGGAGAAAGAGATTTTACACTCTCCAATATTTTGTCCATCAGGGTTTGGAATTCTTGACCCATCTCAACCTGTTCATTTGCCACCTGTCTGCATTGCACAGATTATCAAGATCTCAAAGGTTGATTTCCAGCAGGGTGTGGATTACCAAGATATAGTTTATTTCAGGCTCCTTACTTTTTCATACATGATTTCTACCCAAAAATTATTATAGTTATTATGGTTTTTTCCACACATAAATTTTTTGTACTTCAAAAAAAAAAAAAACCCCAAGAATTACAGCAGTAATTTATTATGTCTTTGTGTTCTGATTGGTAAAAGTGCAGGATGCTGTCTTTGCTAAAACAAGTGTGCATACAAGGATGATAGAAGATTCCATGGCTCACCCAAGGCATAACGACCAGTATTCTATTCAGTGCATGCAAACAAGCTTCAAATGCACCACTGTATGTGAAAAATGTTTCTGTCTACCTATATATTTTGACTGTCCTTTTATCTGTATGCTTTAGTTTTAAATAAATAATAGTCTATATGAACACTTTGTGTAATGAACTCAGAAGCCTGCCTTCAAAACTCCAACTGTGGAGTTGATTTATAGATCACACATTACTAAATATTCTTTTAATCCTGTTAAAAAGAAAAATCAGGAAATTAGATATCATATCAAATAAACAATTTTTGACTTTTGATGTTGGTTGATATTAGGCTTGAGTAAATATCACTTTCCTGGGGTTGATAAATCTTTCTATCTTTGCCTCTTCAACAGTCAGTTATTGTGTACTATTGCAAAACCGCTACATGAACTGAAAGTAAATGATATTTTTATCCACCAGAGTGATTTGGATGATGCCGAGGAGAAGGTACGCGGTCTACAAGTTGCATTGGATAACTCATACAGGTAAACTGGTACTTGCAGTGAGCATAATTTAAATCTGTCTGTAAAATGTTACAGATGTCATTAAAACAAGTGTTTGCATATCAAACACTCATTCATCCATTGAGACTCATGATTTTGCCACTGAATACTTAAAATGCTTCCACAATGACCAGATTTTAGTTTAAGTGGACATGTGTTTTCTGGCCTGCCAGCTGCCCCTTATGCCCTGCTAGCTTTACCCTACCCACCAAACCCTGAAGATAATTTGCTGCTACAGTATCCACACTAGGCCCCAACTTGTAGCTTTCCCATTTTCTATAGGAAATGAAACATATAGAAGCTTAGCTTGGTCAGTCATTGTTATATCTGAAAGGAGAATTGGAATAGTTCCTAGATATTTTTAATGCACGGCTATTATCTATAAAGGCATACAGTTTTCACAGATTTTTCATGGAAGTGTCATTTATGACAGAATCTTGTCCGAGTCTTAGAAGTTTGAACTTATTTATGGTTGCTTTTGTACATGATGCCATTTTATTTTTTTTGGTTATTTTTCATTTAAATCTCTTATCCATACATATGTTTAATATGTGCCATATGCCTGTTCTACAATATGTAAGCCCTCATGCATGGTGAAAGCTGAACAGAAATATACATAATTGATGAAGAATGTTCATGTTAACTTAGTTTTAATCCATTTTAACACCAAATGTACATGTTCTAGTATGGTTTATTCTCTTAATTTTAACTTGTAAATTTTCTGTTATAGATCATTCCTCGATTTATATTGGTTTACTCATGTTTCCATTAAACTCAACACATCATAGACAGATGAAGTTTGTTGTCCATGCCTTTTTTGCCTGTGTGTCAGTATGTTAGTTCATTTGTTCATCAGTTTGCTCATTGCACTGTCTATTCCATTCTATAAGTTTTATGCTGTTTGAAGTAAATTGATAATAGTTGGTTGGCATGGGAAATAAATTCACTGAATTCACTTGTTTGTGGATGCAATGATATCACTGAAGTGAACATAAATGTAGGTCATAGTGACAAATACTAGATACTTCTTTAACCTAATGTGGATTGTCCTCATTCACAAAGAATTATCTCAGATTAAAATCTTTGTTAGATTTTTCTGTGATACAAAACAAAAGAAATTGATTCATTCATCATTTCATCTCTCAGGAAGTATGAAATATTTGCTGTATTATATAATGACATTTATCAGCAACTTTTTTGGTTCTATCTTGTTTATTGTGTTTTGGGAGATGGCAGTACATTATTTTTAATTAGCATAACAATGTTGATATTCCTGATGCATAGCAGTGTAACATTACATCTTTAGTATTGGCTAACTGATATTTATTGGTCTTTGTACCATGGATACAACTGTAAGATTAAATTCGTGTCAGTGAATTGGAAAATTTAAGCCATGATGACCCAGATTTTATACCCGAGTTGATAGAAACCTCTTTTCTTACACAAATCTTATTCCCATTTGCTTTCATTTTCTTATCCTAACAGCACACATGGAATAGATTCTATTGATGTAGCCTACAGTAAAATGAATTGGGATGAAATAATAAACTACACATTGCTTTTTACATTTAAAAACTTTAGAGAGATTGCAGAGCTTCACAAGTCTAATGCCGTCCAGGACAGCAAGCTTCAAGAAGCTGCCCTTAGCACTGAGATACAGGTTCGGGAGGAGTTAAAATTTGCCATGGAAAAACAGCAGCAACAGTCTGCACATGAAAAAGAGTCCCTTATCATGCAGGTTTGATTCTCAATTAGATTGTTCAGTTTTTTATGCCCCACCATGACAGTGGTAGGGTGTATTGTGCTGCCCTTGTCTCTCCATACATACCAGTACCATATTTCTCTCCAGATAAGACCAGGGAGCAGCCTAAAACATTTGTCAATTTGTAGGTGGTAGTCTTATTATCAGACAAAGAAATCCTTGGTAAATACTGGCAAGAATTTGTAAAAGTGTGGGGTGCGGGGTGATTTACAATATGGTTTGTACATTTGACCATCTGTCACACCTTCAGAATTGCCTACCCTTACAATATTGGTGTAAACCTCACGATGTTCAGGGGTAACTTATGCCATTAAAATTTTCCTTCTTTCCCTTATGATTCTTGAATTAGTTGTTTTCATTTTGTATCTGGTATTAATATCGGAACATCACTCAGCCACTTCTGTCATGAAATAATCTCAGAAGACATTGTTTGAATACACATTAATTTGATGTGTTTGGTGATTTGCCTCAGGCAGAGTGCACCACGTATTAGAACAACAAAGACTGAGATTGTTCTGATTACGACCTTGTCCTTCTGCTGCCATATTGTACGATGATAAAATGAAAGTTGTTCAGAATATAGAGCTCAATGGCAATGAATTACATCTGAGGTTTCATTTTTGACTTGACAATAAAGGCATTTGTTTCTTAACTTAATGGAAAAGGCCTAAGGATGCTCAGACTGCCGGTATTAGTGTAACCAAATATGGTGACAAAGAGAAACATGCTTATGAAACTGACTCTGATAATGACCCACCAAGAATGATTACACAAAAACAATGGGCACAGAAGTTCAAACCAGAATACACACGACGTTTCCCTTTATTAAGAGATCAGCAAAAAGTGAAACCTTTGCCTTTTTTGTAATACATGTGGTCAACATTTCATTATCGCATATGGAGGAAAGGATGATTGTGAAACACATGTTTTGACAAAGAAACCAAAGGATTTAACTGCCTTACAAAGTTCATCAAAGAATGTTTCATTGTTCTTTGAGCCCAGAAGGAATTTTCTGACTTAGATGTTGCCATCATGAATGCAGAAACTCTCTTGAGTGAATCTGTTGTGGAGCATAATCTACAAATAAGTGTGGCAGATGATGCAAACAAGTCATTTGTCAAAATGTTCCCTGATTAAAAAATAGCCACCAAATACAGCTGTGCAAGGAGTAAAGTTTTAGTAATTGTAAATGAACTTTCTTGAAGAAAGAAGGATAACATTGTTACAGTATAAAATGCAAAGCCTTTTCTGTTGCCACAGAGGGAAGTATTGACTTAGACTTACAGCAGTATCCAGTTATGGTAAGATATTTTGTCAATAAGGAAGGGCAAATTAATTCTAGGATACTGTCTATGCCTTTTTGTGAAGAGAAGGCCACAACTTCTTATTTACATTTTTCACTATATAGAAGAAATGTTCCAATAGGAATGATTCCCTAAAATTTTATCAAGAATTTCACAGCAAAGAAAATTGAAAAGTGTTAAAACGTGTTCGAATTGTCTCTGTTAGACCATTGGGTTTCCTTGAAGGATTTGTTCTCAGATGAAGAGAAATTGTTTACAGTTGAACTCAAAGTTGTTATGTTAATAAAAGAAAGTAGCATTGATGAAAGAGCAGACATCTTATCCATTAATAAATGAGGTTTGCCTATATTGTTTCTTATTTTTAATCACCTTATTATTTAAGGCAGCTACCTTATTATATTTCTTGCCCCACCTTAATATTTTTCATTGGAAGGGGTAGGCAACTCTGCTTGGTCAAGTTTTATGCTTAGGTCAGTTTTCAGGCACTGTGTGGGACATCTGTGTTACATGAAACCATTTATTCCATAGAATGCTTTCTGTCCTTGCCTTTTCAAGAAAAGTTTGGGACACAGTATGTACATTCTGTCCATCCAGCCATCTGTCCATATCCTACTTTCCTTTTGAATCCATAATATTCTCAAGCCATTTGACACTTGGTATACTTGTACATTTGATTAGAATGTGTACTGCATAGTACATTGGGTGTCCTGTCTTCTAGATCAAAGTCAGGACTCAGTATTTGAAGTTTCCCAAAACACTTCCCTTCTGTGCTATAACTTTAAAGTCTTTCCAGATTAAAGGATGAAATATGGTATATTTATACATCATCACTGAAAGGTATGTTGTATGACATGTTGGGGTCTTATTTTCGAGGTCAAGGTTGGGACTGTATGATTTGCATATTCTATCACATTTATCATTCTGCTCTTTAATTTTAGAGTCATTTGATATTAAGGGATAAAATGTATTTGCACATTATTATTAGAAGGTGTGTCACATACTACATTGGGGGTCCTATCTTCAAGTTTAATGTCATGGCTCAATATTTTAAAACATTTTGATAACACCCTTTCCACATGTTATTGTTAAAGTTCTTTTAGGTTAAAGGATAAAACTTGGTATGCCGAGACATCATCACTAGAAGGTGTGTCACATACCACATGTCCATATTTGCCCAATAACAGCTCTGTCTTAAAGGTCACAGTTAGGTTTCATTATTGTGAACTTTTGTGACCTCACCACTGTAGGTGGGGGGAAACATTCACTGAATTAGCAGGTTATCCTATGCTTGAAGAAAAGTTGGTGATTATATGTGATCCTGCCTATCTGAACATGCATGAATAATGTAATACAGATTACCCCTATATTTATTAAGATATTGACTTAAAACTTTAGGCTAAGAATACGTTCGAGGTATACACAGTTTAAAATTTGGGCTTTCATTGGAGTGTTTGTATAGGTGTACAACAGTTTCTAATAATTGGGCTATCATTGGATCATCTGTTTAGGTGTACAACAGTTTAAAATCTTTGGCAATCATTGGAGTGTCTGTAGAGGCATATAACAGTTTCAAACTTTGGGCTATGATTGGGGTGTTTGTGTAGGTGTACAGTAGTTTCTAACAATTGGGCTATCATTGAATTATCTCAGTACGTGTACAACAGTTTTTACAATTGGGTTATCATTGGAGTGTCTTTATATGTGTACAACAGCTTTTAACAATTGGGCTATCATTGGAGTATCTTTATAGGTGTACAACAGTTTCTAACAATTGGGCTGTCATTGGAGTGTCTTTATATGTATACAACAGTTTCTGACAATTGGGCTATCATTGGAGTGTCTTTATATGTGTACAACAGTTTCTAACAATTGGGCTATCATTGGAGTGTCTTTATATGTGTACAACAGTTTCTAATAATTGGGCTATCATTGGAGTGTCTTTATAGTGTACAACAGTTTCTAACAATTGAGCTATCATTGGAGTGTCTTTATATGTGTACAACACTTTCTAACAGTTGAGCTATCATTGGAGTGTCTTTTATAGGTGTACAACAGGTTCAAACTTTGGGCTATCATTGGAGTGTCTGTAAAGGAATACAACAGTTTCAAACTTTCAATCCAACTCCTGGGATAAAGCATTTGTGGGTAGGGGCACTTGCATTTACTTGCTTATAAGTTGGACTACAAACAACAAAAACCCAGATCTACCATTGCGTAATGAGCCAGCAGATCAGGGTGGACTACATACAACAAAAACCCAGATCTACCATTGCATAATGATGCAGTGTATTTGTTCTACTGATTACACCGAACAACAGCATAGACCCAAATTTGTTGTTGAATCATGCTACAATGAATCTGGGCCTATGTAGTCTGCTGTTGGATCGAACTTTTAAGTTTCAATAAGCCATGTGTCTTTGTATATGACTTGATGTACTAGTTTTGAAGTTACAGTGGATGAAAACTACTGAAATGTGTATGTCTGTGTACGTATATTGTATGAGTTTTGATATGTAGAAATAATGCACAAGCTGACATACTTTGAAGTTATTGTGAATTTATTTTTTTTTGCAGGGTTTTGTTTGCAGATAAACTTTAGGATTGTAGAAGAAGTTCTGTTATTTCCACAGAATGATAATTACGTATTGGATTGTTAAATTAGTGTTTTGTAGCATCCATGAAATTCATGAAATTTGATCCTCAATGAAAAATAGTCAATTTACAGTATTGCTGCCAAGTAAAACAAGCTTTATTACCACTGGAGGGGAAACTGCAATACGTTCTTTATTACTGATGCCTGTCTATAGCCCTTGTCCTTGAACATGCTTTACTTTTTTTAAAGACTATTACAAGAAAAATGAAACATTTTAGTAAAGAAAATTGGATATGGTGCAAAAAATGGGTGGTACATCAGTGTGATTTTTCATTACAGAGATTGTTTTATCTTTGTAGATTGAGGACTTGCGCATGAGCATTGCTCGAACAGAAAAGGAACATAGCAGGAGAGAGGATATGCTCCGACAAGAAATAACTGATCTACAGCATGTAATTATTGAAACCTATGACACCATGACCATGATAAATGTTGCAGGGCTGATCAAATTTTTTCCCATTCAGTTGTCTAGGATAGGTGGTTTAGGAACATTCACTTTTCTCATCTGTTACATGTCATAAAATTTAAATCTTTTGCATAGGTTCGATGAAATTTTTTTATTTTAATCAATAGTAAAAACAAAAGAAACAATGTACAATATATTTATTTCTTCCAAGGGCTTCCATTTTTTAGTTTTAGTTACTGTCAAGGCATCCTATGTACATTATATCTTGCTCTGATATGGTAGCATTACTTCTTCCATTAGCAAGAATGGCTGATATGGTAGCATTACTTCTTCCATTAGCAAGAATGGCTGATATGGTAGCATTACTTCTTCCATTAGCAAGAATGGCTGATATGGTAGCATTACTTCTTCCATTAGCAAGAATGGCTGATATGGTAGCATTACTACTTCCATTAGCAAGAATGGCTGATATGGTAGCATTACTACTTCCATTAACAAGAATGGCTGATATGGTAGCATTACTTCTTCCATTAGCAAGAATGGCTGATATGGTAGCATTACTACTTCCATTAGCAAGAATGGCTGATATGGTAGCATTACTACTTCCATTAGCAAGAATGGCTGATATGGTAGCATTACTTCTTCCATTAGCAAGAATGGCTGATATGGTAGCATTACTTCTTCCATTAGCAAGAATGGCTGATATGGTAGCATTACTTCTTCCATTAGCAAGAATGGCTGATATGGTAGCATTACTACTTCCATTAGCAAGAATGGCTGATATGGTAGCATTACTACTTCCATTAACAAGAATGGCTGATATGGTAGCATTACTTCTTCCATTAGCAAGAATGGCTGATATGGTAGCATTACTTCTTCCATTAGCAAGAATGGCTGATATGGTAGCATTACTACTTCCATTAGCAAGAATGGCTGATATGGTAGCATTACTTCTTCCATTAGCAAGAATGGCTGATATGGTAGCATTACTACTTCCATTTGCAAGAATGGAAGGAATTTACTGGAATTCAGACTATCCCTAACTTCTTCTCTCAAAAATCAATTAATTGATGGAACAAAGTCACTCGTCCTGAGTTAATTCTCATAATTAGCACCAAGTTTATAACTGTTCTTCTCCTGGAGTGCACACAGCATTTCCATATCAAAAAGTGTTTTC
This sequence comes from Megalonaias nervosa, assembly GCA_016617855.1. NCBI lineage: Eukaryota > Metazoa > Mollusca > Bivalvia > Unionida > Unionidae > Megalonaias > Megalonaias nervosa. The sequence goes on along the minus strand of JAECUM010092847.1, from coordinate 119,735 downwards.
TTCCATATTGGGATATTACATAGGTTGTCTTGAAAAACAAAAACTCCCATTTTATTTGTTTTTCATTTACTTTTTAGTTTTTAAATGACTATTCCTAGTGGAGTGTGACTCTAACTTTAGAGATTTTCTGTACATGCTGGTTAGTGTCATGCATATACTATGAGGTCCAAAAGTATCACAAAACTCACTTGATTAAATCCTGAATTTGTGAGTTCCTGTGACAAATACATTTGCAGTAACTGTAAAATTGTAAAACATCTTTCCTTCAGAGTTGATGAATTCAAACCATGGATTATTATCAACGTAATGTGGCTGAAAATTTCTTTGTCTCTTAAAGTGTCATATCTGACAATTTTGCTGCTACAGAGACAGGCTTATGTCTCTTTGGAGGCATAGTTACCTCATACCTAGTGGCAGCTTTATTTTTTATCCTTCCACTTTTATGTGAATTTTCATCCACTGAATGATGCTTATGAATTTCTTTTTGAAAATAATTTAGTAAACTAGTTTTTTTCAAATAGAAAAGAAAACCTCATTTGACAGCTACTTGTACTAAAGTGATCATAACATACATTTTGTAATTTAAATTCAAATACAGACTATTCCTTTAGTGTAATTGTTTGGCTTCAGACACAATACTGCACATTGAAGTTGATCCTCAGTATAATCAATTACAAAATTTCAAGACTCATTACTGTCATTTAGTCAGTTTATAAAGGACAACAGACACTTATGTTGACAAAGTGCCTTTTATTAGATTCATTGTTTGCATTGATTCAGAGGATTGAGCTCAAAGAGTGATCTGCTCATGAGTATCTGTTGAGTAAATAATATAACAAGGTCACTTAAAGCACTGGTAAGTAATTGTGCCAGATTTGTTTATTTGAAGTGTTTTGATTGGCTGATAATTTGGTTGCTTAGCCCAATATGCAGTCAGGCAGTAGTAGGACTTGTGCACATGTGACAGTTATCATTGACCACTTATGGTAGCATCACAGGTTGTGAATGAATCAATGGAGGTAGATTCAGGCATTCTAGATGCCCAGAGGTCATTAATGGTCAGATAAAGTTAAACAGAGTGACTAAAGTGCAAAAGTTAGTGCTTGCTCAACATCTGTTAAAATAGGAGAAAAAGCACTTGTCCTGGACTAGTGCCTTGGAAAATTTTACTCATCAGACATCAAAATTGTATAGCCCTGGGTATTGGACTCTGAGATTTGATCAGTTCTGTATCATATACTGTATATTATTTGGCAGTGTTTTATTATTACTAGTTTTTACACATCAGGCCCTTCTGTTAAACGCAGCATATAAACATTAACATAATTTGTCATACATTTTCCCTTCATCCTTAACTCAGTAAAAAGTACTACGTAAAAATTAAACCATGAAGTTTTACTGCAATTTCATAAAATATTACAGCAAAAATATAAAAGGTAATACTATTTGCCATAAGTGCTGCTGTTTCTTCACATCCATTTTAATAGTAGGTAAATACACGGTATATACACTGGGTCAGTTTTGAAATCATTTTTAAATTTTATAAATCTTGGATTACTTGAGCATTTTCTTTTCATGTTGACTTTTGTTATTGTGATATAATTTTTTGTTATATTTGTTTTTCATAGAGGTAAATCCAACAAATTATGATAAGAATTATATTTAATTTTGGTGTGTATTTTGGTGTATTTATTTTAAATGCATTTGACAGATGAAAGAATTAAAAAAAATTTATGTTTTATATTTTATCTTGTTGTTCTTCATCTTTACATTTATCATCCTAAATTTTTTGGCAGTTTATTTTACATTTTTTTAACTTTATATTTAGTTGGCACCATATAACCTCAGTTGTAATGAGGTGCCATAAATTTCTATTTCATACATATATACATACATACTTTATTTTTGATGTAAAATAATAACATCAGATGTATTTGTACAGATCAATTTGAACTTAGTGTGAGAAAAATACATAGATTGGGTTGTAGATAGTTTATAAAGGTCACAACTTACTATGCTCAAAATTTCATTCTGAATACTTTTGTTTTCATGCAGCATCTACAGGAAGATGAAGCCAGGAATCAGGAACTAACTCAGAGTGTTACATTTGGTATGGACAACAGCTTTTAATTAAACCCAGATATTTTGAACTAGTTAGTATAATTTTCTCAAGCATAGGTAGTTATCAAAATGGTTGTTTTCTGTATTAGATGTTTTTAATGTTAATAGAGTCAGACTATCACTGAGGACTTCTTGTTTAATCCATTAAAAAAAGTACCAGTCTAGAGTTAGGCTATCACTGAGGACTTCTTGTTTAATCCATTAAAAAAAGTACCAGTCTACCTTGATTAGGATCTGAATAAAAAAAGGTTTGGATAGAAAACTTTTTTTGTATGAATTTTCATTTCTCTCTCATTAAGCAAAAACTTTTTTTTCAGCCACAAGACCACTGTTGAGACAGATAGAAAATCTACAGTCAACTTACTCTGCCCAGTCATCAACATGGGAGAGAGTGGAGAAAAACCTAACAGATAGGCTGTGTAAGTGATAGATGGTCATGATGGTATCTCTATGCCAGTTTTGCTTAATACATGATTTACAGGTTACATCCTTGGGACAAGTTACTAGTGACTTCAAGCATTTTTCAAGTCTGAATGTCAACTCTGTTGCACATTATATTTCCTGTCAGTTCAGAAAAGTTGAAAGTTTGGCATTAGATGGGTTTATAGTTGAAAGTTTGGCATTAGATGGATTTATAGTTGAAAGTTTGGCATAAGAAGGTTATGATTAGTAAATTGTGTCACATGTTAGTGGCACAATTTAGTGACAAATTTGTCGCACATGATTAATAAATTGTGTCACATGCTTATTATTTTACTGGAATTAATTATTTTCTAGCCATTTTCATACAAAATATAAATACAGTGACAATAAGTTAAGAACATGGGCTGATGATTGTTCTCCTCAATATGCAGTCAGCCATTATTTGGAGGTGTTCACTGTGTCAGATATCGCTGTAATATCAGTGTTAATAAAAAACAGAATTGTTTCCTCAGTTTGATTAGGACATGGGAAGAGGGAAATTTTGTGGGGTAGGCAGAATAAAATATAAACAGAATGTCATTTTTAAAATGTATTAGAAAAAGTTTTAAAACAAAGCAAAACCTTTTCTTAAAATTGTTAACCATTCACTGAAATAGTATTCAGTCAACTGCCAATCATGAAATGAATGTCACTTACAAGACCATGAGTATTTGTTATTTGCAAAGAACTGACATGTCCATAATATAGTGGTGTTAGATAGATTACCTACCTTGCATAAGTTGGCTTCAAATGTGCAATCCATGATGGCAGAAGAGTCGGTAGGGGATGTAGTATTTAGCATTTGTTCAGGATAATACATATTACAGAGTCTGAGGTGTAATAGACAGAGAAGTGTAGTGCAAGTAAGACATAATATGTAATTAATATTTTATTACTATTTTATTACTATTGTAGTTGTGTATTAGTATGTCATTTTGGTGGTAACTAAATGTCAACTTTGTCACATTTTCAGTATGATAGCACCAAGGCTTCTGGAAGTTTTTACTCCATGCCTGACATTTTTTCTTCACTCAGATAATGTAGCTGATGGATTTTTAAATTAAGAGATGTTCATAAATGCAGATAATAAAATATTTATATATAATTTCATTATTTGATGAAACAGAAAGTGTGGTTTTCCATTCCAGTTCACTGTTGCTTCTGTTTTAACATTAACCATTTATTAGTTAATTTTTTCTTCACAACTTTTTACCTTGTTTCTTTCATAAATATTTAGCATAGGATCTTACCTATACATCATTATTTTATGCTTTTCTTATGGTTTAAAAAAATACTAAATTTTGTATTTATCAGATAGCAGTTGTTAGGCCTCAGAAATATATAATATTGTAAAATACTTGGCAGACATGTATGGTTGAGTCTGGCAGTAAACTAGCTTCTGACATATTAGTTTTAGATGATTATAAAGGTTAGTTTTGTAACTTTTACCTTTAGCTTAATTGTGTTTAATTAGGGTATAGACTATATGTTAGGTCTTGTAAGTGCTGACACACCACAACACATCACATAGTGTGAGGGACAGATGTTAGGAATAATGTCGCAAAAATAAACAGACCAGGGAAGTCATTGAATTATGCTATTTTGATAAATCTAGAGATTAAAAGATGAACTTTCAAGGATTCACTGTTTTACTCTTTGGGACTCTCAGGTGTTTGAATAATTAGGAAAACATAATTATTGAATAATCTATTGGAATAATTAAAGGTCACCCATAGTCAAGTGTCTAACATGCCAAGTTAGCAACTGGTCATTTCAGCTCTGGCCATATCTGGTTAAAATCAGCATTTTTTTACCTCAGGTTAATACATATTTCAAAGCAGTTGGATATATAAACTTGTCATGAATGCTGCCTTGTTAGATTTAAATAGGCATGTCCCATGAAACAAATATCAAAATACAAGTGTACAGATTTATCTGTTTCTCATTTTGTTGCACAAGGGTAACTGAGTATTAGCTTCATTTCATTGAATCTTAAAGTGTTGGATGTAGCATGTAAATTATCATCAATTAACTTTTGTTATGAAATAATAAAAATAAAAATTAGCAGGCCCACTGTGATATGAAAGAGAAAGAACTCAATTCCTTGATTCACAAATGCCAGGTTCACCGCACATACATTTTCATACCTGTTATAAACACGATTTTCAGTAATTTTAGAAAGAAGAAAAAAGAAAGAGAGATAAATTTGTTGACCACCACTATACATGTTCATAGCACATAGTCTGTAAACAGTAAACAGTCCTACTTAGAAACCATTGAAAAGTATCCTTGGGGCAGTTCATACAGCAGAGGCAATTAAAAGTTATGGTGGTCAGAAATAAGTAACTGTCATCTCACAGATTGTTTGATTGGCTGAGAATAGCAAGGGTAAAGCTGTGTTAAATCCTTTAAAGATTGAGTGTTGAAGAACAAAAGTTACTACACATTGTCTTGAATGAGAATGTTTAAGCCATCATTATTCAAGCTTATTGGCAAGTTCATGGTAAGCAGCACCATTTCTTTCAACTCCAATTTCACCCCATGTATAATAACAAAGCACGATTATTTCTGTGTTTTTTTTTTAAGGCAAAATGTTGAATTGCATCTGAGATCCAGTAAATGAGGAGCTATCTGCAAAAGAAAACTAAATTATCCAATGGATTTGAAGTTAGAAATATGGCATATTTATTGTATTGTTTATCTGGTTGTGATTATGTGAGAATTATGTGAGAATTTGCACCACATGTGTTTTTGTGTATTTTGCTGGTATTGGATGATGCTAAATCTACCAGCAGTTTGTTTGTAAGTGTATTAAATGTTTCAAAGAAAATTTTATTTTATATTTTGTGTCAAATTTGAATTTTCATTAATTATTTATAAGCTTATATGAAACAATAACTTATTCTCAATTGGATGATGTTGTTGTTTTGGGTCATATGCACTGACCCCCGCCACCACCTCAAAACTCACTTTTTGAGTCTTCAGAAACCACCAGACACTGTTCTGGAATTATGGTAAGTATGAAATTGTTTATATCTTTTGTCATCAGACATCAATTGTTTGACTTGAAAATGAGGGCAGGTAACCCTTATACTGGGATTAAATGGCACTTTGTGAGCATTCAGAGGCTGTAAATGCACAAGGTCATTTCCACATTTACTATGAATCCTCGCTGTAATAGCATTATCGCATTACCTGCTATCATTGCATTGCTTTATCTTTTCCTGGGGTTAGTCTACAGTCCAAGGACATTATGCCCTTTGCCAAATAGTAATTGGCAGTCTCAACTAAAATCCATGACACCAGTCCGATACCTTTGTCCATTTCCTCCAATTAGAATATCTTCTTTCTTTTCCTTGGAATGTGTGCATGTCTTTTGGGCACTCTACACTTCATCAATTTAGGCATCTTCTTGTCTTTTTTACTGTTAATCTTATCCTTTTTTTGTTCTGTGATTGTTCATTTCTGCCCTGTCTTTTGCTTCATATTCTTGTTTCTTTGCCATTTTTCATTGATTTTGAGGGTTTTGAGTACATTGATAGTGAATGGTGATTCTTACGTTTCATTCTGATATCATAGTAACTATTTCCTACCCTTTTGTTGATATTTTTTTATTGTTTTATTTTTATATTTTCTCTCATCATTCAATAATTCTTCAAGGTATTGGCAAATTTGGGCATAAAATGGCAGCATGGAACACTTATGTGACATGTCTTGAATGCAGGGAAAGTATATGCATGGGCAGTTGTGCCATTTATTGTTTGTGATTCAACAAGGTTTGGGACTTCATGGAAGACAGCCAGGAGTCAGTAGAGTCACACCTCTTTATTTTCTTTTGTGGAGGACCCCTCCAACTCCCAAAAAGGAGATAATAGCACTTCTAGTGTATGGAAGTCACCTGCTACAATTAATGCACATCTGGAGTATGGAGGGGAGTTAAATTTGCCTGCTTCCATTAAGGAGAGATTTTTGAGGGAGGGATCATTGGCATTTCCTGGCTTAGGGAAATCACTAAAGTCAAAAAGCCACCCCTGCTTTCCCAATGCAAGGGAAGTACAAGCATCATCTCATGCTTGTAGACCTCAAATTAAAGCAAGATCCCATTTGGCACTGCTGAGTTTCTGAAACAGAGACTGTCCAATGATCATTGGACTGGCCATTGCTCAGTGACTGGGCTCCTGGCACTTAATCACTGTATAGTTTAGTGTGTCAGATAACAGTCAGCAAAGATCTATCACTGGTCACTGGGCACAGGTTGCTGATAAACTTATTGTGACAGTTGTAGAAGTTCAGTTGGATGTCACTGACTACTGGACACTGATTCACCAAGTACTGGGCAAATTGCTTTGGATAGCAGATACACCAGTCATTGGGTGATGTCACAAGTGGCAGTGATCACCATGTACAGAGCACCAATTACTCAGCATCAGGTACCAATCATTGGGCACTAATAACAGGGCTCTGAGCACCAATGACCAGGTATGGTGCATGGTGCCAATCTTTCATTTTTGGTCTTGGGTCACTAATTATGAGCACATAGTGCCACCAAACATGAACTGCTGGGCATCAAGCCAGATTGACATACACCAGGCATCAGTCATCAGTCTTTAGACCCTATACTGATGTTTAGCCACATGTCTGGTGGAAGGGATTAGTTTGACAATCCTCTTTTTCAAGTTTGTTTTCAGTCCTTATGGGGAATGGACTTTGAGTCCTTAGAACCAGTCTGAGGGAGAGGATTGGGCAATATTCCTCCCTTTTCCATGTTCCTTTTCAACCGTTTAAGCTTGGAGACTCCAAGCGCCTGATGTTGATTCAACAGTCACCTTTTCTGACATTGCCAGCATGAATGACTTTGCCATGGCTCCATGGATCGATAGACTGGGCACATCCTAGGTCATCCCTGACTTTTTCAGCTTAATTATCATGTCCCCTGAGAGCTGAGACAGGATTATGCAACCCCAGTTTGGAAGTCCATTTCCTCTTAGAAAGATAAATCATGGTTCAGTGACCTCCTTGACGACCTGGTGGTCAGTAATCCCAGGGAATTAAAACTGTAGAGGGGTTCACTGTCACAGCACAGATGGTCCATCATTCACAACATTGTCAAATCCTATGCCTTTATACCTGGCTCATGTCAAATGACCTATCCAACTGGACCAGTATTTGAGCAGATGTAACATTCAATGCTGAAAGCAATCAGTGTACAGGATTTTCAATGCCATGTGGAGAATTTTCTGTAATTGGTTCAGTAAGAGATGAGTTGATTCTATCTGTTCCCTTTTAACTGCAGCTGCGAATTTTGTTTTCTCTGCCATAGAGCAGCTCTCTTTTAAGTTCGCTATGGACTCCACTACAGGTTGGACCGACATCATTCAGAACTGATCAGGTACTTTGAGCACCAGAGACCAGTCTCATGGTCATTAATGCCAAGGAGGAACCTCTCATGGTTTCTTTGGTAACAATCTAAATCTACTTATAGACCTTTGATTGAAGATATCTTCAAAAATCTGACCCTAAAACAGCCTTCCTCCTCTCCTTATCATTGACAAGGAGAAGGAGTGAAATTTTAGGTTGTTTACATTTCCAAGGTAGTGATGGTTCTGTCTCACTTTTTTGCCAGCCAGGATTTCTGGCCAAAAGTAAGTGTCCTTTGGTAGCTCCTGTTCCTGTCAAAAACCCCCGGTCTCATTCATATATGTGCTGGTGATGATCAGGATAGCCCCTTTATCCAATTAGAGCTTTACGATTGTATCAAGCTAGATCAGGAGAAAAAAAAGAATATATCATAACTGTCTTTTCTCCATTTAAAAGGTACTTATGAGCTTTTTCTTCATTTAAAAGGTACTTGTGTTATTTTGGTAGCTTGGTGGCTTGTTTGGACTTGGAAAAGAGTTTATCTCTTACTGAGAGAGATCTCCCTTTTATGAAAATCAAAAGCCTATGTGGTCATGACTGTTGCTGCATCTTGGGTCCTCTTGAATCATTCTTCTTTGGATGATATCACGAAAGCTGCCTTCTGGTGTCTTTACTTCACTTTCTCATAATGTTACCTTTGTTCAATTGGAACACCAAAGTGAGAGTATTTATGCATTGGGTCCAATTGTATCAGCCAATATCAGTCAAACAAGTTGTCAAGCCATCCTCCTGTTGGCAGTGGAACATCATACTGACCACATAGATCATTGACAGTTTGTCTTAGGCTATTGGCTTTACACAAGACTGGCAATTTTTGCAAAGTAATAATAACAGGTAATGTATTACTATTATTAAAATGTATGGGGGTCAGGGTACAAGTAATTTCAGTTATGCAGTAATTATCTGCTATTATTGCATAATTCTCTCCCTCCCTCCCCACTCATATCCTTCAGTCACTGTCAGGCTGTGAATCAAGTGTTTTATTGTAGACAAGGAGGAGGGATAATGTCCTTAGACAGGGGAAAAGATCTGGAAAAGATTCCTGGAAAAGATACAGCAATGCAGTAATAGCAGGCAAGTATTACATAATAAAAATTAGTTTTGTCCTGCCCCCTTCCCATCTCTACCATCAAAAAAAGGAAACTACATTTTGCATGTGAACTGTTGCTTTCATCACATTACGAAAGCTTGAAAAGTAGCATTCAGTCTTTAAATGAACTTGATTACTCGGAACAGCACTAAAGACAGGGACATTTCCAGTATGCATATCATCTCTGCTATCACTTGTTGATATTTTTAATGACTAATATTCCTGTAAACTTGATTTCATCACTTAATTTACCTTTTTTCTAATACTAAAGAAAGTTTTGAAATTTGCAATATTGTTGCCTTTGCAGCTGAGGCACAGAACCAGCTGGCTGTAGCGACAGAGAAAGAACGAAGCATGATGGAACAAGTCTTGGATATGAAGTCAAGGGTCACAGCTCTGGAATCACAAAACAGCCTCTTACGCCAGGAGAAATCTCAGCTGACAGTGGATTTAGAAATGGCAAAAGCTAGAATTGAAGTATTAGAAGATGCCAAAAACAAGTAAGTCATCTGACTGTTTTCTGGCCGCTGTGCCATTTAGTAGTATCATAACCCCAGTAACCAGGTTGGCCATCTCCACCGCTTTCTTTTGTTGCATGTTATGAATGCCTGGAATACTAGCTGCCCATGTCATTTTATGAAAATCCCTTATATCTCATAGGAGCCATCCTACTTCAAAATTCTTTCCAACTCCTATCCCAGTGTGCATTATAAGTTAATTAGGCCTGAGATTGTGTGACAATTTTATACATTTATCAATCAAAAAATTGTAGATAATAATACAACCAAACTTGAATAAAAGCAATGGAATCTGGTCAAGTATTGCATTCTCTAAAGTGACTGGAATGTGTTTATTGTGCTGTAAAAGTTTCCATTATCTGCAGGAAAAAATAACTTTATGCTTACAATGACAACCAATGGCAGTATAAAACACAAATTAAATTTACAGTCTCTTGAAACTAGATATCTGGCCATCAGGGAAATTAAAAGTGGGACCTGTCTCAAAGATGTTTGTGAATAAAAGGTTCACGTGTTGACGGGTATTCATTACCCCTATGAATAAGCCTCTTCCCCTTGGTAGCCTCAGCAAGATGATTGCATTTGTTGTCTCAGAGAGACCAAAATCTAGGCCATTTTAAGTACATATACATTTAGCATGTCAACAACAACTATTCAGCCACATACTACTGGCAACAATGAATATCATAGTGAATTGGATTGTGACATATGTTTGTTGACAATTGGATATAGATAAAATGAGGACTGCCATTTTTTATATACAGTGTGACCCTGCTATAGCACGCTCTGTTATAACACGAATTCGGATATAATACGGTTGTGGTGTGGCTCCCGAAATTTCATATGCATGTATTTTTCTCGTACGTGAAAAAAAATTTCTTTCTTAAAAGTACGAAAAAAACAAAAAAAAGTTTATTATCATTTTAGGAAAGAGATCGCGTATGAATAATACAAGCTGATCATGGCGTGGCTCCTGAAATTTTATATGCATTTTTTTCATACACGAAAAATTAGTGTTTTCTTCTTAAAAGTACGAAAAATAACGTGTAAAAATTTTTTCAGGAATCGCGCAGGGCTTCGCCAATGTCGCAAATTGCGATTTCTTTTTCCTTATTGGCGGCAAAATATACCATCTGCAATGTTCCCTCTAATATTTTTCTTGTGTGCGCAGAAGTTTGAAACTGCTGCGTGGCATATGTATTTGCTAACAAAACTTGTGAGCGGAATTTTGGCACTGCTGTGCGGCATTTTCTAATGAGCTGCGCGGCCACGCAGCCGCGCACCTTAGAGGGAACATTGACCATCTGGGGATTTTTTTTATTGGCGACATTGTTGGCTGTTTAAACTTGTATATACAACCATTGGTTTGGAGTGGAGAAATTCAGAGGTCCCATGAAAGGAAGCTGTAAAGTTGATATAAAATGCACTGAAATTTATCTATTGTTACATAAACAAATTCTTTGTCCATATTGACAAACCATCTTAACAGTGCATTCTTATATCATAATCTGCTTATGTTGACATCTAGCATGAGTACTCTATGTTTTGAGATATCTGCTTTTTTTCAAATTTACATTTCTGGTAGCGGAGATCAACCAGATGAGGCATTATCTCATAATCTATCTTTGTCGGATTTTCGGCCGCTCGCTAGTAATTAATATATTTACATAGACTGACATTTGTATGTGGATGGTAAGTAAAATTCCTCTTTTATTCACTCAGAATTAAATCCTTCAGAACATTCACGTTTTCTGTAGTAATCCCTGTCATCAGACCAGAACACCTGCGTCTCTATCATCGATTGACCCTTTCTTTAAATTTCTGATGCATGCGTGGAAGGCAGCATCACTCCACTGCCATAAATGTAAAAAACCCCCCAAAAAACAAAAAAACCCCCTCTCACTTGTCTATTCAATAGGTTGACCATACGATGGCCAATTCATTTTTTAAAAAAAATGTACCCAGATAAAATAGTAGCTGAAATTTCAAAGAAAACATTACCTTTGAAGCACCAATTGTTATGAAAATGTACTAAGCAAATCGGAAAAAAATCAGTCTCAGTCATGCAATACAATTTTTTGATGTTGCCGCCACAATAAGAAACGGGCATTTCTTTGGTTCTCCAAAGCTGTCCTTTAGCGGTGACTTCAATAACACATGCACCCTTCATCAAAGAAAGCCGACTACAGTCTTCAATAAAAACAAAGAACTTTTCTTCAAAGGAAGCCATTGCTGAACTTAAATAAAAGCAATGGAATCTGATGGATTGTTTCATTTTCCAACATGACTGGAACATTTTTACTGTGCCATGAAAGTTTCCTTTTTGCAGGAAAAAAGTTTATGCTTACAAACTCTACTAATGGCGCTTAAAACGTAAACTTTTACCGACTTTGGACGTACTTAAAAGTAAATGTGCTTCATCATTTGTTACGTGATTGTGCTATTTTTTTTCCACTGAATTCAGACCTATATGACCTGTAACAAAATCACTGAATATTTTAAATCTGTGTGTGTGCATATTTTCAGTGGAATTACTTGTATTGTGGATTCAATGTATTTGACGTGATTCGTGGGTGAGTACATGGTGTTGATATTTTATTCATTGCTATGCATTAGACATGTATATATGAACAGTATACATGTATATGTACCAATGCGTGGTTCTCAGAATAAAGTAAAATATTATATATGCCTTCTCTGTTTTCACTACAGGTGTATTTCTCATTTAATATGCATCGATTTAAGATGATAACTGTGCCAGTGAAGCATGTACTTTTGCGCCCGCATTTATTACCTACCCACCCCACCACCCCACATTTTTTCGGGTACATGCATCATTTTCTTCTGCTAACTGACCTGGTTGCTTATAACACGGTTCAGTCTATAACACGGTCAGGTTCTTTGGCTCCCAACTACCGTGTTATGGCGGGGTCACACTGTATGTGTTTATTTGTATTTTCTAATCTGATGTGACTGATAAATGAAGTTTCTAACATGTGACCTATGCTCAAATTCAAGGATTTTTCATATGCATGTACAGTACTTAACACATTATGGATCGTAAAACACAAAGGTAACACAAAATTAAGTTGTCAATATGTGAAATTTGATTATTTTTCTTAGACCCCACCCAGTACCCCAGTATTTATCTCAACATCTGCTTATATGGACAATATTACCTCAGGCCCAAGGACATTGAGATAAACGGGTAGTACTGTATCTATTTGGTCCAAAATGAAAATAGTGCCAGTCTTGCAGCAAATGTGGCCACCTTTACAGCCATCTTGAAAATCTTGTTATCTCTCCAGAATTGTGCCAACATTCAGCAGTTACAAGGAAGAAATGATCTATTCTTTTCTTTATAGAAATTCTTTTATAATGTAGAGAATCATTCCCATTGAGGGACTCTCGTATTTAATGGCATGGAGTACATTTTCATCCAGTACCTTAACATATTTTCATTTATTTTGATTCCAACCTTTCTGCCTTTATAGGGAGATGGCACAAAGTCAGTCCTCAAAACAGCAACTGCTTCAAGATCTGAATGAGGTCAAAAGAGAAAAGGTGAGATAATACTTGATGAATTTAATATTTTTCATGGTTTATCAGTTTTTTAAACAAATCTCAGATTTAAAGAACCAAAGAACGATGATTTTTCTGTAGAAACAAAAATACCCTTAATCCAAGAATTAAATTACTGACAAAGATATTATTTTCCTGCAAAAGATTAACATTGTGACATAATAATAATAAATCAATTCACTGTATATTGATTATCTTTGTATGTACTTGCTGGTCTGTGTGGGGGGGCGGGGGCTCCTTGGTTACCTTTGACTGCAATACTTTACATATGTAAAAAAAAAAATACAGATAAGGTCACTATTCCCTGCATTTTACATTTTACTGACTTAAGTTAGTTTTGCGTTTAATTACTGACCTTTTAGGTCTTTGCATTATGTTTGCAGACTTTCCTTTCTAGAATCACAAACGTAAGGGATGCATCCTGATGAGCATTACTTTTTCATTTCATTAGTAGTTCATTGTGACCCATATGGGTTGGATTTTGTGTTCATTTCTGTCTGTTCTTGCTAGAATTGTGAAAATGATGATGATATGCATCATTGTTAATACCACATCCTTCCAGCAAATCAAGGTCATTATGACCTGTATTTCATCTTTTATTGATTTTTGTTAAGTTTGTTGCATTTAGTTTATGACCATGCATATTTGGCATGCTATAAGCAATCAGTTCTACCTAGAATATAAAAACTTGATGAGGGGATGCACCTTTGTAAGTATTACACCAGTGTTGCAAAAAGTCATATGTGACCCGTATTTCTTGCTTTAATGACTTCTTTGAAATGTTTTTAAAGTTCATTTATTGGGTGCCATTTATGTTCCACTCATGATACTTGATATTTTGGATGCATCTCTGTTAGTGCTAAACTCTTACAACCAAAGAAGGTCAGCATGACCTATATAATTTATACTATGCAAACAGTGGTTAAATATTTTGTGTTTAGCACACATGACCACCTAGACTGTTCCATGTTGTATACATACTAGCCTACACAGAAGGCCATTTCTTACCAGTGCAGTCTGAAGAAGGAATAACTATAGTGCTTTGCTGGTTAACCTTCTGACAGTGTATTAATGACTATACATTGTACATTGTGATAGGTTACAACAGGTTAACTATGCATCATGAGTATAGGAATAATTAAATTATTTTCATGTGAGACCCCAGATCTAGTTGCTAATCAAGGTAATTATTGATGCATGAACTATGGTTAGAATACTAACTGTTATGCTAAGGTCACTCAGATCAGTAAAACCAGGCTTCTAGGGGTGGGCAATTATATTATCTTCTGAACATGATTATAAGAACAAGTATAAGAAAATTATTGCTGGTCTTTATCAAATAATTATAGTACCACTACTTTCATTGGTTTACATCTTTTAAGCTCTGTTTCACAGCACAAAACTGGATATATGTGCCAGTTTAAACAGAAGTTCTTAAAATGTAAAAATAAAAAAAACTGCATAAAAGTTGCTAGTTAGATAATGGGCCAACATTTCATTGTCAAGATGATTTTCATCAGAATTTATTTTCTGTATGATAGTTAATGTTTACAGTGGCTAGTGGAGTATACTTAAAGCTTAATAGAGGTGAGCTATAGAGCTATATAATCAGTGATTACACAGTTCTTTTTCTCCTTTGTTTGCAGGTATTTCTGGAGACACAGTTGGACATGGAGAAGACCAAAGTTGAACAGGAGAAGAAGAAAGTAACCATGTATCAAGAACAGATAAGAGACATGGTAGGTTTGGCCCTTGTAAGCCCTCTGCACCCCTTTCTTTTATTCACTGACACATGGTAGGTTTGGCCCTTGTAAGCCCTCTACACCCCTTTCCTTTATTCACTGACACATGGTAGGTTTGGCCCTTGTAAGCCCTCTACACCCCTTTCCTTTATTCACTGACACATGGTAGGTTTGGCCCTTGTAAGCCCTCTACACCCCTTTCCTTTATTCACTGACACATGGTAGGTTTGGCCCTTTTAAGCCCTCTACACCCCTTTCCTTTATTCACTGACACATGGTAGGTTTGGCCCTTGTAAGCCCTCTACACCCCTTTCCTTTATTCACTCACAATTGGAAATGTTAATGATGCTTAGATTTCTTGCAGGCAGTATACAAGCTAAGTTAGTGTAACAGATGTTAATGATGTTTAGATTTCTTGCAGGCAGTATACAAGCTAAGTTAGTGTAACAGATGTTAATGATGTTTAGATTTCTTGCAGGCAGTATACAAGCTGAGTCAGTGTAACAGATGTTTGCCTTCAAATTCCTAATCAGGATCAAGGACAGTGGTGCTTCAGTTTTCATAGGGAACAAATCAACAACTGCAAGACCTGTAATCTTGATATCAGAGAAAACTGAAATTGTTACCAAATTGTAGACAGAAACAGGACATACTTAGTAAGGGCATATGTTAAACTTCATGAAATGGGCAAAATGAGAAGCGATTGATATGGCCAGTTTGTATTTGACTGAGTAGCAGCACAAAACTCAGGCGAGTTTTTGTATTTTAGATTTTATATATGTGGACTTGGAGAGTAGTTGTTATAAGTGTAGTTATAGCAGCTTTCTTTGATAGAGTAAATGTAAATTGATAATAAGTTTTTATACACATTCCAGGAACGAGAGCTACAGCGAACACAGTCTCGAGGTACACCATCACCAGTTTCCATCTCAAGACATGACAGTGTTAGCAGCTTCAGTGAAGCTGCAACATCTTTCATGGCTATTTCACAGGTGAGAGCATGAATATGTTCTTTACAATGGGACTGGCTCTTGTTTGTCACTAGAAGGAACAAGTATATTTTGGCATTTCTTCGGTGGTTCTCTTTTTCAGAAGGTTTTGTTTTTGAACAGCCTTGTAGAAAGAGGAAACAGTATGTTTCAAAGGACATGCACACACACAAACACATACACACACAATCTGAAGGATTAATGTGAGAGTAAGATCCATTTGGGATCACCTGATCTACTTCAACTTTCATCATTATGCAATTGAAAGGCTAACCAGGGCATGAAGGAAAAACCCAAAATGAAAATTAGGCACCCTATAATGTGGGATACTAGACAGATCTGTGAATGTTTATTCAGCTAGATTAAATTCATGATGAAAACAAAACATGCCAGTTCACACTTTTAAGATAGAAGTAAAATTGATATTAGTGCATGGTTCTTTTATTTGAACACTTATAATCACACTCTTGATAGTCAACCTGTCTTTCGACTAAGTGTTTTGTGAGAAACTACACTCTTTTCTATGATTGATCAGTGGCTACAAGCATTTGATAAAGGGGAAATGACTGGCACTATTATGGCTGATTTTAAAACTGAAAACCTATCATTGTAATGAAAACCCCCTAAACTGGTTTAGTTCCTACTTTACTGTGAGAATGAAAAAGTATCTCTAAATGGTCACCTTTCTGAAAGTTAAATTATTAATTGTGGAGTACCATAAGGCTCTATCTTTGGAGTTCAGTTATTGATTCAATTTATTAACCACTCGTCCCTTAAGATAAAATATTCAGTTAAATCCACTGATCTCTTTGCAGACGATGCTATACTGTCAGAGTCATGTAAAACCAAAACTGAACTTGAAAAAAGCAATATGCCTTTAATGGACCTGAAGCATAGAACAAGGAAAACAGTATGATTTTAAATACAGAAAAAACAAAGACCCTACTGGTCACAGCAAAACAGAAAAGAACAAGACTAGATAGTGGTAAACTCAAGATTCTGTGTTAATATAAACTCACATGATAATGTTCTTGTATTTGTAGTTAACAATCTAACCAGGTTTATTCACATTAAACATGTTTCAAAAAGGTTTATTCTTATCTTTGGCTTTTAAGAAAATTGGAGCATTCATTCCTTTTCAGTATAGGGTCATTGTTTATACGAGTTCTTTTCTGCCATATTTGGACTAAAATGTAATGCCTCTAATTCAAAGCAAAACTTTTAAGATTCCAAAAGAGGACATGCCATTTAATTGTGTTTACTATATAGACATTGTTCAGGACACAATGAATTATATAAAAGTTTTGTCAACATATGAAAGAATATTCTTTAGAAAGGTCAAATTTATATATAAGGTGTCCAGAAAAGCCATTCCTGTCCACGTAAGCAATTTCTTTCACCAAAGAGATGCTGACAGTACTTCAAATTTAAGGTTTTCAGAAGCAAAAATGTATGTTATACCAAAGACAAAGAAGGAATTTTTGAAAAATAGCTTTCATTATACTGTTCCACTGGTATGGAGTATTATTCCCAGTGACATAAGCAGGCTCCTGGCATTTCTTCTTATAATGATCAATGTCATAAAATTTGCAAAAATGTCTCACATAGCTGGCAGCAATAATTGACACTGTTGCAAAGCTAAGTGTCTAATTGCTTAGTCATACTGTATTTACTCTGATACCTTTTCCTCACCAAGTAAGTCCAGGCACAATCAAGTGATTGCATTTTTCAAAATCTTTTGACAGCCATTTCAGTAGGTTGTAGAGTTAATTGTAGCCAAGGAATTATGAAGCTGGTTAAACTAGGAGTACATTGTTCTTAACGAAGCATATATGTCTAATTACATTTAGTGGGATATGGTTAGACCTATTCATTTTCCTGATTATACCTGGATTTATTTCAGTCTAGAAAAAGGCATCAGTTCAACTAAAGGAATTAGATTTGTATGTATGCAGCAGTGTCTGTATGGATTACCAACTGTGAGATATTCTTAACATTTGAATAGCAAGATCCAGTTCATGCCTGGAGATTTATGTAGTTTTTATAAAAAGACAAATCAACATTCTTATTATTTGAATATTCTTTTTTGTTGAACTTATTTTCACAGGATGATATTGATAGAAGTTTCCTAGTAACAACGCCAACCTCCAGACAAAGTTTGTATGAAACCCTAAGGCAGAATGGAGCTGCCAATCTTTTGGAAAACCTTCAGTCCCAGCTAAAATTGAAGGAAGGGGAGATAATTCAGTTGCAGGTATAGTCCTCAAAGGATAATGTGAGGTTCATAAACAGTCAAAATTATAAATTGTAAAGAGACAGTATTACTGCACTCAGCTTGGGACTATGAGTAGTTCATGAGCTGTGTGTTTTTTCAATGGTGTTTGCCATGCAGACCTAAAGGTACATGATGTACATGTTAATATTTTTTTTAAAAAATGGACTTGTTGGCTCTCTTTATTTAGGGCTGGTCTCTATAAACATACATGGTACCATGAAGGTGGTTTTTTAAAACTATATGCCAAGGTACTATAATTACTCAGTTCATATGAAAATGATACAAAATTCTGAAATGCATGTAAGGGTGACTATTCCACAATGAATGTGCCTTCCCTGAATCCAATGTATGTTTTACTGGAATAGCTCTTACACTATTTAACTTGTGTGGACTTTAGTTTTTCAAACATTTTGTTTTCTCCCATGGCAAATCCATGTTTTTCCGTTGCTTCTTTTTTTTTGTTCTCTAATATTGTTATTTCTTTTGTAATAAAACATACATATTAGGTGTCCTTTTGTAGTTACCTGCACAGGTCACTAGTACATGCATTCAGTAATGTGTACTCAACATATGGTCATATGGGTAGGACTAAATGCAAGTAGTGTAAACACCTGCAAGGTGTGGACAAATAAACATAATACATGTTTAGCATGCGTGGATTGCCACTCTAGAAATGTCAGTTATGCACTGTATGGATGGAGAGTCAGAGGACTACAGTACTTGGTGGACAGTCTAAACAAGGGAAAGCAGGGAAATGCATTTTGAGAGACAAGAATGTTGGTATTTGATGCTGACTCCACCTTTTTCAGTAAATTCCTGTGGATGAGTTTTGCAGGCAGAGGGCTTACCATTCAGTAAGCGAATCAGGAAATCCCTTTCAGCTATGGCTACAGACCCAGCTTTGTCTTTGCCACCTCAGCTAGTCAAGAATAATTTTGGTGGTACCGATAGGCCAGATGCCTCAAGCATGCAGTGGTCAGTTTTCTTTTCCTGCTAGATTCTTGTCAGATTGTGAACATACCAGTCCAGCTCAGATTCTGTTTCACATGATGTAAGTAGGGACCAGTTTTGTGAATCACATATCCCATAATCCGTCCCATCATAATGAACTTGACAACTTTATGGATGATAAGATGGCCTTGTTCTGTCACAAATGGACTAAATGAGGAAATTCCTTGTCTTGTATGCCATCCTGACATCAGAACACTGGCACTCCCATAAATCCGAGTGGCCGAGTGGTCTAAAGCGCTCACTGTTGCGGATCACTGCCACCTCACCTCTGTCAATGTGTGTTTGAGTCTCAGGCTTGGCTAACATGGGTACATGAGAAAGCTTGCCAGTAGCTTCTCATGGGTTGGTGGTTCTTCCTGGGGTTTTCCAGGTTTCTTCCTCCACCAGTTACACTGGTTGCCATGTATAGCCTACCTTGTGGCATTAAACCCTACAACAACAACAACAACAGCAACAAATCAGCCTACCCATTACAGTGCCACAAGGTACCCTGTACACTTCAAGCCCAGTTTAATGCCTCATTACCTTCTTGATACAGAATCAACTTGATCACATGCATCAATCACTCAAAGTCAACATCCTTTGGTTAGCCAGTACCTTAAACAGTTTTCACTAGCACCAGCTAAGAGTGTACAAGAGGTGGTGGCATTGTGCCTCTCATTGAGACGTGATGAATTATGCTTACTAGCTCCATCATCATTGCTTGACCAATTGAAGACAATAAGAGACTTAGCATTGATAAAAATTTTATCATTTTTACATTTATCAATATCTCCATCTGGATTGGACATTTTTTTACAATATTTTATCATTATCTCCATCTGGATTGGACTTCTGTACAACATTTTATCATTATCTCCATCTGGAACTTTTTGTCAATGTCTCCATCTGGATTGGACCTTTTTACAACATTTTATCAGTATCTCCATCTGGATTGGACTTTTTTTACACAACATTTTATCAATATCTCCATCTAGATTGGATTTTTTTTACAACATTTTATCATTATCTCCATCTGAAACTTTTTATCAATGTCTCCATCTGGATTAGACTTTTTTTTAAACAATATTTTATCAATATCTCCACCTAGATTGGACTTTTTTGCAACATTTTATTATTATCTCTATCTGGATTGGACTTTTTTACAACATTTTATCATCATCTCCATTGGACTTTTTTTACAACCTTTTATCAATATCTCCATCTGGATTGGACTTTTTTTTTACAACATTTTATCAATATTTCCATCTGGATTGCACTTTTTTAAAATACATTTTATTAATATCTCCATCTGGATATTTCAGATAGTTTTATACTTAGATATGCTTATTAGTTTGCACTCTACATCATGTACAACAATGGTGTCATGTGAATGAAATCTTACTTGGCTAGAACTTCTCTTCCCTAGGATGAGATAATATTGAACCCTGGGCAAAATTTGTTTCTATCAAACCTGCCTATTAAGGACAGCCATGGGAGTGACAGAAATTGGTCTCATTGAGCAGGTGACATTTATATACAGGTAAATGTTTTATGTTTATGTATAAACTGAACTTGCTGTAGTTGACCTTTATATACAGATGTATGCTATGTAGACCACTACAGCAAGTTTGTATATCTGTGTCCATTGGTTTGAAAAACTGTGTCTTAACATTCATCTATATACAGTCAAACTTGCTATGGATATGACTCGCCTCATGAAAACAGTTACCCATATATAAAGGTCATATTCAGTGATTTCAAGAACAGTGCATATCAGTGCATGTTAACTTGGTTAAAAGATCACTTGCTGATTGAAGCATTTGTTTTGTCAGAACCATGGGTGATCTGAGTAGGCAGGTTTGACTATAATGTCGTTCTTATTTCAGAGTGAAATCCAGCAATTGGAGAGGACACGCGAATCTATGGCTCGTGAGCTGGTGAACCTCAGTAATGAGAATGAGAAGTTGAAGGAGCAGGTTGAGGAACTACCTGAACTTAGTGCAAAATTTAAGGTATGGTACACATTTTTAAAGCCAGTTCCAGAATGAACAAATTTATTTGGCTTTATTTCAGATTTTTCCCCCAGAAGGTTGTCATTTTTCCATGGGACAGATGCTACACAATGTGAAACATAGTTATTACAGTTTTTTTTTTAAAGCAAAATATTTCATTAACAATCCATATTTTGGTAAGATCTTGTTGGGTGCAAAAGTTTTCCATAATAGCCCAGCTTTAAGAAGCTGCCAGTATGAAAAAATGACACTGTTTGCCTGTCAGTATGTATACACATGCATATGTCCTCCTGTCCCAGCTATTCATTCATCTGGGCATGCCTATTGTTCAAAACCTTCATGTTTTGAGTTTGTCTTCCTGTAGAACATTCTTTGAGGATTACCTTAATGGTGTCTCTCCTTCACTTGGAGAATTAAATCAAAGCCCCAAGAATCTCTTTACCTCTTAGGTCTTCTCAATGCATCTTTCTCTGAGCCATTGGTTGACAAGACCCCTGCAGATCACCCTCTTATGCCAATGATGGCTGCAACTTAACTTTCCAGATCAAATGAACAGAGTTGAATTTATCAGGTGCCATCTCAGAAAATGGGAGGACCTCAGGTTGGGTATCTCATTGAAGGTACAGCCACCAGAAAATCATGATTTAAAATGAAACCAGCATGGCTAGCAATGGTGCCTAATTTTGCACAGCTATTTAAGTGAGTGGGGTTGTGCCATACCAGGAGTATATGTTTGCAACCTGGAGATGAAGCTCAAAGCAAATATACCTTTCTTACCCATCTGTCCACCTCCACCCCCACAGTCACAGTCAGAATTTCCTAAACATGATTTCCTCAATTGCATTCTTTTCAAATAGGGAACTGTCTTATTGTCCAGCAATTCTTCTTTAAAGACTATCTGTATTTAACACTTTAAAGTTGTTTATAATTATTTATACTTAACAAGGCATTTTCAAGATTATTATAGATTTTTATATGCATTCCCATAAGGGAGAGGGTAACATTCTGTGATGTTCTCTGTCAGTTCTTCTATTCATCTGGCATTTCTTACACAACATTTCAAGTTCTTCACCATTTACCACTACCGGACTTTTATTGAGTAGCATGCATTTGTGGTAAGGATGAAACATATCGAGTTTGGGTTTAAAATGTCATAGGGACTAAAGAAGAAAAGCTTTCTACACTGTATCTTATATTTCAGATACCATGATCAGACTTTGTAAATTTGAGATACCAGTAAGAAACCTATTGATTCTGGAATTAAAGAGTCATAGGTGAAGGCCACAGTGACTGTAGAAGAAAAATGGTTTCGACATAATATCATGATATCTTGAGTTCTTTATCACCTACTCTGATCAAACTCTGTGGATGGTTTGTATTTGAGACAAGAAAACCATGTATTCATTTTGTCCAAGATCAACAAATATTGACCAAAAGAATGAAAACCTTTTCCACAGAACCACATACGTTCTCTACCACATGCGTTAACTAAACTTTATAGACGTCTTGTATTTGTGACGAGGAAGATACCTATTGATTTTGGGCTCAAAAGGTCAAAAGTCATGATCAGAGTGGCTCCCAGAAGGAAAAAGATCTAAAAATATAATTAGAATCCATGTCTTACAATTCATTACCATCAAATTTTTGTATTTGAGACAAGAAAGGCACCTATTCATATTGTGAGCAATAAGTCAAAGATCAAGTTTACAAAGACTAAGGGGGTCCCGAGTGGCCGAGTGGTCTAAAGCGCTCTCCGTTATGGATCACTGCCATCCCATCTTTGTCTGCGTGGGTTCGAGTCTAAGATTCGGCGAATGTGGATATGTGAGAAAGCTTGCCAGTAGCTTCTCGTGGGTCGGTGGTTCTTTCCGGGGATTTCCCAGTTTCTTCCTCCACCATTAATACTGGCCGCCATGTATAGCCTATCGTGTGCTGAAAAATGGTGTTAAGCCCCACAACAACAACAACAACAACAAAGACTAAGAGAAGATAAAGGACTTGTACAAAATAACTTAGGTTTTGTGTCATTTACTTTTACCCAGTTTTGTGGCTGGATTTCATTTGAGACAAGGAAGACACCTATGGAGCAAAGCATATGATTTAGTATTGCTTAGCAATGTTTTTTAGTAACACTGACATAGTAAACAAATTAAATGGGTATATATTTTAAAACCTGAATAGCCAACCAATGAAAGAGGGTTTTGCATGAAAGAAGTATAATACTGTTTGCCACATGTAAATGTAGTAATAATCATGGGAGTAGTAGCAAAACATACATATTTTGTATTCAGTGAAAAATCTATACATTAAGTAAAATATAGAACAGAAGAACACTCACTGCAAAATGGCCTCCCCCACCCAACCCCATGCAGTCACTGATATTGCTTGCCCCTTATGACAGCCCTGGTTACACTGCCAGTATGAATGTAAGATCAAAGGTTAGATAAGTGTTACACTGCCAGTGGGGGAATCCCAGGTGGCCAATTACTCTGATGCACTTGCTTTGCATGATGTCGATGAAGGGTTATTGATGTATTATCAAGCCTGTGTGAGTAGACAATGGTACATAGGTGCAGTAGAGGTCCATACATCGTTTTACCCCAATATTGGAATTGTCGTCTGATCCAAACCCATTCACGTCGTTCAATTTTTTAAAATTTTGTAAATTTTTTTGCCAAGCAGAATAATTAATTTAATAGAAAAGTTTATTAGTTTTTCTAGTTGGCACCAATTTCACTATCAACATTACAGTGTATCTGGGTTGTATGATGTCATGTTGATAGCTGTTTCAGCTGTCAGTAGATTCCTTCATAAGGGGAGCATTTGTCATGACAATGTTTGCAAGGCTTTATTTTTAGACCTTCAGGTCATAGACTAGAAGATCTTGTGGGATGGTCATTTGTCTATCATCTGTCCATTGCTATGCCTCTTAAAAGACTTGGGGTATTTGTAATGAAATTTTACACACACTGATACCATGATCTACTTGATCACAAATGTAAATGGTACTGCTCAGACATTAAGCATGACCATCACAGCAGATGACTTCTTATGATGTAAAGTTGGTTCTAAGTTAAAATGGCATTGATATGTCTAATATGGCTGCCTCAGAGGCCATCTTGAAAAAAAATCATGTCACTATTCCTTGTGAATGAACAGTCATATGAACATTGGATTTTTGCTACTAAACTTAATAAGAAAATGGTGCATATCTGATGTCCAATATACCCACCATAACAGCCATATTGAAAATCTTGTCATCATTCTGAATAAAAGTCACCAGAGACTTCTGTGCCACTTACACACTCAGTATGGCAGCCACTGCAGCCATTTTTGAGAATCTTGTTATTGCTAATCCTGAATGGTTGGTCATATCAGCATGGGGTTTTCACTAAAAGATTTGTTATGATGTCTAATTGGTCCTATATAAAAATGGAAATGGTGCACATCTGATATCCAATATGGCCACCATGGCAGATATATTGAATGTCTTGTTATTGTTACTCCTCTAAAATGGAAGGTCATATCATCATGATGTTTTCATGGGAAAAATTCATATAATGGTGCTGATCTAACATCAAAGTATGGCCATCATGGTGGCCATCTTGAAGGTCTTACAGTTACTCATCTTAAATGGAAAGTCATTTTGACATGGGGTTTTCGTCAGAAGAGTTATTCTGATCTCTAGCTACTTGTCATAAAGGAAAATGACACACACTGACCCCCATATAGCCACCGTGGCTTCCATCTTGACAATATTGTTATCTCCACTCTGTTGAAATTGATGGCTATATCAGCATGGGGTTTTCACCAATAGACTCATTAAAATATCTAGTTGGTCCTCAATGAAATGAAGCTAATCATACAACCAGTATGACTGCCACAATGGCTGTCTTGAAAATCATGCTGTCTCTTTCCATGAATGGATGGTAATATTGGCAGTTGGTTTTCACCAGAAATAGTTTTAATGATGTATACTTCATCCTAAATGAAAATCACATCAATCTTTCATCCAATATGTCCACCACAGCAGCTAATTTGAAAATCATGTTATGTTATTGCTAAGAAATATTAGAGATGGTTTGAACAATAGCAGTTAAAAGGGAAGAAATAGTATTGTCTTGAATTCCTGGAAATTCTTTTCACCCATTAGAGCATTAGTCTCTTCTAAAACTGTTGATAGTGTATATGATAGTGGTTGTTGTTGTTGTTGTTGTTGTTGTGGGGCCTAATGCCATTTTTCAGCACATGATAGGCTATACATGGCGGCCAGTATTAATGGTGGAGGAAGAAACCGGGAAATCCCCGGAAAGAACCACCGACCCACGAGAAGCTACTGGCAAGCTTTCTCACATATCCACATTTGTCGAATCCTAGACTCGAACCCACGCAGACAGAGGTGAGATGGCAGTGATCCATAATGGAGAGCACTTTAGACCACTCGGCCACTCGGGGCCCCATATATAATAGTTTTGTTTAC
Source organism: Megalonaias nervosa (assembly GCA_016617855.1). Classification (NCBI taxonomy): domain Eukaryota; kingdom Metazoa; phylum Mollusca; class Bivalvia; order Unionida; family Unionidae; genus Megalonaias; species Megalonaias nervosa. The sequence goes on along the minus strand of JAECUM010092847.1, from coordinate 94,053 downwards.
TGGCAGGAAATATTGTTTTGCTTAATTCTTGTTGGTTGTTTTGTTGGTTTTTTTTTTTAAATAAAAGGAGCATCTCTTTTCAATTTTACAGGAGCAGAGTAAAAAGAATGAAGCCCTGCTATTAATGTATGGAGAGAAGGTGGAGGAGGCAAATGAGCTTAGAATGGATTTACATGACATCAAGGAAATGTACAAATCACAGGTATACATCAGCGATATATGATAAAATAAATTCATCCTTTTTTTTGTAATGATAAAGTGAGGGCATAAATCTTTGAAAGTTACTTATTATTGTGAAGTTGACTTTAAATTCAGAAGAGTGGTTTGTTCTTAGATATTAAAGTGATAGGATTTCTTATGAATGGTACAAATAATATTACTAGCATCTTGGAGTACATGTTGTTATGAATGGTACAAATAATATTACTAGCATCTTGGAGTACATGTTGTTATGAATGGTACAAATAATATTACTAGCATCTTGGAGTACATGTTCTTATGAATGGTACAAGTAATGTTACTAGCATCTTGGGAGAAAATGTTGTTATGAACAGTAGAAATAATATTACTAGCATCTTGGAGTATATGTTCTTATGAATGGTACAGGTAATATTACTAGCATCATGGAGAAAATGTTGTTATGAACAGTAGAAGTAATATTACTAGCATCATGGAGTACATGTTCTTATGAATGGAAAATGAAGTAGATGTTCTTATGAATGGTAGAAATAATATTACTAGCATCTTGGAGTATATTAAATGTTAAAATAAGTACATGTTTTTATGAATGAGACAAGTAGTATTAGTAGGGTCTTGGAGTACGTGTTCTTGAGAATGAACCAAGTAGTGTTAGTAGGGTCTTGGAGTACGTATTCTTGTGAATGACACAAGTAGTGTTAGTAGGGTCTTGGAGTACGTGTTCTTGTAAATGACACAAGTAGTATTAGTAGGGTCTTGGAGTACATGTTCTTGTGAATGACACAGGTAGTATTAGTAGGGTCTTGGAGTACGTGTTCTTGTGAATGACACAAGTAGTATTAGTAGGGTCTTGGAGTACATGTTCTTGTGAATGACACAAGTAGTATTAGTAGGGTCTTGGAGTACATGTTCTTATGAATGACACAAGTAGTATTAGTAGGGTCTTGGAGTACATGTTCTTATGAATGACACAAGTAGTATTAGTAGGGTCTTGGAGTACATGTTCTTATGAATGACACTAGTATTAGTAGGGTCTTGGAGTACATGTTGTTATGAATGACACAAGTAGTATTAGTAGGGTCATGCAGTGCATGTTCTTATGAATGACACAAGTAGTATTAGTAGGGTCATGGAGTACATGTTTTTAAATTATGGTACAGCTAATATTAGGAGCATTTTGGAATACATGTTCATGGGAGAAAATCTGCAGAGTCAGTTTCTATTTTGCTGACACATAAAGAAACTACATACAAAGCTATTCAAGTAAAACTTGGTTTGCTTTATAATTTTTTTATAAATCATCATTATATCTGTACTTACAACCTGAATAAATGGAGAAATTAGGAAGTCTTCCAACAGAACATAATATTCTTTCTTAAATTACATTGTATATGCAACATTTGAATAACAAACTAAAGTACACACTAAACTTTTTAGAGTCCTTGAACATTTGGATAACAAACTAAAGTACACACTAAACTTTTTACAGTACTTGAAATTCTACCCATTTTAATTGTGGTTGAGATAATATTTTCGAATTTTTCACAGCCAAGTAATCTCACATATCTTTCATCTCTTCTATCGTGATAATAAGTGGCTTATCAAACTTGGAGATCATTGTTTTCTTCTTTGATAGTGGAAGAAGGTCAAGGGAGACTGGAATAAAAGATATGTCTGATTCATAGAAGAGTATTTTTATGTCCAGTTAAAAATATGGTAGGAACATATAATGTTACCCTTGTCAGTTAATAGGTTTATACATCCAATTTTCTGTACAGTTCAGTTTTTATATTCATATCAGTTTTCATGTACTGTTCTATCAACACATTTCTAGGTAATGGTGATACATTAGGTGCTTGTATACATGTACCACAAATGTTGTAAACTACCAAGTTTGCATTTTTCACTCAGCATCTTTAAAATACAACTTAGGATTTTGATCTGTTAAGTTTCATATGACAGCTTGAATAGGTACTGATAATGGTAAAAATTTTATCCTTCTTTACTTTCAGATTGATCATCTCTTGGCCAAATGACACCAGCCTGTCAAGTGCAATTGACCATATATTGAAATAAATCCGTGTGGTCCAATATTATTATATTGAATCCATAGTTTTAGACATCATGATCTTAGACAGGAAATAAGTGAGGTCAGGTCAGACAAACATACCATCTGGTGCAGTTTATATTTAACTTAGCTGTAAGCAAATATCTATAAATATCAAGCTTATTAACAAACAGACTGCAGTAAGGAGGTGGTTTGTAGGTATGAAAACTGCATTCCATGATAAATCACTAGAATATGCTATTTAATGGTTAGCTAAGGCTGTATGTGTGACAGAGAAAATGGGGGGAAATTTCTCACTTTTTAGTCTGTGACATTTTTAAGTAAATGAATGAAAAGAAAAGCAGTCATGCAGATCAGAAAGAACAGCCTTTCAAAATAAAAACTTATTACAATTCAATAAGATTTGTTTCAGCTTTTGAATGGTTTTCACCATAAGATGAATTGCTCAGTCTAAATGATACATTTGATTAAGCTTACAAGTGATTGCGAACTTTGTTTTATTTACATGGAACCAGGTTGTGTGGAGATCATGGTAGCTACAAATTACAAAAATAAATTATATTTACAAATTTAGATATGAATATAAATGTCCCTTTTTTTGTTGTTGCAAAAGCACAACAAATACAAATTTTTAAAAATCATTTTCATTGTAATTTCTCTTCAGAATAGAGAATAGCTGACAGTTTGGCAGTGGAATAATAATTCTTATCATGCTTAAGCATTGGTTTAATTTTCTGTGGATATCATCCCATCTTTGTAAACTTTTAAGTAAATGTTTGGTATGTTGACAGCTCTGTACCTTCACACTCACTTTGTTAGGTAAAGAAATGCTCAGTTGAAAATAAAAATATGTGTGTTGGAATGTGGACTATATGAGTATAATCTATACCCACCTGTAAATAGCAAAAAACCCAGATCTGTCTTTGCATAATGCACCAACATATGTATATTCTGTTATTATAATTGCATAGACCCAGATCTGCCATAACATAGTGCACCAAAATGTGTTTGTCCTGTCATAGACTCAGAATTGCCATTGCACTGTGCACCAGAAGGTGTTTGTCCTATTACAAACAGATCTGCCATTGCATAGCACACCAAATAATGTTCTGTCATTACAAGCGTAGACCTGTATCTGCTGTTACATAATGCATGAGCGTATGTTACTTAGTACAAGTACAGACCCAGATCTGCCAGTGCACAGTGCATCAGCAGGTGTTTGCCTTACCTTTCATTACAAGCATAGACCAAACCTGCCATGGCATAGTGCACCAGCAGATGTCTGTCCTATCTATCATTATTAGCATAAACTCAGATCTGCCATTGCATAGTGCACCAGCAGGTGTTTGCATTACCTTTCATTACATCAACCCAAATCTGCCACTGCATAGTCCACCAGCAGGTGCCTGTCCTACTTGCCATTACAAGCATAGACACAGATCTGCCATTGCATAGTGTGCCAGATGATGTTTGTCCAGCCTGTCATTACAAGCATAGAACATGATGTGCCAGAGCATTCTGTGACAGTAGATTTGTGACTATACTTTTTACAGTTGTGTTTGGATTATACTCTGCAAATAAGTCATGATGGATAGAAGGAACAGTTAACATGATAACTATTATGATGTACAGTATATATATATGTGTGTGTGTGTGTGTGTGAGTGTGTTGTAAATGCTGTAAGTGTACCTTATCCTGGGATGTTGATAATAGTTATCAATTTATTTTGGGAAGTAATTTCCAGATCAGTGTAATGACATTTTTTAAATGGCTTTGCTTTTATTTTCTGTTAAACAGATTATATCTATATTTATCATTTTTAGTTTATGAAATGGTGAGTTCATTAAAATGTTGTTATTAATTCTTTTTCTCGTGGTCAAAAACATTTTTATTTATTCATGTATGTATATATAGGTCAATGTACTCATTTTAATCAAATTTACTGATTGCATCATTAGGAACAAATACAGCTCTCCCTCATTATAGCCTTGAATATAATGCAAATTTGGACATAATGCAGTACCACTATGGACTGTGTGACCAAAATTAAACATCTTAACTGATCTATAAAAATGTATGACAGTATGGATTGAAAAAAGAAACCTGAAGCTTAGTATTATATCTTTATTTCCTTTCTTTAAACATTATTATTGGACAAAAATTTTCAAGAAATGAAAATATACAATTAATTTACTTAAACTAAAATTATTACTACGCAAACATTTTATGGCATTTGGGTCCAAATACAAGGTTATTACCATACATCTGACTAAAGTTTCGTTTGTTCCTTCTTATGTACCTGCCCCATACTCCATGCACTTAGAATCGTGAACTTGTGATTTTTAGCTCTATTTGTTATAGACAAGAGCTTGTGAGATGGTCTGTTGTATGTGGTCAATCCATCATATGTTGTCCATTGTCTTTTCATCCATTAACACAAGTTTGTTTTCACTGATCCTCCTAAACTACTTGGAGGATTGCCATGAAACTTTACACACATTCCTCTCATGGTCTAGTTTGTCCTAAATGAAAATGGTGTTGCTCTGCTCAAAGTTCCATTATGGCTGCCAGAGTGGCTATTTTGAAACTCCTGTTTGCTCTACTGCTCCTGAATGGATGGTTATATCAACATGAGATTTTCACTACAAAACTTCTTTATCATGTCTGCATGGTTTTAAATGGGGCCAATCTGATTTTCACTATGGCTGCAACAGTGGCCATCTTGAAAATCTTGTTATCATTACTCTTCCTAAATGGAAAGTCATATTGATGTCGGGTTTTCTCTAGAAGACATCTTATGATGGTTAGTCCTAGATGAAAATGGCGCCAATCTGTTATCTAATACAGCCACATCAGCAGAAATCTTGAAAATTTTGTTATTGCTACTTCCCTGATGGTCATATTAACATGGGGTTTTCGCCAAAAGACTTCTTATGATATCATGTCTTTTCACCAGAGCATTCTTATGGGTATAGTTTTTCCAAAATGTAATTGGAGTTGATCTCATGTTCAGGATGGCCACAAAAGTGGCCATTTTGAAAATATTGTTACCAGTACTTCGTCTGAAATGCATATCATCATGGGATTTTTACGAAACAGTTATAATTTCTATTTGGACAGTGCCATTCAGACATTCAGCATATACAGTGGCCATCTTGAAAATTTTTTTTTTTCTCACTGTGTTTCCTGAATGCATGGTCATATCAGCATGGGATTTTTGCGGAAAGACTTCTTATGATGTCTTGTTGATCTGAAAATGAAAATGGTTCTGATCTTATTTCTAACATACTGCCACAATGGCCAGTCTTGAAAATCTTACTACTACAGCTCCTAGATGGTTGTTCATATTGACAATTTGTTTTCACCAAAAGGCTTCTTATCAAGTCTAGTTAGTACTTAATAGAACAGTGTCATTCTGATACTTAATATGGCTGTCATGGCAACCATCTTGCAAATCTTATCATTGCTCCTCCAAGATGGGAAGTCATATCAACATGAGGTTTCAACCAGAAGACGTCTTACAATATCTTGATGGTCCGAAATGAAAATGGTGCTGAGTTGATATCCATTTGTCCACCAAAGCAGCTAATTTGAAAACCTTATCATCACTTAAGAAGATCAAAGATGGTTTAAACAATTGACAGTTAAAAGTATGCAGTGGTCTTATCTTGAATTCCTAGAAATTCTATTTAGCCATTATAGCATCAGTCCCTTTGAGGGACTCTTATCATTATTGCTGTACTGTGAGGTCAGTAATTATGGATCCAGCTACCACATTAAAATGAGGGATAACTATATGTACATTTGCAAAGCTGAAAACCACTGTGTTTATTTTCTTGCCTGCTTTAGCAAATGGAGAGAGTTTTAGTTGTCACTGTTCTGGTGGTGACAACGGTGTTGGTTTTAAGTTTTTGTATTTTGTGTTATGATTTTGTGTCGTGGATTTTTCAGTTTAGATGGAGTGATGATATATCATTTTATAATTTGTGGCAAGGCACAGAACTCTTGCCATTCCTGATTTACTGTAGGGCTGCTTGCAGCACTAAGTGGGGCCTTCAACTTTAAGAACTCCTAATCAGTGAACTGTATATCAAACATGTCATTGTTATTTGTAGATAAATTTTAGCACTGGATTTGTAATGAAAATTACCTGTATGATCTTAAGGATTGTTTGAATGGTTAATGAGACAAAATTTAACAAATTAGATAAATCACACACTGTACCATCTGTTTGATACATTTATGGAAAAAAAATAATTGAAACCTTGAATTTCTTGAATCATTCCTTGCTTTTAATATGCAGTGTGTAAAATATAGTCCGCTCATTATTTGTCTTCCATTTATTCAGCTGTCATGTAAACATGTAAACATGACAGTTGAATAAATGGAAGTAAAATCTAAAAGCTGATAATAGAACTGTATTTATTTATCCTAACAGTCAGGCCAGCTGACCTTGAAGTTGCAGGTGGAATTTGCCTATTGAGTATTACATAGTAGAGATTCCGGCAAACCACTAACAAATCTGATAACCAGCTAGTTGTGAAAGTATTATGTAATGGTGTTTTGACTGGCATTGTTTAGCAGGTTGAACAGGTACCATGTAATGGTATTTTGACATATTGGTTTGCTGGTTGGACAAATACAAGTGTGTTACCAGTGGTTTGACTGGTATTGCTTGGCTGGTTGTACAAGTATGTTACCCTTGTGGTTTGACTGGTATTGGTTAACTGGTTGGACAAGTACAGGTGTGTTATCTATGTGGTTTGATTGGTATTGGTTAGCTGGTTGGACAAGTACATGTATGTTACCCATGTGGTTTGACTGGTATTGGTTAGCTGGTTGGACAAGTACAAGTTTGTTATCTATGTGGTTTGACTGACACTGTTGAGATGGTTGGACAAGTACAAGTTTGTTATCTATGCGGTTTGACTGACATTGTTGAGATGGTTGGACAAGTACAAGTTTGTTATCTATGTGGTTTGACTGACATAGTTGAGATGGTTGGACAAGTACAAGTTTTTGCACAGTTTTCATTAAGATTACACCTTAGACTTAAAAGTCATGTTTTGACTTAACAAATAATAAGAAAATGCATCTTGTACAGGAGTAGTTATGCTAATGAGTGGGTGGAGCATTCTCAGAATAGGTTTTTCCTTATGGTAGTGTCAGATAAATATTGGAAGAACTTTGTAGTTGCATTGTGTAAAGTTAATGTTTGATGTGAAATTATTTCAGAATTCTTCCTAAATTATGTGCATTTTGTTTTGAGCATGTTGCAGATATGTGTATCATTTGTAAATTAGGTTGATGTACATTATTTGCTGGTGTAAAATTTGCATTCAGCTAGGAAGATTATTGACCCAGATCTGTTGTTTTATCCTGTGCAGACAGATCAAGCTCTGCTTGATTGTTTTCATTGTACTAATGATTTCAACCAGACATTGTGGACCTTGATCAACCAGTACATTGTGTGACAAAAGATGTAGGTATATGCCATTTAGAATTGGATTTATGTTATTCACAGACAAATACTACTCTCTTTTTGCCTTCTCATCTTGTTCTTGTCTACCCTGTTGGGCAATGCAGTAGGAGAACAATTCTCAAGAGAGGTTGCAATAAAAAATTTAGCATTTCACATGATGTATTGTCATGTCATATGACATTGGTGCATGGCAACAGTGCATGCTGGAATAGGCATAATGACCTAAGCTGGGTAGAGTATCCAAGAATAAATTGGTACTGTCCTAAAATAAATCCATTCAAACTCAAAAATGTATCATATGTACTAATGTTTCTGTGATACAATGTGAAGATACTGCTAAAGTTTCTTTCAGATGGCATCATCTATGGTGTCTGGTGCTGCATTTAAGAATGTCTTAGTACAGATGGCTTTCATAACAAAGCGAGTTCCTTTTCCAAAGGTTTCCTTGAGGCTTAAATAATTTATACAGTCTCCCCACCCATGTTAATGCAGAAAATATGCATTCAGCTAACCCTCAAAGGGCCAAGGTTATTGTAATGTTAAAGCTGTCACCATGTTGCCAAATTGTTTTTCACATGCTTAACCTCCAAGCCGACTTTCAGTCAGTATCTGTATTACTAATTTGTCTTCAACATTTTGTTGAGTTTTACAAAAGTTTTCCCTTCTCTCAAATGATCTTTTATTTATTATTACAGAAAAAATGACATCAAATTATAACACAGATGACAGTAGCACATGTTTGACAAGGGTAGTCATGGCCACAGGATTACACCAACTTATGGCCACTCTTTCTGAGTGCTAAAACATTATGTTACAAAAGCCTTAAACTTTCAATGAAATACACTCGGTCAGCATTAACAAGGAATAGAATGGTACAAAATTACTGAAGCCCATGTAAAAAGTTCTCTCTTTAATCATTTTCAAACCATTTGCAGATATACATTTGTAGATGTAGCACCAGTAACTATTCATGATGCCATCTGAAAACAAACATTGTTGTGATAATGGATGAAAGAGGTTATTTTTGTTAAATTACCAAGTGTATTTCTTATTATGTTCTCATCAAGTACTCTAACAGGTTAAATTGCACATTATTGTTGTTATTTCCATGACACTTTATTAGCTCACTTAGCCATAATGCAGTGAACTTATTGGTATGCTTCTTTGAGCAAACATGACAGAAAGTATCCTGGCATGAAATTTTTTCAGATTTACTTCAGTGATACACCACCAAATATGGCCATCATTACTAAAATTAGAAAAAATATAAATGTCTTACAAGTACTGCTCAACAAAATTTGCCCAAATTTAACATAAAACATCCTGGCAAGATGTTGTTTCAGATTTGTTCAAATCAAAATGATACATTATCAAAAATGGCTGTCATAACTAAAAGTAGAAAAACGATTTCTCTAGAGCCACTTGACAGAATTTGATAGAAGATCTTTAAAGTTTGATCAGATGATGCTGATCCGCCATAAAACATGGCCACTGTTACTAAAAATGGACAAACTTCTAAAATTCGATGAAAAGCATCCTGGCACAAAGCATTTTCACTTTTTTACCATTGATGCTGATCTACCATCCAGTTTATTTTCCATTTCTGAAAACAGAAAAAACCTTCTATTTGGCATCTTCTTAAAAAAATCCTCAACATAATTTGACCAAATATGACAGAGTCCTGGCAGAAATGGCTTTAAAGTTCATACAGATGATGCTGATCTGCAGTAAATATGGCCACCATTGCTAAGAGTAGAAGCAACTAAATCTGCTTCTAAGAAACTGCACAACAGAATTTTACTAAATTCAACAGAAAGCATCCTGGCATGAAGCACATTTGTTAAGATGGTGCTGAACTGCCATCAAATATGGCCACTATTAAAAATGGAAAAAAGGCTCAACAGACTTTTACCAAATTTTATACAAAGCATCGTGGCATAGATAGCTTTTAATTTATGCAAGTGATGCAGCAATGTGAGCAATATCAGGCTGTCATGGGCCTTTTGTTTTTCTGTCAAATGTCGCTTTTTATCTTGCAAAGTAAGACCTTAAATAGTTACTTCAGTTTTCCCAAAGTCCATTAATGGACTTTTAGTGTAGTTGACAATTTGATATGTTTAAATTTAGTTAAATTTTTCATTAATAAATGGAATAGATTTTATTGTGTTTAATGACAATTTCAGATAATCAAAATTTAACTGACGAGTTTTGCTTTGGTTATATCAATTACCAAACAAACAAACAAGCCTAATGAATGCTGCTGCTTTTTGTGTTTTAGAATTTGATTTGAGAAATTCATCAACTTGATATATTATCTTGGATGTTATCCAATACAAATTTGATATATATCCAAATGTACTGACTGTATTTATCTGGCATAAGACACACCTAAGTGCAAACAGCATACCCCCAGATTGGCCAACCCAAAAATATTGATCTACCAATTACTTCAAATCCTTACTAGAGGGAACGGTATAGACCAAGGTCTGCCAGCCCATAAACATTGATCTGTTGATTGCATGAAATCAGGGTGGAGGGACCATTATAGATGCAGATCTGCTTGTCCTATAAACACTGATATGTGGATCACTTGAAATCACATGGGAACAATATAGACCCAGGTGCACTTGCCGATAAATGTGGTGATCGCTTGAAATCATGAGCAGAGGGTGTATATATCCCAGTGTGCTTGTTTATTAACACTGATATATTGATCACTTGAAATCATATTAGTAGAAGAAACAGTATAGACCCAGATGTGCCTGATCATAAACATAGACTTGTTCATGAGTAGAATGAACAGTATAAGCCCAGACCTACCTGCCCTTAAACACTGATATTAGACCACTTGAAATCATGAGGGAACAATATGGATGAAGCTTTGACTGCTCATTAACACTGATATTAGATCACTTGAAATCATGAGGGAACAATATGCATGAAGCTTTGACTGCTCATTAACACTGATATTAGATCACTTGAAATCATGAGGGAACAATATGCATGAAGCTTTGACTGCTCATTAACACTGATATTAGATCACTTGAAATCATGAGGGAACAATATGCATGAAGCTTTGACTGCTCATTAACACTGATATTAGATCACTTGAAATCATGACGGAACAATATGGATGAAGCTTGGACTACTCATTAACACTGATGTTAGACCACTTGAAATCATGAGGGAACAATATGGATGAAGCTTTGACTGCTCATGAACACTGATACTAGATCACTTGAAATTCTGAAAGAATAATATGGATGAAGATCTGACTATCCATAAACATTGAGTTTTGATTGAACTGTAAAGATGCTGATCTGCTGCCATTCTTTCACAGAAGATCTGGCTTTATACTGTTTGCAGTTGGTTGCATGTTAAAAATGGAACAGTATGGTATTAGACCTAATAATCTGTTTCTTATTACATGTACAATAAAACTTTATGCACAGGAAGCAGGAATAAAATGGCATTGACATTGATGCCATTTGAAATGTGAAATCCAGAAAAATTGTTGTTGATATAGTCATTATTTAGTTGACACTGGTGTATAACAGTAATTTTGAATCAGATGGAAGATTTGTTGAGTTTCTATATATACAGATTTTTTATATGTGCTATATGTAACTGTCAGATTTAGATCTAGGCTTATTCTTCATGAGCTGTCACATAACGGATATTGAAGTAGATAACAGTGGCATGTTTTTACATTATTTCAGATGTGCAGGTCACATGGCAAATCTTGACACTATGCATTGTGGGTAAGCTGCAGTAATCATCGTGGAGAACCTTAATATTTAAAACAAAATGCCAAATTGTTTGTATTTCTTAGCATATGGAAGATCTTGAGCTAAATAAATTATAAAATATAATGTAAATTACAAAATATTGAATATGATGCTGTGCTTAGTTGCGCTAAATAAAGTTGAAGTTTTAATAAATATAGATGTATATTTATTGCTGTATTGTATTCATACAGATATCCATGTACAATGTTTTTGCTTTTGATTGGGTTTCTTATCAGGCTTGTTACTTTGAGCAAGGCATGGTACTTTTCTCTAATTGCCTCAGCATTTAATAACCAGCTTGTGCTTTGTCATAAAACACCAAACCAAGTTAAATGGATCTTTGCCTGAAATTCGTTCTAATATCAGATTGTACCAGGGTGAATATCATATATGCTTAATTGCATGGGTTCAAGTCTTGACTAGACCAATGTGACCATGTGCGTACACTTCCCAGTGGCTTCCCGTGGGTTTATGGTTGATTCCCAGGCACTTCCACCACCAGATATACTGGCTGCCTTATACAGACTACCATGTGCTAAATTTGGCATTAAACCCCAAAAATCACATATCAGAAGTTTGGTTCCCAAGGTAATAACATTTCTGATTTTGTCTTGAAGGCAGTTGTGCCATTTGTCGGGTATTCTAGTTGGAATAGAAATGAGGTTTGAGGTGCTTTATTAGTGACTGTGATCTAAATTTTGATGGAATGAAGAAACCAAGATTTAAGAATTGTGTATTTTTTTAATAATACTTACCTTATTCTTATACATTATGAGTATATATCCTGCCTCCAAAGCTAGAAATTGTCTTCACCACATGTTTTGACTTGATTAGCGTAAAAAATATATTAAAAGGTAATTTGCTTACCTTGGCAGAAGTTTAAGGAGAATGGTCTCCCTTTGGGTAGAGAACATAGTACCCAATAACATCAATCATTGGTTACTACTTGAGCAGATGCACATGCTTTTCCAGGAGGGTGTGCCCATATCATGATATGATCTAATTGAAGAAATATTTTATTTAAACTTTGGGGTCTTCAAATAAGTTACACAACCATAATATGCAACGAGAATTGGTAAGACGCAGAAAGAGTTACATCCTCATACGCATTAGTTGGCCCCATTTCTGATCTCCTATTGCATGTGAAGCAGCTTCAAGTCACATCAGATATGGACCAAGGTTACAACAAGATCCTATTCATGGACAAAATTTAGAGAACAATTTTTTCTCTCCCAGAAATTCAGCATAGTTACAAAGCTGCTGAATGTTGTGGAAAGGCAAGGCAGCCTAATGTGCTACTAAGTTAGGTCCTACTAGGAGCTCTCTCAAATAAGAGCTTGAGAATATCATTACTGACTTTCAACCCATGACTTGGATGTCAGTTTTGGAGCAGTTGTGCTCAGATGCTGTGCTTGCAGCGACTCTCCTTACCACGTGAGCTGATATGCATAAGCAATTCATCTGATCTCGAGTTAGTTCCTTTTATGCTGCATGGATAGCCCATCATATCTATGATAACAGCCAGAGTGGAAATATTGTCCCTTCCCTTTCTGAGTGGTAAGAACAAGCAGGCTGTCCCCATTGTGATCAGCTCAGCTCAGTACGAAATTAGAACTCTGAGGGGGTCCTGCAGAATGCATGTGAGATAAGGGTCTAAATATCAGTGGTTTTAATTTCTTGGCAGTGAAAGCAGGGGCCATCATGAAAGAAATTTAAGAATGGCAAAAAGTGCATGTAAGTCAATGATTCTGCCTGCAAAAGTGAATAGGAAGCAGGTCCTGTACCAGAGATGAGCCATGGAGGTTCTGGACAGTGGTTTTGAGGGTGTCTTATTCAACCACATCACAACCTACAGAATATTTTATTTTGGACAAAGGGCCAATACATTTGGTCAAGATAAGACAAAATTTACAAATTATCAGATAAGTGTTTGTTCTGGTCTATCCTCTCATCCATGAGGCCAAAATGTATCTTAGATTGAATGGTAGCCTTTAAAATAAGAGCTGGTTTTGTATTCTTCCAAGAATCCTAGAAGGAAGTTAGCTATTTGTGGTACTGAGGCATTAAGTGAGAGATGTGTTTCTGCTGTGTGTGTGATTTGGATTTTGCATGCAGCTTTAACAATTTTAGGCATATCACTATGATGTCTGCAATGTGGCAGTTTATAGTGATGTCTAGCATTGGGGCATCATGCCACAGACACTTAGCATCATGTCCCACCGAGTCACATTATCCTGACACCAGGCCTACCAGTCCTAACACTAACTCCTTAATGCCAAGCGCCAAGCGAGGCAGCTGCTAGTACCATTTTTTATGTCTTTTGGTTTGACTTGGCCAGGGTTCGAACCAGCTACCTCCCACATCCAAGGCAGACACTCTAACCACTTACACCACAGGAGCAGTCTTGCATGACAGGCAGTATCACCCCAAGGTAATAGTAACATCTCTGCCCCAAAGCATCAGTTCCTAGTGATATCTGATATAGTCCTCGCTGTTTAGACAGTGTACATGAGTGATATAGTCCTCCCTGTTTAGACAGTGTACACGAGTGATATAGTCCTCACTGTTTAGACAGTGTACATGAATGATATAGTCCTCGCTGTTTAGATAGTGTACATGAGTGATATAGTCCTCGCTGTTTAGACAGTGTACACAAGTTACTTTTACCTTGGGTCATTGCTGCCATCCACGCACGCACCAGTAATTTAAATTTCTGCTGTGCCAGCACAAATAGTGCCTAGCACAACTGGTCTCTGCCACTAATATTATCAGAAAAAAAGGAGGAAAACAGCTTGTTGGTTGAGGGGTTTAGACTCAAAGCCTATTTAAATATCAGTATAACAAGAATTTGTCCTTTCAGGTGAACCAGAAGATTCCAAAACACTGAATTTTTGATGCTAGTACTCCTACCATTCTTTTCTTGGTCGCATAGCCATAATATCGACACTGTTTACATCCAAGAAGATTGCCACTGCATTGTAATACTAATGAGCGAATTTGATGTACCGATAAGCTTCATATTCTTCAAAGACATTTGGTTATACCATGATAGTTTTTCTCAGTTAACTGAGCTTCCCCCTTCTCTCTCTCTCTCTGTGTTCATCTCTTGATAATTAGCATTTGTAAACCCGTGAAGTGTGTAATCTTTGCTTTTATCCTTCTTTTCTGCTTCAGCTCATGATGTTAGTGATTAGAGGGAAAACTTTTTTGTTGTTGTTCTTTTTGTTTTACATGGATATTTATTTTTGCAAATTCTCCATATCCTTGCATAATTGTGGTTTATGGATTCACCATGGTTCATATTACTATTTGCTATTTCTAATTAACATTCCTACATTCCTATATTATGAATTTAGCTAACATTCCTATAATATGAATTTAGCTAACATTTTTACATTCCTATATTATGAATTTAGCTAACATTCCTACATTCCTATATTATGAATTTAGCTATTTTTATACTGGGTAAAAGTTGCAAATCACCTTTTTGTATTCATATTAGGTGCTCGGATTTCGAACACACATTCCATTTCAAGCTTAGTTTTGGATAGCTGTCCTTAATTGATAACAATTTTGTTAGCAATTGTACCTATTGGTTGTTTTCTTCTTTTTGGGTGCTATTTTAATAGTTCCAAGGTTTTGTTTAATTCTGGTCAACATCGTTATCCTGTATTTTCTATTCTGGACATAGCATTACTTCCTTTTTTTTCCAAAAGGTATAAATAAATAAAAATATAAAAAAAATAAAGTAGTGCAAATGCCACGGTAAGTGACTTCTCACTGAAATTATCAAAATCGGAGTAGACTTACTCCACGTATTCCTTGTGTTACTTTCAGCTGCATAAAAATTTTAGTAAATAAAATCATTTCAGTTAGGAACAATGTTTAAGCAAGGCATTGGTAGGTGTGATCACATGAAATCTACTCCCCGAAACACATCCAAGAGGTTACTTTGCTGCCATAGGATAGATGGTTGTCCCTTCTGTAGTCTATGAATCCACCCTTGGTCCACTAAACCGTCCAACCTGGATGCTGAAGAAACTAAAAATTGGCATTTCTATGGGGACCTGATCTCGCCATCTGGCGAAAACTCTGGACTTCGTAATGCAAACGGCAAAGTCACTAGTAACCATAGCCTCACATGTCAACCTCATTTGGCAGCCTCTTTCAGCCAGCTGAAAGAGGGATCTTTCTTGCCAGTTGGTTCTTTGTTGTTTGTTGGAAGCAATGGAAACAATTGTTTGCCATGTATTGTCCTTGTCCATGATCTTATAAATGGAGTTTCACCTCCACAGGAATGTTTCTCTGGACACTTCCTAGGTCTTACTAAAACAGTAGGAGCCTTCTGAGGGCTATACCCCTGCATTCAGAGTCTCTCTTCAGATGGCTCATCCGCTTAGTGGCTACTCGGGATTTAAAGGACCATAAAACATAGTCACTTGTATTCCATTCTGGCTCATCAAAATCGGCACAGAAACTCTAAACTGCTCAGCCTCAGTTAAAGTAATAACCCCATTTCTGGTTCTAAAAGACCCATGTAGGAAGTTCATGGACTCTCCCCCTTTTCCTATGGACAATTGTGGAGAGCCCTGCAGAGTGCACCTCTTTCACTGGCTCCTTTTGGTACCAGGCTAAACCTTTTCTCAGAAGCATGGTCTTGGCATAACAGTGAGTGACTGGGTCCTTTCTATCTGGTGCACATAATGGAAGAGGCTTTTTCCGTTCTTCAGAAGATGAATGAGAGAGTGTGTTACACTACCTATTTCCAGGCCTCTATTCCAGATTTGCCAGGCCTGCAAGAAGCCAAAAGTTCCATCTAATTATCAATCTTTCCTCGCTAAACAGACTTCCACTGGATAACCATTCAAGATGAAGACCATGGCTTCAGTCAGGAATCCACGAGACCTAATGATCGGGCTGTCTCCATCGATCTGCAAGATATGTACCCATCTTTCCTCCATACAGAAAGTACCTCAGGGTTTGATTGAATGGTCAGGTCTTGCATTTTAGAGTTCTTCCATTCAGCCTAGCTTCCACGCCTAGAGCTTTTAGTAGGGTCATGGGTGTGTGTGTGATTTGGATTTTTAATGTAGCTTTAAAAAATTTTCAGTCGTATCGCTACGATGTCTACAGTGTGGCAGTTTAAAGTGATGTCTAGCACAGGGGCATCATCCCGCAGACATGCAGCATCATGTCCCACTCATATCATTTTTCTGACACCAAGCAGTCCTAACACTAACCTCTTAATGCTTGAGTGCCAAGTGAGGCAGCTGTTAGTACCATTTTTATAAGTCGTTGGTATGACTTGGCTGGGGTTCGAACCCACAACCTCCTGCATCCAAGGCAGACACTCTAACCACTAGGCCACTGATGCAGTCAGTAGGGTCATGGGATTAGTCTCAGTCACTATGTATCCCAATCTTCCAATGTTTTGTTGATTGGCTGATCCACAATGGCCGTCTATAGTCCCTCTGATTAGAAATGTGTCGCTGTTGGTCCATAATGACCGGGCTGGACCTTCTGACAAATTTAGGGAAATGGGAGCTCACTCCATCTCAAGATTTAATCTACATGGTGATGAATTTCCTCATGAGCAGAGGATTAGTTAGTGTCCCACATGAGAGAGTAGACAAGATCCTGTCCCTGATGGAGGCCATAAGACTAAAGACCATGTTGTGAGTTTGTCTTTTTCTCTAGTTTGTCTTTTCTAGTTCCCCTATGCAGACAGCACATGTGTTTCATCCATCTTCTCCTTTTGGCAGTGTGGAAACCACACAGGGATCTCTCGGATGCTACGATTTCTCAGGGTAGGGATTTTCACCATCATCGAGACTGGTTTCTAGCCGGATCCCCCATTCACCCCAAAGACCCCATTCATATCTGTTCAGATTCTGGGTGGGTGCTTATCATGAGCCAGAAGGGTTCCATCCACATAAATAAACTGGAAATGAGGGCAGTGTTCTTTAGCTCATCAGGGGTACGTCCACTAAAGAGGTTGCAGTGTGAGGGTCTCCTCTGACAACACATCAGTGTTGACAAACCTCTGAAGACAATAAGTCACATATGCACCTTCTCTCTGCAAGGGGTTTTCGAATGGCCTTTGCAGGGATAATTCAAAAGGAATTATTATGCTCTGGGTTTGCCATATTCCTGTCAAAAATAATATTTTGGTGGTAACTCTGTCAAGGGAAGGGAAGGTATTTCTCAAGGAATACTCACTTCTCCAATCCGTAGCACACTCATTGTTCTGACTTTGGGGAAGTCCTTTGTTGTTTGCCATCGAGCTAAATACCAAGCATCCCCTTTACGTTTCTCCAGCTCCCCACCAGAGGGCAGCAGATGCTTGCAACCTTAAGTAGTATGGTCTGTTCCCTTGTGCCTTTCTCCCTTCCAGGACGATCTCACAAATGCAATAAAAGGTCATGTAATCCACTGCTCAGCTCATTTTGATCGCCCATCTAACATCCCGGGGATCATGGTTCAGAGGATCTTGATCTGCTTAAAGGTGGGATCTCATATTACAGCACAGGTGTTATCTCTTTCACAACATCCCACAGATTCTCCTCCTTTAAGCTTGGCTATCTCAAATGATCTCTGTCAAGAAAAATATTTTCGTTCAAACTTGCCAAGTGCATCATTCCATCTAGGTCTGAGATGTATGAAGCCAAATTGAGAATCTTTGTGATTAATGTAGTAGAAAATCCGTCAATCCTAGCTGTCCTCTGTGAGTGCAGTGGCTGATTTTCTTCTCTTCTGTTTTAAAGAGAAACAATGTCCAGTTTCTACCATTGAGGGCTACTGAGCATCCCTTTCCACCACTCTCAAATTCTCGAAAAGCCCTACTGTCAAGGTAGATTTCCACATAGCAGATCTGATTAGGTATTTCAATCTGCAAAGACTAGTGTATTGCTCACCAATGCCTTAATGTTACCTTTCTTGCATTTTGTGATCTCTTAACACCTGTCCTCCTTCGAGTCTTTGGGTGAAGCTTACTTTGAGAAATGTTCTTGCTCACCTTAGCACTTGCAAGATGAAGGAGTGAGCTTCATGTCATATCTGTAGAGCAGGGCTATATATGGTTCAGTGGGAATTATGAGTTGCTTTTGCAGGATGTGATGAAAAGTGCCTTTTGGCACTCTAAGACTACTTTCTCCTCCTCTTTCACTCATTAGCCCACCAAAGCGAAGTTGTGTTCTTGATGGGTCCAATTGTGTATTAGAAAGTGGCTCATGCAGATTCCATTAAGCAGCAGACTCCTGCTCTTAAATGAGGGTGAGCATTACTTGCAATTTGTTGTTTATTCACCAGTTGTGGGATCGTCAGCCTCCCACTAAACTGACAAATTCAATAGCAACAGGTATGGTATTGCTCATATTAAAATGTAGTTTTTAAGTGGCGGGGTAGGGTGACAATGACACAGTTTGCTTATTATAATGCATTTATCATTGCTAAGCTATTGCCAAGTATCATTCACACCTTTTGGGTGTTTTTCTTATTCCACTATGACCACGAGTTTTTCATTAGCTGCAGCACAAGACCAGTGGGTCCCAATGGTATTAACAACGGTCTTATGCCATTTTGTAGCAGATGCATTCTGACTGGCAGTAATAGTGTTCACCTTGAAGACATGTTCACTAGTAGCTATGACTATGGTATGTTTACTATTGAAACTTTGACATAGTCAACTGAAATAAAATGTTCCATGATACTGAGTATTCAAGATGGTTGTAGACAAATGTGCTAACACTATTTACTGATATATTTTATTCCATTGTGTCAGGCAATGATGCTCCCATAGAATTAGGGATCCTTATATTTTCCTTGAGTAAAACCAGACATTTTGATGTACCTCATAGGCACACATGAATCTACTCTTTGCAATACAATATATATTCATCAGATAACAACTGCTTTGACCTATCCATAGGTCTCACCAGCAGGTAGCACCAAATAATACGTTTATCTCTGATCTTGCTACAGATTTCCCCAAAACAATTGTGTTTTTTGAAGTTTTTAAAAAAACGTATCATCATTATAAAAATCATTATGTTGCCACATTTGCAATATAGTAAATCCACTCAAAATGCACCAATTTAGCACAAGTATTCTCTTTGTAAATATGTTTTGATTTCCCTTCCACTTCCTGACAGCCTGCTTAAGATCAAAAATCTTCAATATAAATACCCAAAACATTTATTTTTGTAAGTATGGCAAGAATTACAGCTTTGTTTTCTTTAAATCCAACCATGAAAATCTGCACTCACTCTTGACCCCAGAAGCATCCATGAAATTTGCAAAAAATGAATCCCATGTGGGTAACATACTTTCAATGAAACTAGTTTCTCAGAAATTCAGCTGCTGACAATCCTTTGTAATTGTTGTACACCATGTACATGAGAATCTCCAGCTTGTGCTTTACTTCATCAGCACTGATGACTGTGTCACTATTCTCTCTTGGTTGACCATAACATGTGATCAAAGTGTCTTTGTAATCTTTACTAACATGAGACAAGTCACTAACATTTTCAGGAAAAGTATTGGACTTAAACATGGCAAATGCATAAAAATCCAGGAATCTATCACTTACACTTGCATGAATAATCTGTACATACTTACCGTGTCAATGTTCTCTCTTGGTTGACCATAATATGTGATCAAAGTGATTATGTGATCTTTACAAACATGAGACAAGACACTAACATTTTCAGGAAAAGTATGAGACTCAAACATAATGAATGCATAAAAACCTCATGGTCCAGGAATCTATCACTTACACTTGCATGAATAAACTGTACACACTGCATTGCTCTAGCTGGCAAATCGTCATCATGACAAAACACTTTAGTTCTATCCCTTTGAAGTGGCTACTGTCACAAGTGGCTGCATGAAATTCAATGCAGAGGAGCCCAAAGTGGGGTGTATCTCCGAGGTACTCAGCTAACAGCAATGTCAAAAATCAATAAACATCTTACTTCACAGTAATAAATGGCAAACTGCAGCAAAAACAAGAATTTGTATGATGGTGTGCTCCAGTGCATTTGCCATAATGTCTCTGTTGTTGTAGGTATGTGTCAAGAGAGTTATGGATGCTTTATCTAACAAGATCAGCTAGTGATCCTTAGCAGTAGTTTTGGCTTTCACTGATCTTATGTTGTTATTACATACATGTTCCTTTAATGCTGATTTATTAAAGTTTGTTCGTTCGTGTGATATGAAGTTGATTTTGATCATGCCTTTGACACAGTTCACAAAACATAGCACAGAAGCTAAATAGCCGTCTTCCATCAAAGCTGTAGATTTCTTAAGTTGAAATTTCCATCATTATTCTGCCTATGCTTTGACATGGTGAGTCTTTTGAACAGTAAAACTAGGACTGATACTTATTATTGTCTCATCAATTATAAATAACAACATCATGACAGTGAAGTCAATCTTTGAAATTTATGGCAACATTGTTCACTAAAGAATTAAGTTGCCCTTCTCTACCCCCATTTAACCAGCTAACTGTGAGCTGTATAGCTTTAAGGCAGTTATACTGTAACAAGCTTAATCAGTAATGCCTATAGCGTCTGACAAAGAAATAATGTGTAAACTAGAGCTACTCACGTTTCAAATATGTTTAGTTGGCAATACCTTTATTGATTATTCAAGAAGGAAATGATGTCAACTAGACATAGTGAACTTTGAACTTTACTTCAAGATATTTATTTGACAGTCTCAGTGATAAACAATCAAAGACATTTTAATATAATATTTTAGAATATTGTATGATGGATGTCCAGAAGCTTGGAACATGTGCAAGTCAAAACCTCAGACATGTCTGGAAAAAAACCAAGCATTTCAGGAAGTCTGATCTATATTCTGGACAAAGCAAATTTAAAATTGATACTACCATCATGTCCGTACTATTATTACAATAATAAATAAATGTGTACTGAAGGGAGAATTCATTTTTCTTACAGGAAGCATTCATTATATGTACATTCTCTTTGTTCCCAATTAGAAAGAAATCCATGTTGCAAACAATTTTTTTTTCTTCAAGTATTCATGCATTCTTAACACTAAATATGTACTACATTCAGTTTTATTTATGATACTGGATATTCCTGAATTGTCTTTCTAGATCTTGAATAATTAGGAAACATAGCCAAATAAGTTCATAATTCGTTATGATGTAAAATTCAATTTACTTCTGTTTGCATGCTTTTTTCATCAATACATTTACCAAATTTACAATCTTATTACCTGTTCTTATCTTCTAACACTAAGCCACACATGTGCCATATCTGTTCTTAACTTTCAACACTGAATCACACATATGCCATATCTCTTTAACTAAGTAAGAAGAATTCAATGTGTAACTTTAATAATCAAAAGAAAATATAAATTGTTGGATTTCTTTGGACCCATTTTGTAAAAAAGTCTTTAATCAACAGTGAAGAATCAAAGCCTTTGAGAACTTTATTTAAAAAATCACTCTCTGTCCACAGATCATTCTTCTTGCTGGTGTTGAAACTTAAAAATCCTCTTTTGTGACTGAAATTCCAAGCCAACACTGACTCAAAGTTATATTTGTGCTAAAGCAAAGCTCAGTTCACTACAACAGGTGATAAATAAAGATATACATGTAACACATTTTCAGAAGACATCAGCTTTATTTCTGCCATTTTTGTACAATATTGGCATGTATACTTTAATTCTAAAATATATTAATCTACTGATTTTAAATTTCACAAGTATGAAAAACTAATAGTTTTCAATAATAAAACCAACTTAAATGCATTAATAATTTTACACAAAAAAATAGTGACTTTTTTACATCAATTGTATATGAAAAATTACATGAATTTAGTTATAAAAAATATATAATAAATAGTTTTTGGGGGATAAAACTAAAAATTTTAATTGTGTACTACTTACCTGCTATTATTATACTTCTGTTTCTTTTCCTTGTGCTTGTACACACTCCAAGGTAAAAATTCCCTCCTCCAGAAAAAACCCCCCACCATTTCAGTCAGATGACTTAGCCATTTCCATCATTTGCAATATTGTCCTTTCACTTGTGCCAAGACTAAAGGATGAGAACAGGGAGGGAGATGGGAACAAGTGGCTGCAGGGTTGAGAAGGGGACTGACCAACCCTTCTGCTGTCTGGTTGTCCAGGCCTTCAACCAGCTTCTGTGTCCTTAAAGGCATTTCAGAACTGGAGAGAATTTTCATATCTGAAGACCCTGAATATTTCAGAAACAGATCTAGGGGCAGATGGAGGTAAATGAAACCTTGTTTAATGTTCAAACTTCTTCATCTTCCATCACCTGCCAGTGCAGGATGAAGATGGGGGCCATTGATGAAGAAAAGGCAATGAGGTGATTAGGGCCTCCTTGAACTCAGTGGAGTTTACTAGAACTGATAGTTCATCATCCTGTCTCCATTGGCAGGGCAAGACAGAACTATCTGTTCCATTATCTCTCCTTGCAGAAGTGGATTGGCAATATCCTCTTCATGCAGAAGGAGAATAGTGGGCCACCTCGTAACAAAGCCAAAGGTGGGAATGAAAAGGGCCTATGACCTGCCAATATCTGCTGACCAATGGAACCGTGTAAGCTCATCCATGGTGCTATGGGGAGAAAATAAGATGTTCCAGATACACCACCTGGTGGTGGGGGTCCCCAAACCCTATAAAGAGGTAGTATCAACTTGGTACATTTTCCCTGGTTCTAGTTGTGGAACTATGAAGTCCGGTACTTGTGAAAAATGAACACCCTGTGAGTATGTATTTGTCCTGCCCATTGACTCATGCCCAGTGCTTAGACCTGGTGACTAGTGACAGATGTCTGGTGATTGGTATCTAAATCTGCTCATTGTCTGATGAATGGTGGCCAGTGCTTGGTGTCTTTATGCAGTGACTAGTACTGCATGCCTTGACACATCATCAGTCAATGACATTCAAGCAGCAAACATCATCATGAAATCCTATCCTGCGAACCAGTCTCGATTAATGATCAAGACCCCTCAGACCAGTGTGTGCATGTGATTAGCATTTTTAACACAGCTTTGAAAAGTTTTCAGTCATATAACTATGTAGTCTGATAAATCAATCCCCCAAATCTGTGTTGATATTGATGGACGATATGTGGGTCTGATGTCACCTGTTCATTAAACTGTGCAATTTTGCTGCATACAAAATCATTTCGGAACAATCCTGTGTACACTTTAGACACATACCGGTAACTGGTAACAGCCACATCTCGCGCGAAATTTAAAATGGCCACAGGACAGATGGGTGTGCTATTCCACATGGATTTATATGTCACCAAACATAGAATTTGCTCCGGAAATATAATGTACATGTCACCAAAAGAACACTTCAGCCAAAGATAGCTCCACAGCTACAAGAAATTCTGGTAAGTGTATAAAATTTACACCGATGTGTGCAGACAAAAGTGGCTGTGAATAACTGCAGCTTTCAACGAATAAGTGATATCAGCCCCTAACCCAAAAATCAACATCATCATGGGTGAGGAGCTGATTTATCGGCCTAATAGCTACAATGTCTGCAGTGTGGCAGTTTACAGTGATGTCCAGCAATGGGACATCATGCCGTAGACTTGTAGCATCATGTCCCACCCAGTCAAAATGTCCTGACACCAGGCCAACCAGTCCTAGCACTAACCTCTTAATGCTGAGCACCAAGCAAGGCAGCTGCAAGTACCATTTTTATAAGTCTTTGGTATGACTTGGCCAGGGTTCAAACGCACGACCTCCCGCATCTGAGGCAGATACAATAACCCCTTAGGTCACCAGTGGTCTTGGAAAAGTGAGAAAAATACAGAAATGCACTTACGATACACCGGATAGGCAGAATTTGCTCAGGGGTGTCAATGACTTCTTAAAACCCAAATTTGCCATAAGCCCTCACATAATTGCCAAGCTAAAAGATCTTTTTGTGCCAGAATAGGCCGTTGATTCCTCCTGGGAAACTAATTTTTTCTTGTAAAATATATTTCTTTTTGAATACTTACCCAATAATAATACCTTAGAAGAACTTCTACTATATGTACTACCTTGCAAATCCAGCCCTCCCAAATAAAACTTTTAAGCTATAAGTTGTATAAGTTATCTGCCCACCTTGGTGGCAATCAGGCAGAGTGATCTCTCCTTAATATAAGGATTTGTGGCAAAACCCGTGAATATCTCAGTTACTACTGAGTGTAAAGTATGCTCTCTACATGAATGTAACTGCGAGAAGGCTGGGAGGGTGTATGTTTATTATGATTGAGTAAGTATTCATGAAGAAACATATTTTTACTAGAAAAATTTAGTCTCTTCTTTACATATTTTATCCAATCATAATACCTTAGGAGAATAGGTAAGAGGTGGAGGGAGGTATATCCCCTTACCCTGGAGATGAGATCTCGATCCCATAAGGTATATGAAACAGATTCTAAGTAACCTGACTGGAGAAGACTCTATCTTTAAGGCAGCGGCTTCAGAAAGGGAATTTTCCCTCCTGCAAATCCAGCAGAATTTGTGAGGCTGCATCTCATGAAGCTGTCAAATGACCTGGGAAGGTGGCCTGTTGCACCACAGCTATAGGTAAAAACTAAAGAATGTGGACTCAAATCTCCATCCCACTGCATGGATAATATCATAGAACAGTTCCATTCAAAGGCGATGCTTGTGGCCAATGCTTTAACCTCATGAGCTGAGATGCATAGCAAATTCATCGGAGTTGCAGTTATTACTTGATATGCAGAGCAAATAACACACTTAATACAGGATAAAAAGGTATGTGCTGTTATATTGTCCTGTTCCTGTTTGAGAAGTAAAAATAGGTGTGATCTCCCATGATACATTGGCTCTATCTTTATAAGATGCCACTTCAAGGCTCGTGCTGAATTCTGTAGGTGGCCTTGAATAGGGGTGTCCAGAGTAGACAATGATTTCAGTACAAACGTTTGGTTGCCCATGGGTGGAAGCCTGTTCTTGGCGATGAAAGAGGGAATCGTCATAAGCAAACCTGACCCATCTTGTCAGAACTGCATGTAATTATGGTCCCTGATAGGGCATTTATTTTGCTGATTCTGCCTGATCTGATAAGGAAGCAGGTCTTGTATGAAAGCTGAGCCAAAGATGCCTTTGAAAGTGGTTCAAATTGAGTTTTTGTCAACCAGATTAGTACCCATGATTGATTCCATTTTGGGCACAGAGCTAATGTTTTTGGGAATGTATAATCAAATTTGGAAAGGAGGTAAGGCAAGTCTTTGTTTTGTCCGATGATGACAAAGGTGTCAGTGATCATGGAGCAGTAACCTTTGATTGTGCTTGATACTAACTTTTTTCATCAAAGAGCCAGAGAAAGTTAGCTATTTCAGGTATAGATGCCTGTAGTGGGAAAACATGTTCTTGTGTATACCACTGTGTAAAAATTATCCATTTGCCACCTTACACTTTCAGAGTGGAAGGCCTTCTTGCTTGAGCAAGTGTCTCCACAACTGATTGAGAGAAGTGTTTATTTCTGAGGGCCTGTTTAATATGATCCAGTCATGCAGGTTTCATACCTCTGGATTGGGGTAGGTCGTTGATCCACAATTTCTCCCAACTGAGTGGTGCAATGAGAATGAGGCAAAAACTTCGCTTCTCTTACTTTCTGTATCACCTCTGGCATCAGAGGCGTTGGAGGGTAGGAGTATGCACCCAGCCCATTCCAATCTATGGAAAGCACATAGACTGCCCAAGCTTTGGGATCTGGGACTGATGAGACAAAAGTTACGAGCTTGGAATTCCACCTTGTTGCAAACAGGTCCAACAATGGTCAGTCCAATCAGATGCATATCTGAGTGAAAACCAAGGGATGGAGAAAACATTCTGTCTGTGTCAGCTGATTGTTTAGGGACAAAGAATCTGCTATTATGTTCGGTGTCCAAGAATATGATGGACTTGGACATGGAATTGTAGCTAACAACACCACTTTAGAAATTTCCACACCAGTATGCAAAGGTCTGGGGACTTGGTTCCACCTTGCCATTTGAGATAAGTCACTACTGTAGATTTGTCAGATATAATGAGGACTCCCTTAAAATTTATGCCACCAGCGAAAGGATTTCAAAATGGCCTTCATTTCGAGAATATTGACACGTAGATGCTGGTCCTGGGGAGACTACACTCCACTTGCTTCCCAGAAAGATGGTAGTAGGTGTGCCCCACAGCCATCTGTACTTGCATCCATACTGTGATCTCTGGCAGCTGAACTTGCAGAGTTATATTTGTGCAAATTGGGAGAGGTTGGTCCAGTGGGCAAACTTTTAGTCTCCATTGGGATAAGAGAATCGTCTGTAATGGGTGACCTTGGATGATGAGGTCCACTGCTGAAATGAGCAAGCCTAGAAGGTGATGGAATTTTTGTGCGGAGAGAGAATCCCTCAAGAGTAACAAAGCCACCATGGTCCTGATTTTCAATGCCCATTCCTGAGCAAGAAATACCTCGATTACCTGTGTGTTTAATCCATACCTAGATGAACAAATTGTTGAGATGGCACTAGTTCAGATTTGTCCTTGGTGATGAGGTAACCCAAATTTTAAGCAATGTGGCAAGGGTTATCATACTGTGTTTTAATATATAACTCACCTGAAATTTTTACAGGATGTCATCCAGGTAACTTGATGTCACCACCTTGGTAATTGTCTGAACATGAGATATAACATGGTTCAACAAACAAGTAAAGACCCAGGGACTGATGTTGAGTATAGATGGGAGTGTTTATAATTGATAAATGCTATCATAGGTGAAATGCAGGAAGTTCCAGAAAGCCTTGTGAATCAGGACATGAAGATGTGTGTCTTTTAAGTCCACACTGATTGCGAAGTCTTCCTCTTTAGTGCCATTCAAAATGCACTTTGGTGTTTCCATCGATAACCAAGGAGCATGAATGAATTGACTGAGGGCGCTCAGGTCGATGACAGGGTGGAGAGTGCCATTTGCCTTTGGGACCAAGAAAAATCTGGAATAAAATCCAGGGAAATTTATATTTCAAACGATTGCAAACAATTTCTACTGCCCTTTCTGAAGAAGGTTGTTTATTTCTTGCTGCAAGGTGGTGGCTTGAATGGTTCTGTTGGAATGAATATAGCTGATGAGACTCTGGACAGATCAAGAAGTGTTTTGAAAATGATGCAGAGTCCTTCGGAAACCACTTGTCAAGTCCAATGGTGTTGTTCCATTCGGCAGCGAAGAACTGAAGCCTTCCTCTTAGCGGGATCTGTGTGAAGGGCAGTGTGGAGACGATGTAATTTTTTGAGAGATGGAGGGAATAATGTAGAGAAACTCTGGCGTAGGCGATCGTTACTTCTCTGTCTTTTGTCGACTTCGGTTCACAAGAACCACGGTTTTCAACATGAGGAACTATGATAGGAGGTTTGTGTTTGAGTTGAGTCCGTGGTTCCTTTTGTTTGTTCCCCTAAATGTCCCTGTATTGGTGTTGTGGTTGCAGGAAAATTAGTCTCCTTAGTGGCTTGTTTGTGTCCTTCATCAATCTTGCTGTTAGAAAGTATATTAGAGGATGGTGGTTGTGATCACAGCTTAACCTTATGATGATCCTTAAGGTGGAGGTGGAGAGCAATGTCTCTCGTTCTGCCAACTGTTAATTTGCTGCTGCTGTGATGGCATTAGCTAAAGTATGCATAGCAGCTCTGTTCAGGACCCAGGCCATTTTGGAGACCGACTCCTATGCATGTACTGTGGAATTCAGAGTAAGAGATGATGCTGTCTGTTCCACCTGTTGGAAGATAGCCATAGATAACAAATCCAACATAAAGTCCACAGCTACTACACTGCAGACCAATTGTTGAGTGTCACTGAAAGATGTTCGATCCATACAAACAGAATATGGTTTTGTCATCCTCAAAGCAGTGATGTTCTGGTCAACTATTCGGGTTTCCAAATGAAAATCTGGTATATAACAAAAGTACAACCACCTACAAAAAGTTGATGGAAAGTGTCATCGTGAGAAAAAGAGATGGTTGATGCTGAGGTCTTGTAACTGATGATGTAAACAGTTCAAAATGTCTGTGATTCTGCTAGGCTGTGGAAGTAATTTGAAGTTGGATTCTTCCTTTTTCATTATTAGATCAACAGATGCTGGAGCTCTGGTCCAGGTGGTTGATCAGGTAGGAGAAGGAGAACTTCTTAAATGGAAGCTGTGAATGATGAGACTTCCTGTGACACAGTGAGATCGAGAAGTGAAGGAGCCTGAGGGCAGGCATCATCATCTCTGCTCGCATGAGCATTTTGTAACTGGAGAGCCCTTTGTTGATTTATCCCCCTTCTCCACCAAACATTCCTGTGCTGAAGCATTGTCAGCATGTAGGCTTAAAGCGTCTTTGTCCTTAGTCATGCATTTCTGCACTTTGCCCATGGTCTAATCTGTAAGACAAACAGAGCAGAATGAATAAATCTGTTGTAACTCTCAACCAATCTCTTATTACCGAACAGAAAGTTGGTGCAAACTATGCCTAAGAGCATCACCTAGCCGATAAATTTTATCAAAATAATTCACCATACTACCTGTGAGATGTTCAAGGACGACCCATACAGGTAATTCAATGAAACACGGCATCCAGACACTAAATGTATTAGCAAAGAAAACTCACTTGTATGTAGCCAGTTGTTGTGGAATTGTACATATGATTTTTCTATCGGTTGCAGGGACTTGCATATTAACATAATAAAAGTAGTCAGAACTTATTTGTGAAGTGGCATAGGCTACTTTTTACAAATACCCATGCACAATTAAATGTATAAAAATGACAAAGTGTGGCTAAAGTTTTAAAGGCAGAACTTTGTTGAGATAGAAAGTGGACAAGTTGGAAATATAAATGGAGTATACTTTCCTACGAGTGAGAACTCCTCTAACTTGTATCAACATTGATTCTGGCTTTTGCGAGGTCCCTTGTGTTGAGAGCATGTTTCTTGGTACAAGTAGAAGTAGTAACTGAGATATTCATGGTGTTTGCTGCCAATCCCTATATCAAGGGAGATCACTCTGTCTGATTGCCACCTAGGCAGTAGAAGTTGTCCTAAGGTATTATTATTGGGTAACATTTTTCAAGGAGACACTTCCTAACACAGGGATGTGTCTCTGATCACTCCCGGAATCAGAAGGTTGGCAACTTACTTATACCGGGAAGAAACAATGATTCCCCCTGGGATTGTTTTGAAGGTGACTTCTTACACCAGAAGGAGCCTCTGATCCATTCCAGGATCAGCAAGTTGGTGACTTCCTTACATCAATGTGTGCTATTCATCCGTTCTGGGATCAGCAAATTAACCACTTCTTTAAACAGTGAAGTATCACTGACCAATCCTGGAATTAGCTTGACTGTTACTTATACCAGGAAGTACCCTTTGATCCTGGTATTGGTGCATTGGCAACTTCCTTACACATTGAATTACCATTAATCCCTCCTGAGATTTGCTTAACAGTGACTTCCTTACATTGGTCAGTGCCTCTGATCCCTCCCAGGGCTGACTTGTTAGTGACTTCTTCCACTGGGGAAGTTTTTCTGATCCCTTATTATACCAATAAGTGTCTCTGATCCAATCCAGGAAGGCATGTTGTGGTCTTATTTATACCAGAAGTGACGTTGACTTCCATCAGATCAACATGAAGGTCACTTCATTACACCAGGAATTGCTTCTGATTCCTCCCAGGATCGGCAAGTTGGTGACTTCCTTATACTCGCAAGTGCCATGCAACTCAACTGGGATTGGCAAATTGGTGACTTTCTGGTGGCAAAAGACACTTGACCACTCAGTCATAAATTATCACCATACAAAATTTAAGGAATAGAAGGATGATTTTTTGAATGACAGCAGTGACTAAAGCATCAGAATGGGACTTCATTATTTTTGTTATAGACATCCAGTTACCATAGGAAGAAATTTCCACCATGAACTGGAGGCTAGTACTGGGAAAAGAAACAGCAATATAATAATAACAGATAATGTATTACTGCTACTAAAAAAGTGTTTTATCCAATGCCTGAGCAAAATTAATATTAAATTAATATTCTGTCACAGTCGTAGTATAAAAAAAAATTCAAAATTCAAAGGAAAGTCATTCCAAAGCAACATCAAAAATAATATAAAAATTTAGAAACAATATGTCAAAAGTAGGGTAAACCAAACAAAAACCTTCATGTTACAAAACTGAACATGTGACCAATGCACTTCAATACTTTGGATGAGTGTTCTGCAGAACTTGGTGTATCATCTGTTAACTTAGTAAAGGCGACATAGTTCCCTGCTTAAGCAGGCCTGGTTACAAACTTCAGACACAAATGAACATTACATTAAAAAAGTTTCAGTTGCATACACAACTGATGTAGAATATAACTTTCCAAAAACTTTAACATGGGACCTTAACACTGTTGACGGCACCAGACCATGTTACAGCTATCAGAAGTGTAATACCCATGTCTTACTATTCGAACTCAAGCCAAAAACACTGTGTAATAACACCAGTGTCCTTGTCATGAAGGTATTCTTTTGTTGTTCCTACATAGATTTGCAAATTTTTAGTTATGTTATGATTATTTTAAGAGCTTTTTCAATTATGACAAGATCCCAAAAAATAATTCAAGATTTTGAATTTCAATACCTCCTATTCTTTCTGACAGATATTTCTTTGCATCTTTACAATTTGAAAACATCTGTATCAAGTGATAAGAATGAATGACAAATCTCCCAAAATAGTTCATGGACGTTTGATGATTCTGCCACTCTGAAGTGCAGTAAAGTGTCAACTTAAGTCATATTTAAAATAAAAAAACTACTGTAAAGAAAAACATGAGAAAACATAAAACACTATTGCACTACTCAACTCTGCTTTCCTTATTCTTTACAAATGATATGTCTTCGGTATCATCAAAACTCTGTCATCATTAACACCTTGTCTTCCATTCATTTCATGTAAACATGCCTAGCTGTAAGAATGGCGAAGCAACCCTTGCTTTTGCATACTGTTTCATGTGAAGGAGAACAATGCACCTCTGTTATTGTAAAAAGAGGAAAACAGATATTCCACTTAAAAGCTGCTTTCATCCATATTTCAAAAGGACCACATAAGACCAGAAAACATGACACAAAACTTCAAGTTTTTACCCGCGTATCTCAAAAAGTATTAAACACTGGGCCACCCTTGCTTTCTCTCTCTCATAAATGAGTCGTCTTTTCAAGGGTTTCCAGTGGGGCTCTCATCTTATATTCCCCTAATCTTTCTCGTTATCTCGTGCCCTGCATATAGTACAGTAGGCTGTCAACCTAAATCACAAAACTCCCTGCTTTCCCTCTCTTTTCCATATGATAACCATTCCCTGGGCATCACAGGAGGCAAGCAGACTTTCATCACAGTTAAAGGACACATCTAAAACGGGGGCAGAATGACCTAAAAGTTTGTTGACACAGGCTTTTTTCTCCTTTGTGATGTCAAAGAAATACACACACATGTCCTCACTTCCAGAAACTGGAAAGAAAAAAAGCATGATGCATGCTATATACAAAATACTGGTACTCTAGTGTTTATATTTATGATGTATGCTATATACAAAATACTGGTACTCTAGTGTTTATATTTATGATGTATGCTATATACAAAATACTGGTACTCTAGTGTTTATATTTTTGGTTATAATTCTGGATCTGTTTCTGTTTCACCCACATTAGAAGAGCAGGTTTTGTTGTTGTTGTTGTTGTTGTTGTTATAGGGTTTAACGCCATTTTTCAGCACAAGATAGGCTATACATGGCGGCCAGTATTAATGGTGGAGGAAGAACCCGGAAGAACCTGGAAAGAACCACCGACCCACGAGAAGCTACCGGCAAGCTTTCTCACATAACCACATTGGCCGAGGCCAAGACTCGAACCCATGCAGACAGAGGTGAGATGGCAGTGATCCGTAACAGTGAGCGTTTTAGACCACTCGGCCACTCAGGGCCCCAGCAGGTTTTGAAGTTCAGCTAAAGAAAAATATGCAGACAGTGTGAAAGTAACACAAGAAGAGCAAAACAACGAAGAACATTTTAAATTGATATTTCTAAAGTTCACAATAGACACAATTTTTACTTTACTACCTGTGCACTGTTATCGTTCATACACTATACCTACTTTAATCAAGCGAACAACTAATAATCAAATTTCAAATGTAACAGTCACCTGTATTTTTGTGGGTAGGACCAAGGAGAAGTTAATTTTGCTACTTCCTACCACAAATCTGAACCTTCAAAGGATGTCATTTTCATTTCTACATTTACCATTACCTCAGATAAATATAATGAATCACAAAGTAACTTACAGATTATTAGGAATCTTGCTAAGTGGTTCAGTCCAAGACACTGTTGTTATAGCAAATTGTCTTAAACATATAATATCTTGTAATATATTAAGGGCCATTTTTATTAACAGAAAACATAAGCACATTTTTTATTAAGAAAAAAGACTTAAATGAACGTCAATGTAACTTTCTCACTGAAATGAATGTCAATGTAATTTTCTCTCTCACTGAAATGAATGTTAATGTGACTTTCCCTCTCACTGAAATGAATGTTAATGTGACTTTCTCGCTGAAATGAATGTCAATGTAACTTTCTCTCTCACTGAAATGAATGTTAATGTGACTTTCTCGCTGAAATGAATGTCAATGTAACTTTCTCTCTCACTGAAATGAATGTTAATGTAACTTTCTCGCTGAAATGAATGTCAATGTAACTTTCTCTCACTGAAATGAATGTTAATGTGACTTTCTCGCTGAAATGAATGTCAATGTAACTTTCTCTCTCGCTGAAATGAATGTTAATGTGACTTTCTTGCTGAAATGAATGTCAATGTAACTTTCCCTCTCACTGAAATGAATGTTAATGTGACTTTCTCGCTGAAATGAATATCAATGTAACTTTCTCTCTCACTGAATGAATGTTAATGTAACTTTCTCACTGAAATGAATGTCAATGTAACTTTCTCTCTCACTCAAATGAATGTTAATGTGACTTTCCTTCTCACTGAAATGAATGTTAATGCAACTTTCTTGCTGAAATGAATGTCAATGTAACTTTCTCTCTCACTGAAATGAATGTTAATGTAACTTTCCTTCTCACTGAAATCAATGTTAATGTAACTTTCTCTCTCACTGAAATGAATGTTAATTTAACTTTCTCTCTCACTGAAATGAATGTTAATGTAACTTTCTCTCTCACTGAAATGAATGTTAATGTAACTTTCTCTCTCACTGAAATGAATGTTAATGTAACTTTCTCGCTGAAATGAATGTCAATGTAACTTTCTCTCTCACTGAAATGAATGTTAATGTAACTTTCCTTCTCACTGAAATGAATGTTAATGTGACTTTCCCTCTCACCAAAATGAATGTTAATGTCACTTTCCCTCTCACTGAAATGAATGTTAATGTGACTTTCCTCTCACTGAAATGAATGTTAATGTGACTTTCCCTCTCACTGAAATGAATGTTAATGTGACTTTTCCTCTCACTGAAATGAATGTTAATGTCACTTTCCCTCTCACTGAAATGAATGTTAATGTGACTTTTCCTCTCACTGAACTGAATGTTAATGTCACTTTCCTTCTCACTGAAATGAATGTCAATGTCACTTTCCTTCTCACTGAAATGAATGTTAATGTGACTTTTCCTCTCACTGAAATGAAGGTTAATGTCACTTTCGTTCTCACTGAAATGAATGTTAATGTGACTTTCCCTCTCAATGAAATTAATGTTAATGTGACTTTTCCTCTCGCTGAAATGAATGTTAATGTCACTTTCCTTCTCACTGAAATGAATGTCAATGTAACTTTCTCTCTCACTGAAATGAATGTCAATGTAACTTTCTCGCTGAAATGAATGTCAATGTAACTTTCTCTCTCACTGAAATGAATGTTAATGTAACTTTTCCTCTCGCTGAAATGAATGTTAATGTGACTTTCCCTCTCAAAGAAATGAATGTTAATGTGACTTTTCCTGTCGCTGAAATGAATGTTAATGTGACTTTTCCTCTCACTGAAATGAATGTTAATGTCACTTTCCTTCTCACTGAAATGAATGTTAATGTGACTTTCTCTCACTGAAATGAATGTTAATGTAACTTTCTCTCTCACTGAAATGAATGTTAATGTAACTTTCTCTCTCACTGAAATGAATGTTAATGTGACTTTCTCTCACTGAAATGAATGTTAATGTAACTTTCTCTCTCACTGAAATGAATGTTAATGTAACTTTCTCTCTCACTGAAATGAATGTCAATGTAACTTTCCCTCTCACTGAAATGAATGTTAATGTAACTTTCCTTCTCACTGAAATGAATGTCAATGTAACTTTCCTTCTCACTGAAATGAATGTTAATGTAACTTTCCCTCTCACTGAAATGAATGTTAATGTCACTTTCCTTCTCACTGAAATGAATGTTAATGTAACTTTCCCTCTTACTGAAATGAATGTTAATGTGACTTTCCCTCTCACTGAAATGAATGTTAATGTAACTTTCCTTCTCACTGAAATGAATGTCAATGTAACTTTCTCACTGAAATGAATGTCAATGTAACTTTCCCTCTCACTGAAATGAATGTTAATGTCACTTTCCTTCTCACTGAAATGAATGTTAATGTGACTTTTCCTCTCACTGAAATGAATGTTAATGTAACTTTCCCTCTCACTGAAATGAATGTTAATGTCACTTTCCTTCTCACTGAAATGAATGTTAATGTCACTTTCCTTCTCACTGAAATGAATGTTAATGTGACATCCTTCTCAATGAAATGAATGTTAATGTAACTTTCCATTTCACTGAAATGAATGTTAATGTAACTTTCCCGCTCACTGAAATGTTAATGACTTTCCCTCAAAATGACATGGATATTAATTCTCTTTCACTGAAACGAATGTTATTTTGACTGTCCCTATTACAGAAATGCATGTTAATGTGACTTCCCTCGCACTGAAATGAAAGTTAATGTGATCTTCCTGCAGACTGACATGGATGTCAATTCCCTTTCACTAAAATAAATATGACTTTCCCTTTCACTGAAATGCATGTTAATGTGACTTTCCCTTTCACTGAAATGCATGTTAATGTGTTGCTGTTGTTGTTGTAGGGTTTAATGTCATTTTTCAGCACAAGATAGGCTATACATGGCGGCCAGTATCAATGGTGGAGGAAGAACCCGGGAAAACCTCGGAAAGAACCACCAACCCATGAGAAGCTACTGGCAAGCTTTCTCACATACACACATTGGCCGAGCCTGAAACTCAAACTCACGCAGACAGAGGTAAGATGGCAATGATCTGTAATGGTTAGCGCTTTAGACCACTCGGCCACTCGGGGCCCCATGTTAATGTGACTTTCCCTCTCACTGAAATGCTACTGGAAAAATATGAGCAAAGTATCATTCTATCACTAACCAGAAAATTCAGCTTAAAAGCAGCTGTAAATATGCAAAACTCATAAAACCATAACATATAGGTCATTCAAGTATTATGGTGAAAATAAATTTCTGGAGGATCTCAGTAATGTTCCTTGGAGTACGGTATCTATGTTTGATGACATGGATAATACTCCTGATAAATGGATCTAACTTTTATGCAAATGGTAAATATATATATATATATATATATATATATATATATATATATATAAGAATTTCCAACCCAACTGGTTAAACTCCTGACATTCTAGATGCTATGAAAATCCATGATTATTGCAAATCTTTTGGTCAACAAGCACATTACAAACTATGGAGAAATAAAGAAACCAAAATGATCAATGGAGCAAATAATTACCAACAATTAGCTCCTGAAAATAACTGCAATAAGAATAAATTGTGGAAATCCAAGCAAACAATCTACTAGGCCATCCAAATCCAAAAATTTGACCAGAGAGCTCAGATTATGGATAATGTATGTTGAAATAGCAAACACATTTAATTAAACTCCTGCTAGTATGGCCTCTGAAGTTAAGGAACACATTATAAACTCCAATCACATCAAGCTAAGAAATCTCTGTTCAGAAAAAGTTCCAGCTGACACAAATATTTTCAATCTTTGCAATATTAAATGAAAAAGTTCTAAAATTCTTGCAAACTATTGAAACAATGAAGGCAACAGGTCTATATAATCTTGGACTTAATTTTCTGAGGCCTGTTGCAAATATGTCTGATAGCAAAGTTACGTATTTAGTCTAATCATATCTATTTCAGTGTTTCCACAGCAATGGAAATTGGTAAAAGACATCCCCATTTGTTAGTCAGGCAGCAAAGAAGATTTCAATAACTAGAGACCTCTATCTTAGACTACATCTCGAGTGCAAGGAAAATGGAGGAAATTGACACAAATTGAATCAAAGACAAGACTAATGTATTAATGATTACTACCCAACTAAAGAGAGCAAAACTGGAAAATAACAATCTGAATCTGAATCCCAGGCTGAATGAAATTTGTCTACACATTGTTAATGATGACAAAATCCTTGGGATGATGGTTGCCAGCAATCTGAAATACAACGAACATTTTAAAATCATTCATGTCTGTTGTTATCAAGCAAGATATGACCCTATCTATCAGTCAAACACTGGTTACAAAAGCGATGTTGATCCATACTAGACTACTTTGATGTTATTTGGGGAGTCATTTCTGAGAAGGATATTTTTGCAAACTATTCCACTTGCATAAAAGAGCCTGCAGACTTATCCCACATAATACTGAAACCATCCTAAATTCAATGAATTATAATAAAATGTTTACACTAAGTGAACAAATATTTTTGAGACAGGCTAAAACTTATGTACAAAGTTTCAGACAATATTACTATTTCATGCTATAGAACATAGAAATACTCCCAATTTAAAATCAGTTTCAGCTAACCATCTTCCCATTCCAAATTCACATAAAGAACTCTTTATGAATGTTTTAATTTTTAAATTAAGACCTAATAAAGTGGAACCTATTTGACTTGACAAATACAACTTAAAAGTATTAATTCTCAAACCTTCCTTTTTGTTGCATCACTATTTCTGTACTGTATAAACTCTATTTGGTGCATATTCTTATAAAAGTTTCTGTTTATTATGTCCACAGGTAAATTTGGCTTATTATTAATGGGTTATTTTGTTTCGGTTGTATTTCTGTTATTGTATTTTTTTCAGTACAAACTTTTGAATTGTTTTGGTTTTTGTGTCTTTCTCTAGAAAGAATAAAGAACTATATGCACCTTCTTTACTGTGTGTGCAGCTATGTAAAATGTATGTATGTAAAAAAATGTAAATAACTGAGGGACATCAGGAGGATAAGTTCCATGCAACTATGTGTGTCACATTCTTTAAATCCATCATCCACAACCAGGTTATTCCATGGGGGAATTAGGTCTTTCAGCAGCAGCAACAGATGAAGATGCACAGCGATGGCATTGTGGAGTAAGCATTGACTGGTCCCATTCAAAACATGGGCCATACATATGGCCGATTCCCAGGGATGTCTGTTGGTGGGGTTATCAATGGAGGGGCCTAGACTCTGCTCAGAGTGCCTGTGGGTGCCATGGCACCTGCCAAAGCTTTTTTTGGTACCCGTGTTGTAGGCTCCTAAAGTTAGTAATCAAAATTATGTTTCTGCAGAAGAGGTCATAATGAATAATGAAGGCTGTAATATAAGTACAAAATGTACATTAAGATTATAAACTTGCAAGGTACATCAACATCATGCGTATGCAAAGGCATATAAGAGTTTGTAAGTACAGTGTGACCCCACTATAGCACGCTCCATTACAACACGAATTCAGATATAACACAGTTGTTGTGTGGGTCCTGAAATTTCATACATGTATTTTTGTCGCACACAAAAAATTCTTTCTTAAAAGTACGAAAAAAACGTAAAATGTTTATTATCATTCTGGGGAAGAGATCATGTGTGAATAATACAAGACGATTGTGGCATGGCTACTGAAATTTTTGATGTATTTTTCTCAGACAAGTAAAAATAGTTTTTCTTCTTAAAAGTACGAAAAATAACGTGTAAAAAGTTTATTCTGGGATTGCGTAGGGCTTCACCAATGTCACAAAGTGCCATTTTTTTCTTACTGGCGGCAAAATATACCATCTAGCGATTTTTGTTTTATTGCCGACATTGTCAGCTGTTTAAACTTGTAATACAACCATTGGTTTGGAGTGGAGAAATTCAGAGGCCCCATGAAAGGAAGCTACAAACTTGATATAAAATGCACTGAAATTTATCTATTGTTACATAAACAAATTCTTTGTCCATATTGACAAACCATCTTAACAGTACACTGTTATATCATAATCGGCTTATGTTGATATTTAGCACAAGTATTGTATGTTGTGAGATATTTGCTTATTTTGTTGTTGACATTTCTGGTAGCAGAGATCAACCGGAAGAGGCATTACCTCGTAATCTATCTTTCGTCGCATTTTCGGCCGCTCGCTAGTAATTAATATATTTGCATAGACTGACATTTGTATCTGGATGGTGAGTAAAATTCCTTTTCTTTCCACACAAAATTAAATCCTTCAGAACACTCACATTTTTTGTAGTAATCCCTGTCATCAGACCAGAACACCTGCATTCCTATCATCCGCTGACCCTTTTTTAAATTTCTGACTCATGCGGGGAAGGTAGCATCACTCCACTACCACAAATGTAAAATATAAAACAACCCAAAAACATAAAAAAAACAAAAACATCTTACTTGTTGGTTTATTCATTTGGCAGGGAGGAACAGTAACTATAATCGACCAAACAATGGCCAATTCCTTTTTTAAAAATGTACCCAGATAAAATAATTTGCTGAAATTTCAAAGAAAACTGATCACCTTTGAAGCACCGATTGTTATGAAAACGTACTAAGTAAATGGAAAAGAAAATCAGTCTCAATCATTCAATACAGTTATTTGATGTTGCCACCACAATAAGAAACGGGCATTTGTTTGGTTCTCCAAAGCTGTCCTTTAGTGGTGACTTCAATAACGCATGTACACTTCATCAAAGAAAGCCGACTACAATCTTCAAAAAACCCCCAAAGAACCTTTCTTCAAAGTTAAGTCAGTACCAAACTTAAAGAAAAGCAATGGAATCTGATGGATTTTTTCATTTTCTAATGTGACTGGAACATGTCTACTGTGCCGTGAAAGTTTCTTTTTTGCAGGGAAAAAGTTTATGCTTATGAATGCTATCAACAGCAGCTTAAAACGCAAACTAACTTTTATGGAATTGGGATGTACTGAAAAGTAAATGTGCTTCATCATTCGTTACGTGATTGTGCTATGTTTTTCCACTGAATTCGACCTATGTGACCTGTGACAAAATTACTGAATATTTTAAGTCTGTGTGTGCATATTTTCGATGGAATTACTTGTATTGTGGATTCAGTGTATGTGATGAGATTCATGGGTGAGTACACGGTGTTGATACTCTATTCATGCTATACATTAAACATATAAAAATAAACAGTATACACGTATATGTACCAGTCCGTGGTTATCTACATAAAGTAAAATATTATATATATATGCCTTCTCTGTTTCCACTACAGGTGTATTTCTCATTTAATATGCATCGATTTAAGATGGTAACTGTGCCAATGAAGCACGTATTTTACCGCCCGCATATATTACCTACCCCCCCCCCATTTTTTGGGGTACATGCATCATTTTCTTCAGCTAACTGACCTGGTTGCTTATAACACGGTTCAGTCTATAACACGGTCGGATTCTATGGCTCCCAAC
Organism: Megalonaias nervosa; assembly: GCA_016617855.1. Taxonomy (NCBI): domain Eukaryota; kingdom Metazoa; phylum Mollusca; class Bivalvia; order Unionida; family Unionidae; genus Megalonaias; species Megalonaias nervosa. The sequence goes on along the minus strand of JAECUM010092847.1, from coordinate 53,726 downwards.
TACCGTGTTATAGTGGGGTCACACTGTAGTAGTGGTTGGTGCCTGCCACTCTTTCACAGTTACAAATGTGCCCATAGCACAAAAAGGCTGGGGACCACTGCTTTAAATAAAGTTATTATTATGATTATCGTTATTATTATTATTATTACACCACTCCCTCGATAACTTGCGCACAACGGGGTCCACAAACATTATTATTATTATTGTTCGTTATTCTGTTTAAATAACATTTATTTTCAAAATGTCCAACATGTGAAAGATCGTTCCAACTGGTTTCAACAACCATTACGTTTACACGAAAACATGTGTGTATTACGTCACTGCTTTTTGTTTTCTTGATGAGTCTGGTTCCCGGAGTGGTATGGCATTGTATCCTACAAATCTGGGAGTGAAAAGAGCAGGGAACTAGACTAACTATTGATACACCACCAAACAAGATTCCTTTTGTTCAAAAAGCAAGCGAATTTTCGTGAGACAATCATCTACATTGAATCTCAATTTTTGTGCTGTTCAATTAGTACAGTATTGATATCGTGATTTCATTGGAAGTAATAATGAAACTTTTTATCATTCTTGAGGATATCTCAAAGTGCCAGTTCAAGAATTCTCTCAAACTAGCTTGCCCACAATGGTCCATATCTGTGAAACCAAGCTCTTTATTTTATGAAATATAGTATTCTTTTCGCTTGGTTGACGTGCTATCTTTGATCACAGTTACCAATGAGTCGGTTAATTTAAGGTAGTTTATGTTACATACACAATAACATTTATAACAGTGTTCAATTGATCAAATGAAGTGAGTTCACCCGACATACGACCGGGGCAGCTAGATTTTAAGTTTGTAGGATTTTCGTGCCTTTTAACTTTTCTTTTATTTCACCTCCATTATTTGATTCAAAAGACATAATTAACGTGATAATACAAAGGAGGCCAGCTTTTTAATTCAGTGCAACAATGCAACAAATACTTCTGCCAGTCAGTTATCAAAACACGGTTGGCACCTAAATAGGTTCTCAGAGAAATGCTTGCGGACATAGCTGTTATGGTAGATCGACACATTTTACGTTTAATTACAAGAGGACACATTGCATTTATGATGATTACACTTAAAAGGAACTAAAAGACAGAACTAGAACACAAATTTCAATTGATAAAAAAAATTATTTAATTTGTATTTATTTATTAAAGTACTGCCTCCACTCGGCGTAAGTGACATTTTCATTGATTGAAATTTCCTTACATTTCGTTAATTGCGGTGTGCTAAGAATGTCACTTGGAAAGAAAATGTGAAAAAATTGTATGACTTATTTTTAAATTTCGCATTTCATAATGTTGATTAAAATTTCCAGGTCCTATCTACCGTTTTCGACGATAAAATGAGTGATATATCAAAGTTTATGTAGCTAATTTTGATCGCGATTTCCATAAAGTTCATAAAATAGGGACCTATTTTTGGGGTAATTTCTGGTTGCAAAAAATGGGATCCACGCCTGACCCCGCTTTATAATCGGGTTCGTGAGTCATCAGGGCGCGAGTTATTGAGGGAGTGGTGTATCATCATCATCATTATTATTTATATCATTATTGTGTGTGCAGCTATGTAAAATGTGTGCAAAAAATAACAAAGGGTCACTAGAAGGATCAGTTCCATGCAACTAAGCATGTCACATTCTTTCAATAAAGTTAGTAGTAGTAGTAATAGTAGTATCACTGTTATTATTATTATTGAAATAGAATGAGAAAAGTACCATTCTGTTGTAAAGTGAGACATTATCACAGAGGTGATATTTTGTGGTTGGAGAGGGTAAAAATACTTTATTGGAGGGGATAAAATTTCATGTTCACCTTACTGTTATTCAACAATAGTATTTTTCAAGGCGGATTTACTGTGGGTATCTCTTACCCACGAAAGGCACAAACTTAAATCTATCACAAATATTTTATGATTTTACAGTATCTAAAGGCAAAAGAATGAACCTTTCTACAAAGATTCTGAACCATTTCAAAGAAGTACAGATACAATACAAAAATGAGATACTGAGATTCAGGAAACATGGACATAACGATATATGTGTGAAGTAAAACCCATACTACTTGAACCAGGTACCTTTAAAAAATCTAGATATGCAAGCATGCTACCACTTGAGGTTTCTGAGCTGATGCCCTAAACTTGTTCCTTAAAAATATTCCCTGCTATTTGTGAAATATTAATTCATGTATTCCCATGTTTGTGATCACTCGGACTTAATGATGTAGAAACTCAAACCCTTTAGGAGTATGACAGTTATGTACGGCATGATCCCACTGCTGCCACCAATGATAGATAAGAAAAATCTGAAGTCAGATCAGGGTTCAAACCTGGGACAGCCTAACTCTTAGGTACTATACCACCTAAGCTATCTGAGCTGATGTCCTTTACAATTTCCTCTGACAACAGCATGCACTTACTGACACATGCCCCCTGTCGAAAGGACATCAGGGGACAGAAAGCACTCTTGATGTTGTATGATTTCTGCTTGATATGGAAAGTTCTCTTCAACTGCAAACCACCATCTTCTGTGCATATTCTGAAGAAAATGAATTAGTACCTGTCAGAGATTCAGGACATGACACGATTACAACTTTAAGAACAAACTACTCCAACAACACAATATAATAATAATAATAATAATAATAATAAGAATAATAATAATAATGAGGACTTTGTATAGCGCCTAATCTTTTGAAGCTCTAAGCGCTTTAAAACATTTGACAACACTTAAAAAACATATATACAGTCCTACCCACTTATATCAACAAGCCGCCTATTTCGACAAAATAGCAAAGTCCTGGTCCCTTGGTCTACTATTACTACCAAAATTGTCATGCTTATGTCGACGTCGAGATAAAAAAATAAACGTACATGTCGACAGAAGCCCCTGGTCCCAGCTTGAACAAATCCTTTGTTTTCTAATCATTTATGTCGACAAGCTGCCAGTTCCGACCCATACTTTGTTCAGCAATTAGTTGATCTTGCCGCCAGGCTTTAATTTTCCTGCCTAATCATTTATGTCAGCAAGCGACCAGTTCTGACCTGTACTTTATTCAACAATTAGTTGATCTTGCCGCCAGGCTTTAATGTCGCGGTCAGATAAAAAAACAGGCTTTTGTTTGGTCCTATAAAGTTGGCCTCTTGCTGCGACTTAAATAAAAGCAATGAAATCTGATCGATTCTTGCATTTTCAAAAGTGATCGGTGATTAAAACAAGTCTATTGTGCTGTGAAAGTTTCCTTTTTGACTTAATTTATATTTACGATGGCTACCAACGGCAGTGTAAAACGCAGATTAAATTTACAGTCTCTGGAAACTAAATATCTGGCTGTTAAGGAAGCTGAGGGTGGGGCATCTTGCAAAGAGGTCTGTGAAACATTTTCTCTTAAACATAACACCCTGTCAGGATGGATAAATGCTACTTGTTGACAGGTTTTCATTTCCCTGTGAATAGCCCCATCCCCTTGGTAGCCTCAATAAGATGGGAACAGACTGACCAAAATCTAGGCCAATTTAAGTACATGTACTTGAAGCATGTAAATAACAACTATGCAACCATGTGCTAATGCCGATATTAAAAATTGTTGTGAATGTTTTTCATATCAGGATCTGACTGATGCAATATTTTATTGTGGATTTTATTACACAAAGGTAACCAAAATGTAATTTGTCAATATACAAGTGTATTTCACACTGGTTTTGTCTTCATGTACTCAAAATGTCCATTGTTTGTTTTCTCAGAGTGTAAATGCTACTCACTGATGACAGGTCACCCCTTACTGACGAATTTAACTTTTTTTTCAGACCCCCCCCAAACACTTATCTTGACATCCGCTTATGTCGACAATATTTCCTCGGGCCCGAGGATGTCGACATAAACAGGTAGGACTGTAATGATATGATTACAAAAATAAAAACAAACACCACGAAATTAGAAAACAGAAAACATGCTGTAAATATTTAAGGTAAGAATACATTATTAGGTCTTTAAGTCTGTTCTTGCAGTTGAAATAGGTGAGTTTTAAGAGCGCTCTTGAATGAGATCACTGTGTCTTTGTGTCTAAGTGCAGTGGGCAATTCATTCCATGTTGCTGGGTCCTGGTATGCAAAAGAATATTGTCCATATGATTTCATTTTCATAGTGGGAATAATGAGAATACGAGGGTCAGAAGAGGAGCGTAAGTATCTTGCTGGTGTGTACACATGGGTGAGGTCAGATGGGTATGTTGGACTGGAGCCCATCAGTGAAACGTAGCACAGAGAACAAATTTTGTGTTTAATTCTGGATCGTATGGATAGCCAGTGTAGGGTACAGAGCAGGGGAGAGGTGTGCTCTGATTGTGGTACTCTAAGGATGATCTGAGAAGCTGTGTTTTGAACTTTTTGAAGTTTCTGGAGTAGATATTGAGACGAACCAGACAGAATTGAGTTACAATAGTCCAGTCTTGAAAGTACTAAGGAACACACAAGTGTTTTAGTGGCATCAACTGAAAGATACTTGCGAATGGAGCTGATGCGTCTCAGCTCAAGATATGCAGCCTTGCATATGTTCATGACATGTTGGTGCAATGAAAGAGTACTGTTGAGAGTAACACCTAGGTTTCGTACTGACTGTGTGAATTTAATGTTGGTGTTGCTGATATTTATTGTCTGAGGTAAAGGATGTGAATGAGAAAGTCTTTATGTTGTAATCAGAATGGCTTCAGTTTTATCATCATTCATCTGCAGCTTGTTACATGTCATCCATGATTTCACTTCGAAAATGCACCTCTATGCCTTGGATGGTAGCTTCAAACTTCAGTTGGATGGCTAGATTTGTATATTTGGGTGTCATCAGCATACAACTGGTGAGACACTGGATGATGATCTATGACACTTGAGTGTGGCTGAATGTATAGAATAAAGAGAACAGGCCCAAGAACAGACCCCTGTGGAACACCACAGCATAGATCAACTGGGCTGGAGTGTTTTCCATTTGCAGACACAATTTGTGTCCTGTTGACCAAGTAGGACTTGAACCATTGTAAGGCCGTATCATGAATGCCAAATACATGCTGTTTCAGTACTGTGGCAAGGGCGATATGCAGACTGTACATTGCTAAAAAGACTGTTTGAATTCAGATGAGATACAAGTTGGGATAGAACAACTTTTTCTAAGATTTTTGACATGAATGGGAGATTAGAAACTGGGTGGTAGTTCTTTAATCATTATCGTTGAGTGTTGGTTTCTGCAGCAGAGGCTTTACAATGGCAATTTTGTAAAATGATGGGAATTCCTCAGATGAGAGAGAGGTATTAATAACATCAGTTAGTGAAGGCAATATTGGATCTAAGCACTCAAGCAGCAGTGATGTCAGAATCGGATCAAGTTCACATGACTTTGGTGCACTCTTCATCACGATTATACGTACTAAATCCATAGAGACAGGTTCAAATGCTGCTAACGGTTGCTGCTGAAATTCTGTATTGCAACTGTATGGTGACGATGAGTCAATTGAAATTGTGTTGTCAAATTTATCTCTGATGGTTTGTACTTTGTCACGGAAGAAATTTGCAAACAGGTCCGGAAGGTTGACTAGAGAGAAGGTAGCTGGAAGTGGTGTACATTTGTTCCTTGACATTAGCTTGTTAGTAATCTCAAATAGCTCTTTGCAGCTGGAACTTTCCGTGATCTTAGTAATGTAGTGGGCTGATTTCGCTGCATGGACTATGTTTGTGACATTCTTCTTAGCAGCATCATAGATTTGCTTATGAATAGTGAGTCTGGTGGAAAGCCAAAGCCTCTCAGCTTTACGGCGGTCTCTTTTAGCAGTACAAAGCTGGTCCCTAACACTGCTATACCACGCAGAACACTTTTGAATTGATACTCTGCACTTGGTTGCTGGGGCATGTTTGTCAAGCAATGAACGCAGGCAGTTATCGAGTTGTTCTGCTGTAGGAGGTAAGCTAGTTGTTAGGTTTGCTTGGATGTCATGCATTAGTTGGTTCTGTTTATCATACGGAGGTTTCTCTTAGTAGCGAATAAAGGTGGAGGATTAGGGACTGATACGTCAAGATGGCATATAATACAGAGGTGATCTGATGAAAGTTCGTGGGACACCAGGGAGGACTGTAGAATATTATCATCAGGTCTGTAAAGAATCCAGTCTACAATGTGACCATGATATGATATATACAGGTTTTTTTTGTATGAGCTGCTAATTTTGATCTATTTCTGTGCATCTGGTCATTCTATAAAAAATAAACACTTTAAAACTTATATTCATTATTATATGTGTTTATTTGAGCCTTAATCTGTAAAATATATGTTTAAAATTCAATCATGCATCATTACTGCAATTTCATAAAAATGTACAGTTGTAAAACTAATGTTACATGGTACCTGAAAAAAAATACAATGGTATCTCTTGTATCATTGCCTCAAACCAATTAATCATCAAAGTATTCATAATACAATAAAATGGCTCTAAAATAAATCTTGGCCAACATAATGATTTAAGCTAACTACAGCTGTCATTAAGTAAGTGCATATGTGTACTCCCAGCTCTAAAATTTAATAATCTGACCAGGCCAATTTTTTTAAATGTGTGACATACACATGTCAAGATACAAAAAGTTTCAGGAAGATATCTTGTACAGCTCTGAAGACATTAACTGTCAGTGGTACAGTGGTGTGATAAAGAAACCATTTTTTTAATGGGGACAACTTAAAATGCTGATAAGATGACTCCATTATTTTACAAGACACGTTGTCTAGTCTTGATACAAGAACATACAAAGTCCTGTAATGGTACTCAAACAGAGACATGAAGTGTAAACAAACATTTATGAAGATACATAGGTATCTCAAATGGTTCAAGAGACATTAACCTGAGAAGAGTTTATTATGGTATAAAAATTTCTGAAATAAAATTGGTACAATAACACAAATCTTCTAACAAAAGGCCCAAGTGGACAGGAGATCACTCATCTCACTCACATCCACCTAACTGCCAAATAAAAGAGCAATTGGCAAATAAATCTGGGTTAGCGAGATTATTTCTGTATAAATTTATTACAATTCTGTTCACTGCATATTTTATGAAAACAACTGTTTCAAGGTTTCCTAATTTTTGTATCTTCATCCATATTTGAAAATACAACAGTCACTTAAGCATACAAATTAGGTCACAATGAACCAGTTTTGGCACAGTTGGGTTACCAATTTTCATGAGTGTAAATGAAAAGAGCCAATATTGAGGGTGTAATGAATATACAGATGAAAATACAAAAGTCACCTAACTGTACAAATAAGGTCACAATGAACCAATTTTGGCACAGTTGGGTTACTCTCCTGAGAGGCATCCACATAATAATTTTCAAAAGTGTAGGTCAAATAATGTCAGAAAAACTGAGGGGGTGAAATATTGCAAGGGCAATGAACAGATGGAGAAATTAAGAAACAAACGAACTTAATTTGGTGCAGGGATGATTAAAGCATTGTTCCTCCAAATGATCTTACGAAAGCAAATGACATCTGACTCTTTTGTGTGGTGTCATTTATGGTCATCAGCAGTCCATACATAGTAATTCAACACATATACATAAGAAGAATCCAGGGTGGCTGAGTGGTTAGAGTACTGCTTTCATGACCAGGAAGGGTGTGGGTCTAGGTTCTACCCAAACAAGGCCAGGTCAGCTAACATGTTATGTCTTTCAGTAAAGTACTTTACTACAACTGCATCAGCACAATATAACCTTTCATGTGTTGATGTGCTGAAAGACACTAAAATCACACACACACACACACACACACACACACACACACACACACACACACATTATTGTAACAGTGATCACTAAAAAAAATCTGGATCAGTTTGAGATATTGAACTATATACTACCTTCAAGTACTGTACAGCTGTATAAAGGACAAAATTAACAATAAATAAGAGGACCATAGGTCTGTTAGCAATCAGGTAATCTGACTTCAAACATCAGCATTCTGTTATGGAACTTACCTAAAAAGGCAGAGAGAATTGATGGAACAATTGACCAATACAGAGGGATCACGAGCCTCTCGACTTATCCATATTCTTGATGAAATACATGTTACAGGATGGCCCTCACAGATGGTTGTCCTGGAAATATATATTTTGTTTTCAATATTAAATGCCAATTGTCAATGCAATTATTAAATATACTTTATTAACAGACTGAATAATAACATTCTGATGATGGTAATTTTTGTAAATTTCGGACTGAAAGAATTAAAAAATTGGGGGCCAAATTATATCTACACACAGAGCAATCCACACTAATTCTATGCTAGCTTTGAGTTCATCAATTTTTTTCCTCATGTGATTAATATTTTCCCCTCATTTTCAGTACATGTACTTTCTAAATTTTATAAATTTCATACCAGTCCTTTGCTTTTGTATATATAAATAATTATTCAAGTATGTAAAGTGCAATGCCATAGCAATGCTTCATTTATTTTGGAAAAAAGTAGACCCACCCACCCACCAAGATTGGATAATTATAGCAAAAAAATCTTTAATAAATAGTGATTCGTAATATTTACTACTATTCAGGGTTCAAGTACAAATCCGAGGCAAACAGTAAATTTGCTCTTGGTTTATGATTTTTCTACCTGAGAAAATTCCAGTAGAAAATATTTGTCACCAAGCATACTGAAAAGAACTTGCACTCACAGAAGATCTGATTTTCACTATCTAAAAAAGCCATTCCAACACCTATCTCCTGATGAAAGATCTGAATTTCACTAATTAAGAAGAGCCTTTCCAGCACATATCTCCTGATGTGGATAACTGTAGAAACTTCAATTGTTTACATCAAAATGGAGGCCAATCAATATTGCCTGTACTTCCTAAACGTTTCTGGTAAGTGCCTGCACAAAGATGATGAAGACAGTATGCACCAATATTGCAAGAAAAGTTATTTCTGCCAAAACTTCACAACAGCAACATGCTTAAAGTGAATGAGTGAATGAGTGATGACAATATAATGGCTGTCAGAAAGTTTTGAAAGTGTCAGATGATGAATAAAGATGTAAAGATGACAATCAGACTCGAAAAGGCAGTCCAGACCTTGTGTATAATACGTCCCTGAATGCAATTGGTTTCCCCTGTGAATAGTGCTGACAAACCATCTAGGCATTTCCACTCTGAAGCATGGTACCTAAATGCACAGGTTGAGAGTTGGATCTATTACCAGCCAATGAGTTCCATTAGGTTTTTTGCAGCAGAAGCCATCTGGATAACCTCTCAGTGTTGTATAACTGCTGATGTCCACTTAGTACTGCCTGTCTCTTGGGATGTCAAGTGATGGGAGCACAAAATATGGTCTTGAGGTCCTATGGCATACTATATATCACCCAAGGAACAGATATTTAATGACTCCCATTACAATGGAAAAGATGAATTCCTTTAACTGGGGTGTTAAAAGGGAAACGTATACATGGCCTTATGTCTGAATGAATCTACTGAAAGGGAAGGAATGTCCCTGGCAAGCCTGCCTTAGAGGGTCCTTCCTATTCATCATTTCCTTAAAGATAAAAGGAGAATGGCACAGCTCTGGATTTACAGGTCCATGAAGTTTACCTGTTAGGCAGTCTATTGTGATCTGATAAAGGTTACATGATGACTGCCCAGGTAGTGGAAGCAGAGAGAAGTACATCTCTACCACAACAAAAACAATGGATGGAGCAACAGCATTATGGTAAATGAGTGTGATGTGATGTGGTGTGTTTTTATGCGTTCGGCAAAAAAAGGTGAGAAATGATCAAAGTGTGCATATGGGCAGCGCACCATCACTAACACAAAGTGCTGTGGTTACTTTGGGTTTTACTGTCTTCATCTATATGTAGTTATAAAACTGATTTGTACTACAATGGCTAGTGTAAGTTCTAGCAAACCTAAGACTTACCAGATTGGTTAATACTCTTAGAAAAAACTGACAGGTATCACTTATATGAGATGGGCTATATCACTAAGTTAGTTGTAGTACTCCAACACCAATTAGTTAAACTCCATCACCACAATCAGTTGTCCTCCAACAGAGAAAAAAAACCAAACAACAGTTCCTGGATACTTATAAACAGTATAATAAAAGGGAAACTAGATGCTCCAATAAAATCATAAATGAAAACAAAGGGACAGACATTATTGTAGATACAGGTGATTTTGTTATGATACAGAGTGCACTCATTCCATTGACATAATATTTGCAGCTCAAACAGACAATTTATTTTTTTTTTTCTTTTGAAGAGGACAATTTGTTCCCTAAAACAATTTGCACTTAAAGAAGAAACAAATGCAATTGCATTTGAAATATGTGACAACCTATATTAACGACGTATCTTTGTTGTGACATATATATATATATATATATATATAATCAATAAGAAACTTACTATCTGTTCTCACTTATAAGTCGAGATCAACTACAAACCGCACAGACCCAGATCTGCCATCGCATAAGGTGGCGGAAGATCTGGGTCTGTGCAGTTTGTTAGGAGTAGTCAGTAGAACAAAGAACAAAGACCCTGATCTGAAGGCACATTATGCTATGGTAGATCAGGATCTTTGTTGTTTGCAGTTGGACTCGACTTATAAACAAGTAATATGGTACATAAAGTACCTTTTTATACGAACTAATGGACAATTTATTCATGCGGAACTTAAACCATTTTAATCAATGATATATCACTTTAATAACTGCATTTTTCGAACCTCGTTGGACAATGGAATATTACACTTACTCAGTTACCGAAACTTTAGATGGCCAGGTAACTACCTCAACTATCAGAATGGTGTGTGTGTGTGTGTGTGTGTGATTGGATTTGTTGTTGTTGTTGTAGTGTTTAACACCATTTTTCAGCACAAGATAGGCTATACATGGCGGCCAGTATAACTGGTGGAGGAAGAACCTGGGAAAACCCCGGGAAGAACCACCGACCCACGAGAAGCTACTGGCAAGCTTTCTCATGTACCCACGTTAGCTGAGCCTGAGACTTGAACCCACGCAAACAGAGGTGAGATGGCAGTGATCTAACCACTAGGCCACTGGAGTGGTATGGTAAATGAGTACTGACCTGCTCAGTTATTGTGTGAGTCACATGAAAGGATTCATTCTACAGCCCAAGTACTTGATGAGAGAGTTTAGGTTATATGTCCAGTCTGCTGAGAGAAGACAACCATTTCATAAGCCTGCTACTCCAGCACACTCTGATTTGCTCCCTGACTTCATTAGAAATGATGATGGAACTTGTGAGTGTGAATTGTTGTATACTGGTATGGCATCAGACATCAGGATATATAATGTTGCCACAACTGGTACTGTTCTGGTAAGTCATGACAGGCCAAGAAGCCATATGCTGCTATTGGTCAATGATGGCAAGGACCATAATAGATCCATACAAGCCAAGGACCACAAACAAGTTATAGATTGCATTGGTTCTGTAATGGTACCTGGGTGCTGAGGCTTAAAACTGACTGTGTACTAATATGGGTCTGACTTGGCAGCTGGGCCTGTCAAGGTACCTGGATACTGAGGCAGTTTACTGGCCATGGGTCTGTCATGGTACCAAGGTACAGTGGCACTGTATGGTCATAATCTGACAATGGTCCTATACTGGGTAGAGACCAAGTGATATGTGTTGCTGAAGCGAGTATTATGATACTGGGGCAGAAAAGATGATACTGGATCACTCTCACCTGTCCCCTGATGCAAAATAAAAGGCTGGAACAGAATCTGTGCTGACCATAAAAGATCCACACTGCAATGTCCTGTCTTGATGCAAATGAGCCATTGTTACCTTCATTCAGTGCCAAGGTCATAATACGTACTGCTGACTGTATCTTGGCATACAGGACTGAAGGGATGCTGTAGTCAGTACCAGAACAAAGTCATGACTGGTTATTAAGGAGCCATTCAAACACTGGTAAGTGCAGGCACTGGAACAACACTGATCTGTAAGGTACCAGGTCTACTAGGATTTATAATATGTAGAAAGGATTTATAATAGGTATTTGTTCATGGCTATAGAATGCACTGGGTGTGTAATAGCCAATGGATTCAATGGCTCTAAACTAGTCATGGGACTGTCATGGCACTATACTAGATGCATCTTTCCTATGTATGTCTGTGCATCCATAATATCAACTGTTAACAATGGCACTAACTGACTGTGAGCAACTGATATTAGATGGCAGTCTGGTCTTGATAGAACAGACCTATCTTTTCCTTCCTTTTGGTACCAGGTTCATGATGCTGGGATGAATTGTGGAATACTGGATTTCTGTTGCCAGTAGACAAAGAGATTTCTTCGTTTGACATTAAAGGGAAGATCAACTTCGGTATTGACCTCTTGCTATCTGATCTGGATGGCAGAGTCTGATCATGATATAACTGAGCCATCATTTCCAAAAAAAACATTGTCAAGTTCCTGATGCTAGGACAGGATACGGGATATGTGATTAACAAAACTTGTCCTTTCATTCATATTGCAAGACAGTATCTGACCTTGACTGGCATGTTCTCGGTGTGGCTCATATCTGGCAGGGAAAGAACTGGCCATGGTATGCTTGAGGCACCAGGTACTTCAAAAAAAAATAAATTTAGTTGAGGTGAGAACACTGCTAAACTATGCTCACCAATCAGAAATTTATTGACAGAGGCAGCATCAGCATCGATGTTGACGATATCCTCCTCTCTCAAAATGCATTTATCTGCTTCCAATTCTGTTTAGATTGTCTGCCCAGTGATATAGCCCATGGAATCTGTCTTTACATATTGACATGCATTTCCTTAGTGGCATCCCACATATGCTAAACATCATGGTTATCATCCGTGACCTTCAGGCATTTACACTGCTTGCACTTAGTCCTCCCCGTATTTTAGACTTTGTAAATATAACTTGAGTAAGACAACAGTACTACAGCTGCAGCCAAGCAGATGTTGCTTTATAAGCTGAAAAGTGGATGTTACTGGGCTACCTCAGTATTTTGTCAAAAACTACCTGTTAAGCAAGGACCCCAAGCAATGGCCTATACAGATAAGGTTACTAAAGCATCACTTTATAGCTATCAAAGTGGATGCTACTGACCATACATTGTCTATAGAAAACTTAACTGTATGTGCAATGTTGTTTAGACCTTACCGAGGTGGACTCCACAAAACAATTAAAGTTTTCTACAAACAGCAAATTACCTGCCTGACTTTGAGGTCTATAATTTATATTGCAGAATATAAAAAAGTCAAGTACACATTGCTTAACCCATTTTATCCGGAATACGACTACGGGCGTAATACCTCATTCTATCCTGAATACGCCTGTGGTCGTAGTATCCCATTTTATCTGGAATACGACTACAGTCATACTCTACTATGTATGTGTGTAGCATCTCTAGAAACACGTGTTATACATCACAAATACTTGTGTACTTCTTCACCAACACAGGAAATGGTTAAAGCACGCATGCGCACTGAAGTTCTAAAAAACACGTGGTTGGAAAAGAAATTGCTGGTTTGAAAATCGATCGATAAAATGATGGACGACAACTCAGATGTAAACATGGATATTAATAGCGAAGGTAGCGACATTGAAGTTGACGATTTGGATGATTCTGATGATAATATTGACATAAATGATGGGTTAGATATGAATCAAGTTGATGAAAGAGATGATGCATGGCTTCATGCACTTTTCAACAGTGATTTGGAGAATGAAGCTGACTTTGAAGGCTTTTAAGAGGAATGGGTCCGGGATGATTTTTCTCCTCGGTTGCAGCCACAATTTAAATTGATAGAAGGGGCAACTGTTCAACACCCAGAAGAAGCCGATGCACAACATTACTTTGAATTGCTTTGGGATGATTTAATCTGGAAAAAACTTGTTGATGAAACAAACCGTTACGCTGAACAGGAGCACAGAAAAAATCCCCCTCCCCACCAAAGTTACCAAGGTGGACACCAAATTGTTCCAAGTGTTTTGTTGTGCAATTTTAGTAAAATTATTATAACTTTTGAACTAACAGTGCTAGAAACTTCAAATCTGGACCAAAATACTAGAAATAGAATTATCTTTATTTTATTTCATACTATTTGGAGCATTTCATTCATCTTTATGAAGAAAAGATTCACTGAACATCATGGTAATTTTTTTAATTTTTTTTTTCTTCTTTCAAGCCATATTTCAAAATACAGTTATGAGCATGTACATTGGTAAATTTTAACAAAACATATATCACTGTGTTGCAAATTTTATTACCTTTTCAGATATACATAGTTTTATATACTTTAAAAAAGAAATAACAATGTTACAACATTTTTAGTAAACGTGGTGAAGGTCATCACAATTTCTGCTACTGCTGCTGTATGAGGCTCCATTTTACCACAGTGTATTTAGAATTGCTTCTCAGGAACCAGGCACTGCAGTTGAAATTGGTAAACAGGATAAAATGGGTTAATGTACATACTAATTACCCATGCACATAAGTACACAAGAATGCCTAACATGCACAGAGTATGATGAAATTGCATTTCAACATTAGAAAGAACTTTGTCTTGAATACAAAGAGCAAGGAAAGAATGGGCTACCTAGCATGAGTGGAAGCAGTAACTGAAAAATGGATGTTCCTCTATCCACGGGTATATCACTCCTATTTCAATGATTTGTAGGCAGAAATTTATAAGCTTTTTTATAATTTAGCTTGAGAAGGTTGGATTTGCAAAGTAGTGGTCATACTCCAAAGGTATTATGATTGGGTAATGTATTTGAAGAAAGACAGGATGATGAGCCAGCAGAGCATTTTAAATATTTCCAAGGGTGACTCATACTAGATTAGCAATCAAACTCTCAATGGCTCACTCAGTTGTTGACATGAGGTGACATCTGCAATGAGGGAATGTGCAAAACCCCAAGGAAGACACTCATCAGTACCATCATTAGGAACCACTTACCCTTGAACCCATGTCCAAACCCATGAACACTGAAGTGCATTACCTAGAAAAATGTCATCGATTACAGTGAAACCTGTCTTGATTAATTATGAGAATACCCATGTGCCATGAAAAAGTGGTCTGTCATGACATATGTTCTCTCTTTAGACGTCATTACATTACACACAGTAATCCTTCTCTTATCAGGCCATACCTTTTGAACTGAAAAGATGGCTGCATAAAAAGGGTGCCCTCTTTCAAGAGGGATAAAATGACAAAATATGAGTATCTCATTGGGATGATGTAATACTGACAGTAAAGAATTTCCAAGAATCCATGTTGCAGCTGTTTCTTTTTTTTAAGTGTTGAGTATTGAAACCATCTCTGATATTCTTTAGAAAGTCCAAGTTTCGTAACAAAAATATTTTCTGACATGTTGAATTAACATGTTCATAAGATACCTGTAAGTACTGGATGAAATTCTGTGCCATAACAATAGACCTTGAACCTGACACCAGGAATAGAAAATCATTCAACTTGTTTCAGATTTTGAACTTGTCTCAGATAATGCCAAGATACACCCATGCTCAAAGTTTTATTAAATCTATAAAAACTACTCTTTAGTTGTTGTTGTTGTTGTTGTTTTAGGGTTTAATGCCATTTGTCAGCACAAGATAGGCTATATATGGCAGCCAGTATAAATGGTGGAGGAAGAACCCAGGAAAACCCCGGAAAGAACCACTGACCCACAAGAAGCTACTGGCAAGCTTTCTCATATACCCACATTGGCCAAATCCAAGACTTGAACCCACGCAGACAGAGGTGAGATGGTAGTGATCTGTAACAGTGAGCGCTTTAGACCATTTGGGGACCCTCTATTCTTTAGTAGTGGCATGTTTTAAAGGTTATTGAAATGGTATAAATGTTCCACAAACTGGTTTTCATAAAAATCCATACATATTTGTTTCCATTATCATGCACTCAGGCCAGTATACCAGTATAGCTGAGTCAAGACCTTATATCTTGAAATCAAAATCCGAGTGCTGACTATGAATTTGTTCATTGGAATGCTACTAAACACAAAGTCTGTTCCAAATTCACTTGTATATGTCTATATGAAGGTTGTTTGATATCTGTGTAAATTATGAAGGAAAGATTGTCAAATAGTAACCTATCAATGTAAATGCATAAGGATCCCACAAAATACTGCGTAGCCTATCATTTTGTTGGAACCATTCATGTAATTATGGTCTCTTTCTTTTCTTTCCTATATTGCAGATCATTTTACACTGGGTAATGTCATAAGTTTTCAACCCAAATGAAAGTAAGGCTTTTAAAATAACAAGACATTACGTATGTAAGGCCTATTACATATTGACATCCTGCAGACCAAACCCTTAAAAAGATATACAGTCTAAAAGCACATGCTAACTCTCTCACTCATCTAGATGCACATACACACTCTCTCCCTCTCTCTCTCCATCCTATACATGTAGTTGGCAGATGAAATATACATGAAATATTTTACAAAGTTGTTGTTTTCATAGGGTTTAACACCATTTTTCAGCACAAAATAGGCTATACATGGTGGCCAGTATAAATGGTGGAGGAAGAACCTGGGAAAAGCTCTGAAAGAACAACCGACCCACGAGAAGCTACTGGCAAGCTATCTCACACTGGCCAAGCCCGAGACTCGAACCCACACAGATAGGTGACATGGCAGTGATCTGTAACTGTGAGTGCTTTAGACCACTTGGCCACTCAGGGTCCCATTTTACAAAGTACAGTTCTACATATTTTCCAAAATGTTCAAATTGTAGAATAATGATCAAAATGATACTTTTGTGTTTATATCTCTTCCATGCTGTTGCATATTAAGAGTTTTGCAGGCATTATCCTACCAATAGTACAAACAATACCACAAGCCCCATTAACACAACTAATCTTCCATTAGTAAAAAACAGAATGACAAGCCCCATTAACACAACTAATCTTCCATTAGTAAAAAACAGTATGACAAGCCCCATTAACACAATTAATCTTCTATTAGTACAAACAGTATGACAAGCCCCATTAACACAACTAATCTTCCATTAGTAAAAAACAGTATGACAAGCCCCATTAACATAATTAATCTTCTATTTGTACAAACAACATGACAAGCCCCATTAACACAATTAATCTTCTATTAGTACAAACAGGATGACAAGCCCCATTAACAAAATTAATCTTCTATTAGGACAAACAGTATGACAAACCCCATTAGCATAATTAACCTTCTATTAGTACAAACTGTTCGACAAGCCCCATTAATTAATCTTCTGTTTGTACAAACAACATGACAAGCCCGATTAACACAATTAATCTGCTATTAGGACAAACAGTATGACAAGCCCCATTAACATAATTAATCTTCTATTAGTACAAACTGTATGACAAGCCCCATTAACATAATTAATATTCTATTAGTACAAACTGTATGACAAGCCCCATTAACACAATTAATCTGCTATTAGGACAAACAGTATGACAAGCCCCATTAACGTAATTAATCTTCTATTAGTACAAACTGTATGACAACCCCCAGTAACATAATTAATGTTCTATTAGTACAAACAGTATGACAAGCCCCATTAACACAATTAATCTTCTATTAGGACAAACAGTATGACAAGCCCCATTAGCATAATTAATCTTCTATTACTACAAACTGTTCGACAAGCCCCATTAATTAATCTTCTGTTTGTACAAACAACATGACAAGCCCCATTAACACAATTAATCTGCTATTAGGACAAACAGTATGACAAGCCCCATTAACGTAATTAATCTTCTATTAGTACATATTGTATGACAAGCCCCATTAAATTAACATAATTAATATTCTGTTAGTACAAACAGTATGACAAGCCCCATTAACACAATTAATCTTCTATTAGGACAAACAGTATGACAAGCTCCATCAGCGTAATTAATCTTCTATTAGTACAAACTGTTTGACAAGCCCCATTAATTAATCTTCTGTTTGTACAAACAACATGACAAGGCCCATTAACACAATCAATCTGCTATAAGTACAAACTGTTCGACAAGCCTCATTATCATAATTTTCTATTAGTACAAACAGTATGACAAGCCCCATTAACACAATTAAATCTTCTAGTAGTAAAAACAGTATGACAAGCCCTTTAACACAATTAATCTCTTATTGGTAAAAACAGTATGACAAGCCCCATTAACACGATTTTCTTTTAGTACAAATAATACGACAAGCCCTATTAATACAGCTAATCTTCCATCTGTATAAGTCTGTGATAGAAGGTTTAAAATGTAAATATTTGATATTTTTTCTAAAACCAAACAACTTTCTTATTTATTTCTAGGTATATGTGAACAGATTACTGATTATTTTCTAATGGCCACATTGCTATGACTCCTCTGGTTTGTCATGACAAGGAAGGCATTAACAATATAAATATGAGACATTAACTGTCATAATTTATAAATAAAATTTTACATACACATATATGAAACTGTGCAATGTGAAATGGATGTATATTAGATTGATGATTATTTTTGTACCCTAAGCACAAAAGAGCTGTTTGGTCTTAAGTTTAAGACACATGTTTAAAATTGTTTTGCAAAATGCACCAAAGTGTAAACTATGCCAGTTAGAAGTTCTGCATGTAATCACAGAAATTATTATTTACTATTTTTTTCTCAAATGCTGCCCAGGTCTTATATGACTGGCAGTCTTCCAAAACTGGTTTTTCAAGAGAGGTTTTAATGTAACTGACATTTTGCCAAAGACAGTGGCACTGGTTATGATAAGTGAAAAGAAATACCACTATCAATCATAACTGAATTATGCAATCTATCTTACCGTCTGGTTTTGACAAGACGACCAGTGGTGACATCAACATTGAAGGAATGGATGGACCCTTTATCATCTCCTGCCCACAATATCCTCCCTGTGGGGTCAAATGCAAGGGAGAGCACTTGTCCTAGCACCTTACTGCTTCCACCCTTGAGGCAAAAAATGAGTTTTCTTTTTCAAAAATTATTAAATCTTTTGACTTTAATTTTTAATTTTGTTATATCTGGGTTTTTATTTGTTTGTTTCATATTTGGCTTTCTTTAGAACTAGACACAAGGTCACCAAACAAATAATCTGGCTGTAAACATCATTCAGATATACTGGTGATACATTGAGACAAACACTGCTGCATCTCACTAATGGAAATTTCTGTGACAATCAAATGAACTAGTGTAAAGATAATTACAAAATTATTTCACACATATAATAAAATAGGGAAAACATTTGCAGGACTACATCAAATAAATAGAATGATAAATAAATATTTGAAACAAGGATTTGATATACAGATCATGTGACCCAAGACACATATTATTTACCTTGTAGCCTTTTCCTGTGGACATGTTCATAACGTGGACAGTGGCCTTATTGTTCCCAGTCTAAGATGAAGTCAAGGATATTAATATGTTAAAAACATTAAAAGACACTAAGAAAATAACAATATTCAATACATCTGGAATACTGTATTTTATGTTGTTTGTTAAAATTTTAAAACACAAGAGCCCAGAAAAGAGAAAGTATATTTTCTAATAAATTATGTTTCTCTGAGAATATGTACCCAATCACCTTTTTGTTGTTGAAATAAATGCTGCTATCTACTGACTTTTGCAATCCACAGAAGAAGAAAATTCTCTTTCTGGTCTATATGGCATGTAGAATAAGGAGAAAATTCTTACTCATTACCTCCCCATGCTACTGTTATGATGCTACCCACTGGCTGTTTGCAGTATAAGCTGAGCGAAATATCCACAATGATGCTTGCATATGTGGAGATGGGTGGGAGGATTTAATAGTAAGGTGATTGGGTAAATATCCTTGGAGAAACATAATTTACAAAATTTTTTTACTTCCTCCACTGTACATTCCTTGATCACACTAACATGAGGAGACAAAGGTAATAGGAGGGAAATTGCAGGAGCATCCTATCTTTACCAAGGGTTTGAGAATAATAGAATCTTTCATATACATCTATGTTGGACAGGAAAATTCCACCCTAAGATCAGAATTTTCATCAGACACTGTCTCTTGTCTGAAGCAAAATATTTATCCTAGATAGGAATTTTCCTATCCAACACCAAAGCATAATGAAGGATTCTTTTTGTCATATTTCTGAATGAAAAATGATGGTTGAAGTAAAAGTTGTGTATTGTAAATACTGATGTACATTTCAAATAGCAAAGCAACCACTGAAAATTTCCTTAAGATTGAGTGTAAAAAGTTAGGTTGACAATGAACAATTTAGTTTAAACTTTAACCAATGTTTAATCATATTTTAGCTTTCAAAGAACAGTGGCTGAAACAGCCATGGTAATGGAAATACACAGCATCAGAATAGTGCATACTGCAGATAACTTGTGCAATGATACAAATGTGAAAAGGTCAGAAAATAAAGTTCACTTTTATCCATAAGATTACTCAAAACATGTAAAAAAATAATTTAGTAATCCTTAATTCAACTTTGAAATAGAATTGATTTACCTCTCATAAATAATAATGACAATGAGAAAAAATCAACATTTACAGTGAGGATTTTCAACTCAAAATACTCCAAAGAAGCTGAACAAGAATCAAGGTCGATCAGTGTGAAATGGTTTGTTTGCTGGAGACTTTAACTTCAACTACTGCTTACTTTAGTATGCAAATGTGTACAATTAAATGTTCATCTTACTGTGAAAGAATGTTCAAGTGATGGTGGAAATAGGGAAGTGTTTCCAACTTTGTGCATAATACATGTTTCGAATTTTGTGCATACTATGCATGCAACAGATGGACAAATAGTTCGTAAGTCAGGATAAGTAACTATTTTGTACCACTGTTCCTCAATGGACTACACAATCATACACAGACAGGAATGCAAAAAAAGAATGGCTGGATTCCCTATACAAAGGATAAACTGTTCTCCTAATATTAGGGCAGCACAACTGAGTCACATAACCAACAATCAAAGTACCCCAATAAAAACCTACAATTCCTTACTGACTGAAGAAATCAAGGTGAATCCAGCACAAGTGCTGAACAAACACACATAAAGAGATTGTGCTGATGTCAAACTGGGCTGGTGGTCTTTGCTTCAGACACTGGACCCACCAGATTATATTCTTGTCACTAGATCATGCAAACAAAAAAAATGAGAAGGTTGACTGCTCATGCCAACCAACAGATTCTGTTGTCTCTTGGATTGAAACACAAAGCTTACAGAGATCACTCTGATCTCATGAGCAGAGATCCTCATGAGGCATATCTGATTCTTTGAGATCTGTGAGTACACAGAGTATATTATCCACTTACGCCATGATGCTAGGGTCAGAGGGGTTATTTCATCTTTCATCGCCTTCTCTGGAAAAGATGTTGGGTCCTTTCTCCATGCATCTGAAGTAGTGCTTGAGAGACACATACTGTGGCTTGCATCACTGCCTCCCATGACATATCGATCAATTTGTTTGCAGGCTTACAGCAACCTGTTCTAAGTTACAAAGCCTGGTTGTGTCATTAAAACCACAAAACCATCCAATTTGAACTGGTTAATTTGAGTATGCAACTCACTCTGCATGCCAAAGCTAGGATTATCAGCAAACAAATTTTGTATAACACCAGCGTCAGCAAGGTCCTGGCTAAAGGCTAATACTGATGAGAGTTGACTCGTGTCAGAACCCAGGACAGAGTCCATTTCAGAAACACGACATGAGATTTTTGCCTCTTCAGATCAAAATTGGATAGTAGGTCTGACAGATCATTATTGTGCATGATATCCACTCTATCGTGATGCCTGAATATGTTGGAGGTCATGGAGCAGTAGTGGTTCTTTTTAATCAGAGCTAACATTTTCTCTTCAAAAAGCCAGAGAACAAATTTAGCCAGTTGCAATACTGCGGTACTCAAAGTTACAATGCTAGTGATGTTGCATCAGATCTTTACAAACCACTATTTTCATTTGCAAGCCTTAAAAGTGGATGGCCTTCTATCTCATGAAATTCTCTCTATGATAGAAGGTTTAAATTTCTTTCGACACCTGTCTCTTTTTACTGGACCTAAGTATGAAAGAAAAGCATGTCTGGTCAGGAATGAAACACTTGTGACCATGGCTGTGTAGGCTGGAATTTTTTACCTTAGGGATGTTTATCACAAGATGAGATATTATTCACCCAGGACTTGTCACACCTGAAGGGAAGGGTATCAATCACTTTGGATTTCTGACACCACATTTTTTGTATTATCTTTGGTACCAAAACAGGGGAGGGGGGCATGGTTGTTGTTTTAGGACTGAAAGTCCAAAATCCAGGTTTCTGGGTCAAAGACTGAGGAATGACAAAGATGGGCTGTTTGTGATTCCACTTTATTGCAAAAAGCGCATCACTGGATGCCCCCAGAATGCACAAACCTGATAAAAGACAAACCACTTGCTGTAAAAAGTCTGGTGAGGACACTGAGTGTCTGCAAAAAATATGCCTGATATGGATCATTATCTTTGTTGCTGAGAGTCTAGTAAACTAAAAGTTGTAACAATAGAGATGCAAAACTATTGTCTTCTTTGGTAATTCCAGATACAAAGGATACAACAAACATGTTATTATTTAAGGGATGGAAGAGACAGGAAAGCAGTTCACCCCCCATGTCATCCTCAAGGACTCTCATACAGCTCCCTGCTGCCACGTTCCATAGCCTTGCTGTGCCATCATAGGATACAGACAGTATTAGGTCACTGGATAATGACCACACAAAATCTGAAAAAGACTAGAAATGAGTCCATACAACATGGATGCCCCCACCAGTATTAAGCAATTAAAGGGTAAAATTCTAAGTGAAACAGGGGCTGTAACTCCACAAAAGGACTACCATATATACTCGTGTATAAGCTGAATAATTTAGAAAAAAGTAAAGGCCTGGAAGAAGGGAATATTTTTGTTCACTACCATAATGGCTGTAAATCTTGGGACATGCAAAAATATTTTTTCCATGTCCTAAGATGTATATGCATGTGAAAAAAAAAATACGTTCTCGGTGTCCCAACACTTACTGAACTATTATAAACTACTATGACTGCTTTTGTTATTACTTAAATAAAGATCTAACGACTTCATAATTCACAGGCTGGTTTGAGTTTACCCAGAAGACCAGGCTGTACTATAATCTACAGTACTTACACAATGCAAATCATGCCTAGCATCACTTTAATCCTTGTTTATTCCCAAAGAGATTAGATGCAGATTTTGCTGTATTCACTTTTTCGACCAAATCCCATTCTTCCAGAAAACAGCTACTCTGTAATTTACGTTGATCCACGCGCTCACGAGTTACTCTTTTCAATGATATAAGCGAATCTACAAACTGAGGTAATCTTTATGTAAAGGTACAAGGCACAACCAGCATAACTGTTACATGTTCGTGAAAGAATGGTAATAATAAAGGCTAAAATTCTGAATACAGATCAACCAAGGTGGATTTGTCTTTTGTTTTCTGACAGCAATACAGGCCAAAACCATGAAACTGGCTTGGGTTAAGAGGGAATTTTGACTGGCAGCTATATGAGTACTTTGATGTGTAATTGCCATAGTTTTGTAAAACGGGGTGTAAAGTCGCTTATATCAACTCAGTTTTTATGGTATTAGCATAATTTTTTGAAGCATTATTTCTGAAACTTCATTATTGTCTTTTGGATTTATCATTAAAGTTTAGTGCAGTGGTACCCATGATTCGAATCCAAGGGATGTACTTCATTCAGCAGAATGCACTTCATTCAGTGATTTCAAACCTATAATGTACATGCAGTGGTGCCATTATGTAAATATGCTCACTAGCCTAATTACGAGCATTGAATCAAACCTTATTGTTCTTCATTGTTGTCATACTGGGATAATATTTTAATGAGTTAGGTATTTACAATTTCAAGGCAAAATAAAAACGTAATTACTGGTGCAGTGATATAAAAAGTCAAATGCAATAACACATAAACAAACAATAATCAAGTTAAAAGAGGGAGGTAGTTTTACAGCAACCACGAATGCTCAATTCTTGTAATCGTCTGATCAAGTTATACCACAATTCTGAATCAGGCAAAAACAATAAGAAAACAAACAGTTAAATAAATTTCTTGACTTTGCAAACAAATTTATACAATTTCTATGTAATAATCATACATGCCAACCCCTGAGAGCTATACAGGTAATTTTTGCTGATGTAAATTTACCTAAATAAATGCATTTAGAACTTACCACATGCATCTTGTGATGTCATCTCGGGCTTTTGGGTCGGCTTATACATGGGTCAATTACTCTTTAGTGTTTATACCTATACAGTTGGGGGGGGTCAGGTTATATTCGCGAATGGGTTTATATGCGAGAATATATGGTATACTTAATAAGGTCAATTTTCTGTCTGCTCTTGTGATTTTTTAATATGATATATATTATACATGAGATGGTATTATTTCATTTCTGACACAAATGTTGTGTTCATATGCCAGCTGCCATACAAAAAGGATGTTGAAAAGAATTAAAAGACATTAAAATTTTCCAAAATTTCCACACACACACACATATATATATGAGACTTTTCATTACTACACAATTCCTGTTATAAGACCCTTCATTATAACACAGTTCCTGCTATAAGTCCCTTCATTATAAACACAGTTCCTGTTATAAGACCTTCATTATAACAGAATTCCTGTTATTAGACCATTCATTAAAACACAGTTCCTGTTATAAGGCCATTAATTATAAGAAGTTCCCATAATAAGGCAGATAAGGTTAAGGACCCCATTCATTAAGTCATAGTAAAGTGTATTTTTTTGGGGGGGGGGTAAAATTAATAGTAATAATGTAGCACTTCACTGTTATTATTTCACTGCTTTCACTTTTCCTGGCACTAGTGCCCACACCACAGTGAATTCCCTCCTCCAATTTGTAGCTGGAGGCCTAGAACAAAAACAAACACAATCACAAAAAGTCACTTCAGTCATTTGGAATATCATCCCTCTCTGACTTGGATCGAGACTGAAAGAACATCTGAGCAAAGAAATATGGAAATTGTTAATAATAATCGGTAAGTATTACGTAATTAAATTACCTCTACCTGCCAAATCGTTTTTTTTACTCCCCATTACTGGTTATTATAAAATATGACTTTTCCAGTCCAGATGGAGACTGATGGCCCAATGACTAGCCGTGTGAATGAACATACTATGTGGAAGATGGCTTGACAACTTGCAGGACTGATACAATCAGGCCAAATGCATGGACTGCCAGAATACAGCTTTATGATTTCAGATAATAATGATTAAGAAAGGACCGATATGCAACAATACTCTTGACCATATGGGCATTACTTAAGAAGGAAAGATTTCCCAGTGAGAGATTTATAAATTATTTGAGAGAATAATTCACACTGAGATATTGGATGCTGAAATATTAGAGGTACCATCAAGTTGGATGGAAAGACATTTCCGTCTTTTTCTTTTCTCTTTTCATTTAGTCATACAGAAACATAAACTTCTAACCAGGTAGAGGAGTCTATCTTGATCATCTTTAGCACAGATGTGACTGTGACTAGGAATTTCAACTGGTTCTGAGGCTAATGAAAGTAGCTGATTCTTGGATGGAACTCCAGGTTGGCAAAAACTAGTAGTTCCTATTGAATCACAGGCAATCCTTTTCCAACGATAAGGCATGGATTTCAGGCCTTCACCTCAATGACACAAGAAAGAGAAGAAACAAGGATTTTAAGTAAAGTTCTCGAAGGAAGCCACATTCAAGGATTTATAAGTTTTTTTAGATAATGATGAAAGAACATAATGGAAGGGGTCACATAGGCATTAGAGAGAACTCAAGACTAGTCTATGAAACTCAAAGAACTTGATCTGTTCTAAAAGGTGTGGGTCCAGTCCTATGGTGGAGTTCATGGAAAACTTATGGGTATTTGAAAGAACTGCTCTAAAGCATTTGATGAGAAGACTGAGAAATCTTTTTGCTTTAAAAGACTGTGAAAATCTGAATCTGCAAAGAAGGGTAGCTCCAAAAGTTTTAAGTTCCATAGCTTCAAGCAACTTTACAGAGCAGATTGAGACACAGATGACAACACTAAATGGAAATAATAATGCAAACTGATTTCATCAGGGACTCCTCAAACTCATTCATGTCCACTAGAATGGAGAGTCCATCATTCTGTTTACACTTATGTGGCAACACAAAACTCTTTCTTCTATCTCATTGGAAAAGGGAATTCAAAATCCCCTCTTGATGCATGAGAGTTGCAGTAACCCTCCTTTTCCTTTCACAGAAAAGCCAGAGGAAGGGACGGGGATAAACTATGGGCTGCTCAGTTTAACAGAAACTATGGGACTGTAGAAAACTCATCTATGGTTCCATGGAGGAAAAAGGAGACATTCCAGGCTCACCACCTGGTGAGTGGAGTTTCCAAGCCCTGTAGCAATTTAATGGGAAAATAGAAAAATGGGGTGTGTCAACCCAGTCTCATTCCCAAGAGGAAGTAGGTTGCTCTCTGGTCACAAATAGTATGCAAATGCAGCCTCCACTGATGCCCAGTGACTGCAGGATGTATAGTCCCAGAAGGGAGACATGTCTGGTTGGACAAGTACCAATGTTTGATGCCCTGTGACAGGTAGATTAAGACTGGTTATCAGCCCAGTTACCAATATTAGATGACTGGTGATTCAAGTCCAGTACCCAGTTGGGTGACTGGTAAAGGATGCCCAGTAATAAGAACTAGTAAGCCTTGCCACTGACCCATGCATACATCCTGTGCCTAGATCTGGTGCCCAGTGACCTGTGACAGTATTTGTAGCTCTGCCAGTGAGTGGTCACAGAGACCAATGACCAGTATCAGACCTGGTGTCAATGACTGGTCAGGAAACCAATGTTCTGATAAACCTTCTTATGGCAACATTTGCCAACATCTAGAAGTATGCTGAAAGGCTGAAAGAAAAGAAAGCTACACAAAACTAAAATGGTACAAAGATATAAAAATGCAAAGGCATGGGAGAAAAGTTAGAATGCAACAAAGAAATGGAGATGATTGCAGAAAAAATTGTCACAAGAAACAGCAAAAAAACTTCCACCATCCAGAGACATGTTTCAGCTGCACTGTGTTCAATGAAAAGAAGGACAATATTCCCAATGATGGAAGTGACTGAGGCAAGGGACTTGGACTGTGTTTGGTTTTGTTCTAGGCCTCCAATTACTATGTGGAGGAGGGATTTCAACTTGAAATGGGGACTAACACCAGGAAACGTGACAACAATGTAATAATAACAGGCAATATGATACTGCTATACATGTATAATATACTCTGGGACAAGACAGTCACTCTCTAAGGTGGTATACTCTGTTTCCCATGACATCATTATAGTGAGGGAGTACTGTATCATTTTCTTCATTATGAGACAGTTTCACTATAAGGCAGTACACTCTATGGTTTCTATTACAGTATTATAATGAGTGAGTGTTGTATCGTGTACTTCATTATGAGCCAGTTTCACTATAAGGAAGTATACTCTATGGTTTCCATAATATCATTATAATGAGTACTGTATCATGTACTTCATTATGAGGCAGTTTCACTATAAGGCAGTATACTCTGTATTTCTCATTGATGGGGTCACTGAATAAATTATTAAATAAATTTAAAATGATGATACAAGTATATTTTTATAATCTGTATGCTACAAAGCTGTTTACTGTATATTAAGATTTAATGAAAATAAAAGATACAAACTTGCTCCTGTAAGTCAACAATGAAGATATCCAACTTAAAAAATGGTCAAAATTTATTGCAAAGTTAACTTTTGCATTAAATGTATGCAAATGAAGAAAAAAAATGCTTCTGCTGTGTAAACTGTACTACATTCCCCTACATGGCAAGCAGCCACTTTACCAATAGAGTTCTTATCCCTAGTGAATGTCATATTTTATTGAAAGCTACATAAAATGAAACCTTCTTCATTATAGCATTAATTCAGATACAGTACGGTCATGACATGGCTATCAAAATTATACAATAATTTCATGAATTGCTGTAAGTATTATAAACTTTTAGTTAAGTTTCATTTAAACTTTTAAGTGATTATCACTGTAACATCAACAATAAAGCCATTAAGTATTCTTTGTTTTGACTTCGATGCATCCTGTGTACATAGTTGCTCCATCTAGGGTAAGCAATAACCAACAGATGCTTGCTCAGTCTTTTGGCATAAACATCCAATCACCAAACAATATGGTGGTCTAAAAAAGTTTTTCACCTGAATTTATAAAACATTATTGTACCTATTTATGGGAAAACAACAGCTAATGTTCTATGCTCATGTTTTTTTGCATGCAAGAAAACCCTGTAAACAAAATTACTGTAAAAGGCAAAGTTATAAGCCAAATAAATGCCCACAGTCTGTAACAGACTGCTTGAAAATCTACAAGTTCCTTCAATTCAGGACAAATTCAGTGGATTGGCAAATTTCTCAGTCAAACAAGGGCCATAACTCCAGAAAGTCTAACCAGAAAATGGCATGACAAAATGAACATAAGTAATACTATATGCCGTCTTCATAAACATGGCTGTGGAATAAAAGTCCTATCATTATGTTCAAAATTACTGTTAAACTTGATTTATTTTGCCTCATGCACATCATGTTCAAACGAATTTGTCTACATGTCGAGACTAAATTTTCCATTAAAAGAGCTTTTACATAATGCAGTTTGGTTCTTCATTTAACAGATATTGCCTTCATTTCCAAGACATGCTGGAGCAGATATCGTAAAGATTCAACATAATAAACTACATGTATTCTCTCACTCTCATCCATTGTTGTGTCTCAGGTGGCACATAAAGCTTCAACAAATGAGTACCACTGCTGACAGTCTGCAGCCCTATGCGTGATAGTGATCTATGTCAGGCTACAATCCCTTGATCTCTATCTCTATAGATCTCCTCCATGTGTCTTTGGACAAACCCTCTTTCATCTCCCATCCAGGGTCCAGTGGATATCCAGTGATATTAAGCATGCAAGCCTCTGCCATCACCATCTTCTATCTACACAATCTGGAAAATGAGCTGTTCATTCAGTCCTTTAAGATTTTCATGTTTTTATCTTGTTTGGCCAGAAAATGACAAGAATCTTCCTCAAATACTTGTTTTGAAAGATTTCATCCTGTTCAATACAGGATCTTCTGTTCCTGAAACCAGCTTGTTCCTTTCTGATGAGGTCATTTGCAGTGATGGTGATCCTCTTGAGAATGATTCTGCTGAAGACTTTGGTGAGGGATAGCAGGCTGATGCCGCTCTCTCAAGTTGCTACTGTCCTTAAGGTCACCCTTGTTTGGTAACTTCCATCCAGCTAGGGTTTCTTCACTTTCCTGAATATTTTGGAATAATTCTCTGAGGATCTTTTGGGTCTTTGTCTCTTCTGATTTCTGCATTTCTGGGCAAATGATACCTGACCAGGAACTTTCCCACTTTTGAGGGCTCTGAATGACTCTCTGACTTTGGTCTCAGTGAAGTCTTTCATACTGATATCAAGGTCCTCTATGGTTTTTGAAATCAAGGCTGTGACAGGTGGGTCTGGTCTGTTCAGTACCTTTTGAAAGTGTTTCTTCCAGCTCACTATTTTCTCTGTTTCATTGGAGAGGATGTCCTAAAATCTGCACTCTTCAGAGGTAACTTCTGTCATGTCCCTAACCTCCTTTATGTTTTTTTGTGATTTTATATGGAGTCTTCAGGTCCTGTCTCTATGCTGCTTTTTCTGCTTCTCTGGAAAGTCACTCATAGTATTATTGCTGGCTAATTAACAATCCAGCTTACATCAGAGGAGGTTTTATTTATAAAAGAATAGTAGTAATGTCTGTGGGAGAAATGTACTAGTAGCTGTGGAACACTTGGTCCAAGCAGAACATCAAGGTGATGATGAAACAATAAATTAATTGTATTTAAAAGGATCTTACAATTTCAAATCTTTTCAATCAGAATGATATACTTTTTCTGTGATTTTAATTGTTCTATGATTTTATTATTTAACCAATATATTGATCAAGAATATTTCACTTTCTCTCTTTCTCTACACCACCTCCACCTGTACAGAAGTGAGATTTTGATACAATAATTAAGGTAGTTTTGGTTTTTTATGCTGACTTATTTCTTTTTAAATTTTTCTGTGGAATGGCCACTTGTTTTTAAGGATGGCTTACTTTTCAGACTCAATAAACTTTGAATTATAAATTATGTAGAATACTGGCATGAATGTACGAAGGAGGAATATACCAGCCACTCCTGCCTTGTGTCCCTTCAGCATACAAATGACTGTTGCTGGAGGAGGTATAACTTGGCAGATGGATAAGGTCCCATCCATAGAGGAACATGCAATGCGTGATTTGTCATCATTGGCAAACTTCACAGATGTCACTGCAAAAGAAAAATAAGATTTATTTTCATAAAGTCATTTACCAAATTGTGTACAAATATTTTTCTTCTGTTAACATATAGCAATATAGAGAAGTATTATAGTAATAAAAAAAACAAATGAAGTATACGTCTGCTGATTTTACCTTTTATATATATATATATATATATATATATATATATATATATGTATATATATACTACTCTATATTAATAAAAAATAACAATAAAAATAATTATCTAAAAGTGACTATCATTATTTCATTAGTTATATATAATTTGAAAAAATAATAATTAGAATGCTTAGCCATATGATCATTTTTAAATTAAATTTGGTTATGACAGAGTATGAAGCCTCAACTGCTGAATATAGTAGCCAATTAAGTTTGTTATACCATTTGAAAAACAATTAAATAATTTAATAATTTAAAATGTATGATACAGCCCCAAATTATTATCTTCATGATACTCAACTATGCATCCTCTAAAATACACAGCACAAATAAATGACGTAGTAATCTGTAGGTAAAATAAAAGGGGAATGGAGGGAGGTTTGAACCAACCTGCATCTGTATGTTGATCAAAAATATGGTGCATTCCCGCAAAGGCATAGTTCTCAGATATACTCTTTCCTCCAGCCATAGCTCTGAAATCGAATATTTGTCGACTTAATACATAACAAAGCAGTTTACAGTGGATAGTATTTTCAGCAGAAAATTACTGATTTGTTAAATTAAAGAGTATGATACTTATCAATCTAACTGAACTCGCCTGACAAACCTTATGGTCAGAATCAGGTCATTCAATATTGTAGATACTCACAAGTGGATTCCAGCTGTAAACAACATAGATCTGACCTGCCATTGCACAGCATCAGAGCAGATCAAAGTCTATGTTGTTTATTCTACTAGTCACTTCTAACAAACTGCATAGACCCAGTTCTGCTGTAGCATTATGCTCTGGCAGATCTGGGTCTTTGCTGTAGTACTCAACATATAAGCAAGTATGTCTGGTAACAACAACCAACAATCATAAAAATCATATTTATAAAACTTGGCTTGTCCTGGAAAAGAAAATCTACTTTATAATATTCATCATTTTGGAAGTCAAAAGCCATTGCATTGACATGTACCTAAAGAGTGGGGGGGGGGGATATTCTGATTAATATCAGTAGTAATATACTGGCAAGAAAACAGTTTGATATTTTGATATATTTGCTGACTACAGACAAATCACTATAACTTCCTATTTTATGGGTTAAGTTTTAGACAAATTTTACATTAAAACACATTAAGGATTAAAGTTACTTTCCAGAAAAGAAGTATGCAGTCAATTATCCCTATTGAAAAAGATTAACAGGATTTTGGTTTTATAAAGTAAATATATTAGAAAAATTTTTAATTTTTACCCTTTATGAAATGGAAAGCTCTCCATGTTCTTCAGCTGGAGATGTGAATGTGTATGTGTGTATGTATGAGTGTGTGTGACAAAAATTACAATTTTAGTGCTAGCAATTTTGACCTTAAATACACTGGCCCAAAGAAGTGATTTGGAGCTGTTACTGTGCAAGTGTAGTATACTGATGAAGTTTCATAAAATTAAATTGATGTAAGCTGATTTATTATGCTGAAATTATGAATGCTATTTCACACCCACTTATCTTCACCTCTGATCTTATAACCACAGACTCATTAGGGAGCTGCCCTTCCTCGAGTGTAATGTAACTCTAAAACTGGTTCCTGTGAAGTTGAGGAAAGTAAATATATCGTGTGGAACCCAAAACAATAATTTCAGTTAAAGTGACTTTGAAATTTTATCTCTGGACATGAGAATAAACAGGAGGGAGCCTCTGCTAAATGTGTAGAATATGAAGTTTGATGAAAATAGGATCAAAGGAAGTTAAGTTAGGACTATTCCATTTAAACATACCGGGGGGGGGGAGGCACATTCAAAAATGGGTGACTGCCCATAGAAGTGATTTTTTTCCATACCACCACCAGTCATAGAAGTGAATTTTGGACACCCATGCCCATGCATAGAAGTAAGTTTCGTAAATTCATGACCGTGTATACATGACAGTTTATTGGATTAAAGACCCAATATTTACATGGTTTAAGATCAATATGTTTAAAAGCACCTAAATAAAAGTACCCAGAAAATATATATGAAATTTTACAGCAGGGCCATACATGTAAGTTTTAAAAATTATTTTCAAGTTAGACAAGGTATTATGTATTTTATATGAAGGGTTTAAAGAATATTAAAAATACAAGATGCCTGAATTACTTTTATTGTCAGCAAACATGGAGAATGTTCCCCAACTGACTGTGAACATGCAGCTTTAATTGTCTTATATAAAGATGACACATGTCTCATATCACACCTTTTACACACAGTATCACTGGATGCTCTGCCAACCCATTTGAAGTTTTTACATGTTTATATGTTCAAACAAACATTACAAAACAAAAACATTACCATACTCTCTCTCTCTCTCTCTATATATATATATATATATATATAAGGTTGTTGTCTTTCCCTGGCATTATTGTTGTATCTTGTCTTAATTTGTCAACTATTACACCTGTAAAATTTCTGCAATTTTCAACCACACAACTCATTGGATCTGCAGATGCATGTAGTTTAGAAACCAAAAACAATTCACGAAACAGTTTTCCCATGACAAAGAGTATTATTTTGAAATATGGTAGTTTTTTGCGAGGTCGACATATTTGTAGAACCATAAAAACCATTATTTTCACATTGATTTGTGAATAATCTGTCCAATTTTCAATAATTTATCATTTCAAATCTAAACTTCCAACTCATGTGAAACATTTAGACACCACTTTCTGTCTTCAAATCAGTGAGAATGCAGAGATATCATTGTTTTAGAGGAAATATTTCAAAACTCTTTTCTATAAATGTTTACAATAACTGGCTGGAATTGGTCTGTTATTTTACAACTCACAGCAGATTCAAGTAACAGTGAATTATTTATGGAGAGTACCAAACTGAATTTGGCCAGCCAATGGCAAACACACAGTGAGTAATAAGATAAGGAGAACATGCTAGGAACTAGTCCATTTCTGGCTTACATAGAAAAGTGCGAGTTTTTAAATAGTTCATCTAAAATGACAATATCTTGGAATTCTGACAGTAAATGGTGTCTAAATTAAATGTTCCTTTTCACTTAAAGTTTAGATGTCAAATTATTAGTTATTGTAAATTTGTCAATTATTTACAAGTCACTGTGAAACTTGTGTTTTTTTTTTCTTCTTTTCTATAAAACATGTTGACCTTGTGAAAAGCAACAAAAAAAGACTGTTTTAAAGATATTTCTTTTTGCCACATGAAAACTGTTCCATGGAATTGTTTCTGGTTTCTTAAACTAAATGCATCTGTGGATCAAACAAGCCCAGTATGGTTGAAAATTATTGAAATTTGACAGGCCTAACAGTTGAACAATTAAGACAAGTACAACAATAATGCCTGAGAAGAAAACAACCTTGCATATACACATCATATCAACATCTCAATTTTCTTTTTTTTAAAAATATGTTTGTCTGAATATATATACAGACATACAAAATATCAGGTGGGTGGAGTTGGAGGAGTGTCCAGCACCAATACTGAAGCCTGTGGTTTTACAGATACAATTTCAAAACTCAGTATTTTCTGGACACGGTTTTCAAAATATACAGACTTTAATCAATATTTGTTTTAAATTATGGGATATAATTCCCATGGTTTGTTTACATGTTGGAGTGACTTTAGGCATATTTTTTTTTTACCAGAATGTAAACTCCCGAGGGAATATATCCCTTAATATGAAAACCAATGCTGTTTAACGATATATTGCATTTCTTTGCATCATTCTGAAGATAAACTAGGAGACAACTCTGCATGGCCATCATCAAGGTAAAAATTTACAGTTCACATAACACTGTGCAAGAGTACATTCTGATATAATTGTGTTAATGTGTATTGAAACTGACAGGTATTTTCTTACATTTCATTTCACCAAGAATAGGTGAAAATTAGCTTAAATCAATTTTTAGCTAAAAAGAAATAGTATTTCTAAAATCTGGCTACTGGGAAATAATTCCCACTAAGAATCATTGTTTTTAATTTGATAAAATTTTTTATAAATCACTGACAGAATTGCAATATAACTAATAAAGAGAAGGAAATAACTTCTTCAATAGAACTGACAAACTTTTTTCACTCATGTCTTTTTTTTGTTTCTTGACTTACTGCAGCCAGAAAATCAGCTTTTCTTGTCCTTGATGAATGAGCTCATTGCTGAAAATGATCATGCAACAAGAACTTTAATTCTGGTACTGTCAGTTTCGATAAAGGCGAGTCCTTAAAGCTATCAATAATTTTTTTATGCTCCGAATTTCTTTTTTCTTTCTCCTTTATCTTCAAAATATATTGTTCCATGTCCAACACACCTGTACCTATCAAGTTACTCACAGTTTCTATATTGTTTTCCAACTCGTCTGGATTATTTTCCATACGAAATTTAATGTTTCTAAATAGCAAAAAAATCAGGAATTGAAACAAACTCTGGTATACCAGATTTAACAGACAGTTCATCGATAATGTTTACAGCTTCCTCGTATGGTAAGTAATGAAATTCAGGTAAACGGCTGATGTCTAGGACTGGTTGAATTTCATATCTGGTAATTGTGGATCCATTATTTGGTCTGTAAGTTGCAAAACTGTAGTGAGATAACACTGAAGATGTTGGGTCAATCATGTAGTGGTACAGAAATGTAGCACCTTTTGCTATATCCTCTGCGAGTTCATACATCTTTCAAAGTTTTGACCATATTTCTCCACTTGGTTTTACAAGAAAGTTATTCAACTGTCGATGTTCTGCAGTATCCCTTTCTAAAAACTTTATTTTCCATTCGTAATTCTGGTTGAAGACTCATTTTTCCATATCTGGTGGACTATGAGCATCCAATTTGTCTTTAGAGTATGGGACACCTTGAATTAACTGTATAGCATCTTTTCTGGCATGTTCCATATTTTCTCGAAATTTACCTACATCAAACACTCCAGCATCATCAAACTCAACTAGATATGCATGTTTTGATGAAATCACACCTCCCTGGCTTAATGCATGGTTTTCTGCGGTGTGTACTCGTTCAACAGTGGTATTTTGAAGCACCTTCTGCCAGGCTCTGACATTTATATTTATCAAGGTCTAGTAGATACCTAATCAAAACTGAGCAGAATTGGGTTATTTTATTTCTTGGTCTTTCATCACCTCCACCGTCCACAGTGACTAGAATTTGAGACACTAAATTATTGTGTTCATCTATGAAATGGTGTTTATGCCTATCCATTGACATTAGGTGTAACATTTCATTCATATGTCTGAATGCATTTGTGTGTTCAAAGAAATGAATTTTGACAACAGAGGCCCCATTTCCACTTAAACATGTTTTTGAGACACCAATAGTTCCAATTCTTGACTGCAATGAAGTTCCAAGTCAACTTTTGCAACTTTAACAAACTGGTAAGTGGTAATAGAAAGTGTTCTGTTTGAATCTTTCTCCCAATCATGATCACTGTACTGTACTCCGATCCAAGATTTAGACGGGCGTTGGACGACTTCAACATGTGTGTGTGTGTGTGAGATTTGGATTTTTAACATAGCTTTAAAATTTTTTTAGTCATATCGCTATGATGTCTGCAATGTGGCAGTTTACAGTGATGTCTAGCACTGGGGCATCTTGCCACAGACATGTAGTATGATGTCTCACCCAGACACATTATCCTGACACCAGGCCAACCAGTCCTACCATCAACCTCTTAATGCTGAGTGCCAAGCGAGGCAGCTGTAAGTACCATTTTTGTAAGTCTTTGGTATGACTCGGCCAGGGATCGAACCCACGATCTCCTGCATCCGAGGCGGACGCTCTAACCACTAGGCTACCAAAGCGGTGTGTGCACCAGTGCTTTGTCATCTCTTACTAAGATGCAATATTGCTGCATTGATCTGAGTAAATACTGCAAATCTGCCATGGCATAATGAATATTAACTGATGGATGAGCAATCTGCCAT
Source organism: Megalonaias nervosa (assembly GCA_016617855.1). Taxonomy (NCBI): domain Eukaryota; kingdom Metazoa; phylum Mollusca; class Bivalvia; order Unionida; family Unionidae; genus Megalonaias; species Megalonaias nervosa. Next base: position 17,174 of record JAECUM010092847.1, on the reverse strand, counting down.
GGAATAATGAATATTTATTGATGGATGAGCAGTAATATCTCTAGTAGCCTTCCGTAGAGAGATCCCTGGATTAATGCTCTTCCCTTCATGGTGTCATTTGGCCTGTAAAGATTTAGATCTGAAGTTTTCAGTTGTTACGTGTAGGCTTGTACAAAAGTAACAAAAGAAAAGAGTGAAGCCAACAAGCTTTGTAAATTTTAACAAAATAATTTATTTCCCTAGAAAACAATGTAAAAATAGGAAATAGGACTTATGGTTTGTGAATATAATCCAAAATTTAATCCTAGGATTGAAAAACATAAGTCCTATCACTAAACAGTTCTAATTGAATCCAGGTTTGAATCTCGATGAAATTCCAATATAGAGGCGATGACGTCAGATGAGGTCGTTGTACTAATGGCAACAGATCCTCGATTGAATCACAGTTTATATTTCCGTTTAGAATTCCAGAATAAATTTCCACTGAACATCTTTCTCCCAGAACTTTTATAAATATGAAACACTTGTGTAGTTTTCTAGAGAATGAATTATTAAATTCCAAAAAATAGATAACTTCAGAACAATCTAGCATCAACAATAAAACACCTTGAGCTCTGAGGTGTAAAAATTATGACTGATCAATCTACTAGCAAAATGGCTGTTTTAAGCCTCGATTTTAGATCACATGGTGGCTCACGTGACAGGCTACAAGATTTCTAATTTGAACAGCGCAATAAAACAAATGCCACTTAGCATGTAGCTAGAATAGCCCTATCTAAGAATCAGATTACCACACTGAAAATAAATTAAGAAAGAAAGGCTGTTTACAACTCAGCTAACACGTGGGCTGAAAATGACCTTGGTAATAGCCAATCATTTCCGCTTAGTGTTTACAAAATGTCTCAACCAAGGTCAGCTAAAAATACTGATAATGTAATACCTTTTACGTTCAAGTCAAAACAGAGAAATGAATTTTCCGAAAACAGTCAAATCCCATGAAAGTAATCATTACAATAAAATGTAATGAAACAAAAATAAAATAAAAAGAATTTAAAACTAACACACAAGCAATTTAATTACATCTTCGTAACACTTCCCCCCATAAAGAGAAAGAAAGATTTATGTAATAAAGCTTTCTTTTTACCATATGTAAATTATACTTGAGGTAAAACAAAATTACACAAGAAAACTCTTATGAATTATATAAAGTGTACATGAAATAATATTTCTATACATGGGAAAGTGCATCTGCAATCAAATTGTCTTTTCCTTTGATGTGCCTGATGTCAAGATTATATTCTTGTAAAAACTAACTTCACCTTAATAATCTGTCATTTTTATTTTCGATCTTGTCGATGAAAGTAAGGGGGTTGTGATTACTAAACACAACAACCGGAGAAGGAGCTGAGCAAATGCAAACTTCAAAATGCTGCAATATTAAAGCCAAACATTCCTTCTTGATTGTTGAGTAATTTCTTTGGCGTTTATGTAATTTCTTAGAGAAATAGCACACTGGGTGATCAACACCATTTTTTTCTTCTTGAATCAATACTGTTCCAACCCCAACATCACTTGCATCAACAGATAATTTAAAAGATTGATTGAAATTTGGAGCTGTGAGAACCGGTGCACTTTTGAATATGGCTTTTAACCTATCAAAAACCTCCTGACATTTTTCAGTCCAAAGAAACTTGTTTTTCCTACTCAACAAGTTTGTCCGGGGTTCAGCAATATTAGAAAAATGGGAACAAAATTTCCGATAGTATCCGGCCATACCCAAAAATCGCATCAGTTGCTTTTTATGACAGGCACAGGGAAATCAGAGATAGCCTTGACCTTAGCATCTATAGGTTTCACTTGACCATGTCCCACAATATGTCCTAGAAAAGTTACACAAGCACGGCAGAACTCACTTTTAGATAAAGTGATTGTCAAATTTGCATCAGTGAGTCTGTCAAAGAATTTCTAAATCATGGCTAGATGTTCTTTCCAGGTGTCATTGTAGATGATGACATCATCGATGTAAGCATCACAATTATCTAGACCAGAGGTAATCATATTCATCAAGCGTTGAAAAGTACTTGGGGAACCCTTCATCCCAAACTGCGTTACTTTATAATGATTGAGTCCATCTGGAGTCACAAATGCTGAAATTTCCTTTGCTCTTTCCGTTAGTGGAATTTCCCAAAATCCTTTCAGAAGGTCAAATTTGGTGACATACTTGGCATTTCCAATTTTATCAATACAGTCATCAATTCTTGGTAATGGAAATGAATCTGTTTTTGTCACACTGTTCACCTTCCTATAATCAGTACACATATGGAAAGTTTTATCCGGTTTCGGAACAAGTATGCATGGTGAATTCCAGACACATTTACTGGGCTCTATGAAATCGTTCTCCAGCAAATACTGAATTTCCTTGTTCCTTTTTCAAGTATTCCTGTTTGAGAGGGTTCATCCTGTATGGGTGTTGTTTCACAGGTTTTGAATCTACAATTTCAGCGTCATGAAAATGTTTGTTTGTCCTCGTAGGAATATCTGGAAACAAGTGCTCATATTCAAATAATAACTGCTTAAGTTCATTCTTTTCTTGTTGTTGCAAATGTAAAAGTTTCTGGTCCAGATTTTTCATAATTTCCAATTCCGAAGATTTGTTGTTCCAAGATCAACAGAGTCCGATTGAATTTCTTCATTTAAATCCTCAGTTTGTGGGACAGGTACAACTAAATTAATTGCATGATTTATTTGGTTATCTCTTTCAATATACTAGTACTCCATTAATTTATTTAGATCAGAGTACTAATATTATAATTTAACTCATTCATTTTCTTCTTAACTTTGTAAGGGCTGTAAAATCTAATTTGAAGAAAATTTTGAAGAATGAGCAAGAGAGAATGAACTCTATTACAAGACTCAAATGTTCTCTCAATTAAAGTTTTGTGAAACCATAATTTCACTTTTGACTTTAATTGCTGAGTGCCAAATGCAGGAATAGGTTGCAGATGAGCCTTAGGTATCTTCTGATTGGGTTTTCCTACCATTTGACAAGAATGACAAGATCTACAAAATTTACAAACATCACTTTTGATTTTTGGCCAATAAAAGTGAGTCAAGATCTTGTGATAAGTTTTATTTATCCCTAAATGACCAGCCAGAGGAGTTTCATGGGCCAAACTAAATATTTCCTGTCTGTAAAATTTTGGAACTACAATCTGATAGTTCACTGACCACTCGTCACCAGCAGGTACCTCGGGAGGTCTCCATTTTCTCATAAGAATTCCATTTTTAATGAAATAACAGACAGGTACATGTACTTCAGTGGCTTCAGTTTCACTAATGGCCCTCTGAAACAAACAGGAGATCTCAGGATCTTTTTCCTATTCGAAGACAAGTGATTGTCGTTTATCATCCTGATTAGACAAAAGAGTATTTAAAAGAGGATCAGTGTGATCAATATCTTTTGATTGATCATAACAAGGAGTGAAAGTGACCTCATCAAAGCCTGACCAATACATGTGTCTGTAAAGGAATACTTTCCTTATCAAAATCATTCTCAAGAGCTTTCTTTGCCATAGCTCTGGTAACTGCACAAGCTGGGTATAAATCAGGGTATTCTTTTTCAATAGGATCAACTTTCTGATCCAAAGAAGGCTTGTCAGTTACAAGTGGATTAACCACAGCCTTGTCTCCAGCTAGGTCATTGCCTAGTAACAAATGAATGCCCTCAACGGGTAAAGAAGACACTATACTGACTGTCACAGGTCCTGAAACTAAGTCTGATGACAAATTTACAGAATGGAGAGGAACATTAACAAAGCTGCACTCTACTCACTAAATGAGAACATTCTCATTAGAACAGGACTTCTCAGAAAAAGGCAAAGTACCTGATAATAAAAGACTCTGAGAAGCTCATGTATCCCTTAAAATTTTAATTGGGATAGGATTGGCCAAATCACCCAAGAGTGATATAGAACCCTTTGACATGAATGGTTCATAATTCTCCATAATAAAATCAGATGGGGGTTTATTAGACCCAACAAATGTATTGCTTTCAATACATGACCATGACCATGACCTCTTAGAAATAAGAGCATTTGGGATAGGTCTATCTTGATTCTGATGCCTATATTTCAATTTGAAGCAATCAGAAATGACGTGTCCTTTTTCCTTGCAATAGGTACACGTAGGAAGAGACAAGGATTTTGAATCAAGTTTATCAGAAGCTTGATTTTTAAAAGTTGTGCCAGACTGAGTTTTAGAAGGAGTCGTATTAGACTGAAATACCTTTCTATCAGTAGACTGCTGAGTGAATGATATGCCTACAACAGGAACTTTATGAGTTAAGGAATACTTGTCAGCAGCAAGAGCAGTATTTTCCAAGGTTTCGATCTCATGCTCTTCAAGATGAGTCTTAATGTCACTAGGGACACAGTTCTTGAACTCTTCGAGTAATACAAGTTGTTCAAGACTCTCATAATCATGTTCAAGTTTCTCAGCTATGCACCATCTCTTAAATAACTGCTCTTTCTCTCTTGCAAATTCGACGCAAGTTTGTCCTGCTTCTTTTTTATAGTTCCTGAATTTTTGCTGATAAGCCTCAGGGACTAACACATAACCCTTTAAGATACAGCCCTTAACCAAATCATAGTCAGCACTTTGCTGTACTGACAGGGATGCATAGATTTTTTGAGCTTTGCCAAAAAGTACACACTGTAATAATTGAGTCCAATATTCCCTTGGCCATTTCAAATTTTCAGCAACTTTTTCAAAATGAAGAAAATATTGATCTACTTCCTTTTCGCTATAAGGGGGGGACTAGCCTAATATTTTTTGTAATGTCAAAACTTGAATTTGTATGTAAAGTGAGATCATGCTTTTCACTTACCAGTTCCATTACTTTCATTTTAATTTGAAATTCCTTTACATCCTTCTCTTTTTGCATCTGTACGTGCATTTGTTCTTTTTGTAACTGCAATTGCATTTGTTCTTTTGTAACTCCATTTGTCTTTCTTTCTCTCTTCTAATTGCATTTGTTTTTCTTTCTCCCTCTCCTGTCTCTCTCTCTCCTTCTCTTCAAATTCCAATTTCATTTGTTTATCATTCTCTCTTTCCTGTCTCTCTCTCTCCTCTTTTTCAAATTGTAACTGCATTTGTTTCTCCTCTTTCTGAAGATCGAGCTTTCTTAACTCCAATTCCATCTTGTATTTTATTTTTAATTCCTTTACTTTTATGTCAGAGTCTGATACAGACTTACTGACCGAAGCCAAAACACTTTTATCGAAAACATTCTTCTCTACCAAATACTGAATCAAAATGTTTTTAATTTCTTGCTTCATTAAGGAAGCTTTTACCTCAGAAGGATCATATTTTCTGGCAAGTTCAAGCAATTCATCTTTTTTTAAACTATCCAACTGCTCCTGATTGGACTAGAAAGAAAAGTCTCCACTTTTGATGACATCGTGAATAAAAGCCTGTTGTTTTCACTAAAGATCTCAAACAAAATGTAAAATAGTACTTGGGATTTAAAAAGTAGGGGAATTTAAATTTCAAAAAAACAATTTTCTGAAATATTTTAGCCAAAATTCATATATCCCAAGATGAGAACCCCAATTTTCTTTTGTTACGTGTAGGCTCATACAAATGTAACAAAAGAAAAGAGTGAAGTCAACAAGCTTTGTAAATTGTAACAAAATAATTTATTTCCCTAGAAAATAAGGTAAAAATATGAAATAGGACTTACAGTTTGTGAATATAATCCAAAAATTAATCCTAGAATTGAAAAACACAAGTCCTATCACTAAACAGTTCTAAATGAATCCAGGTTCGAATCTCTATGAAGTTCCAATATGGAAGGCGATGATGTCAGATGAGGTCGTTGTACTGATGTCAACAGTTCCTTGTTGAATCACAATTTATAATGTTCCTGAGCACTTGTGTAGTTTTCTAGAGAATAAATTATTAAATTCCAAAAAATAGATGAACTTCAGAACAAACTGGCATCAATGATAAAACACCATGAGCTCTAAGGTGTAGGGATATGATGGATTGAAAAACTCTGAGAATGAGTGTTAAACCCTCAGTTTTAGATCACATGGTGGCTCACGTGAAGGGCTATGTGATCACTAATTTGAACAGTGTATTAAAAAAATGCCAATTATCACGTAGGCAAGAATAGCCCAATCTAAGAATCAGATTCCCACAATGGAAATAAATTAAAAAAGAAAGGCTGTTTACAACTCTGCTAACACGTGGGATGAACATGACCTTGGTAATAGCCAATTGTTCATTCAATGTTTACAAACGTCTCAACCAAGGTGAACTAAAAGTAGTGATAAAGCAACTGTTACATTCTAATCAGGTCAAGTGAATTTTCTGAAAAGAGATTCAAATCCAATGAAAATTATCATTACAATAAAATGTAATGAAACAAAATTAAAATAAAAAAGAATTTAAAACTAACACACAAGCAATTTAATTACATATTCGGAACATACTCCACAGTTAAACTGTGATGCATTCATAACTTCTGCTTCTGCAGTCATTAATATACCAGAAATTGATGCAGACCAGCTTGCAACAAAAGATTTTACTGTTTTAACATATTTGGTCATCACTGAAACAAATCCTTGGCCATTCATAAGTTCCTCTGATTTTATCAGCGGTAACAGTTTTGACTTGAGCACAAGGATTTCATCCAGATTCACAGTGTATACAAAGCCAGCAAGGCAAACCAGAGTACCATGGGCTATAAGGATTCCATTCTGAATAATTCCGACTTATTTTGATATATGTGACATGCTTACAGCTTCAAAAAAAAGTGCTAGAAAGTTCTGAAACACAATTTAGTTTGTTCTCATCAAAAGTCATATGTTTATCAACAAGACAGTTTCCCTGTTTGTGTACACCAGTAAATGTTTTTAATACAACATTACACTGTTTGTCTACAACATCTTTACACTGTTCATCAACACCATAACGCTGTTTATCACCATCTTTAAACTGTTTGTCTACAACATAATTACACTGTTTGTCAATATCATCATTACACTGTTTATAAACATCATCACAACCCTGTTTATCTCCAACATCATTACATCGGTTGTCTTCAATATCATTGCCACCTTGAGTATGACATAGTTTGTGTACATCATCATGACACTGTGTCTATAACATCACTGTCAGCACCACTATGACAGGGTGTGTATACAACAGGATCACACTGTGTGTCAACATCATTACATTGTGCGTCTACAACATCCTTACACTGCGCGTCTAGAACATTGTGTTTGTCTGCAACATCACTGACCTGTTCATCAAGAATAATCTGTTCATGTCCATCATAATCAACTGTTTCATCTAAATCAACATCAATCTGATCATCAAAACAAATTGGTTCTTTCTCAACATGTTTGTCACCACAAAATGGCTCCTTTGTATCTCCATTTTTCTGTTCTTCTACGTTTCAATTCAGATGCAGTTTTAAACGCAACAGCACTTGTGGTTTTTCTGCCTCTTTCCTAGGCAGTCCACATCATTCCTTATCATACAAGGCCAGTTGTAACAAGATAACTGAGTTGGGATTTCGGATTTACAACAGAACACTTCTTATGGTGATACAAATACAATGTTTGTTGATGTATGATTTGAATGAGAAAGAATATTGATTAATACGTGCGTGTGTAAATCCAAATATTGGACAAATTAACATAATACGCACGAACCTAAAAATGCAACAAATATAAATACAAATGAATGGCCTTACACGGTACATGGACAAAGGTGAACAAATCACAGCAATTTCACATGATGAAAATAACGGGTGTTTTACTCAATAGTAAAAAATGATGTATTCACTCAACTAGTGAAAAATGAGATATTGTTTTACTCAAATAGTAAAATGATGAATTGATTGGAAAGATATCATACAAAAATATCTTATACACTCCCAAAACAATGGACATAACAAAGCCCCAAAATTAGCCCACGGCTAAAAGATTACATACATGGAGTAACACAAAAAACACTCCGTCAAAATCACACTTGGCTACCAGTCACACCGGTCAATCAAGCATCATTATAGGTAGTCACCGACCACCATTCAATTCCTTGGTCAAGCAATCAGCGCCCACCAATCCGGTCTGCAACGCCCGATCATCTGCTATTCGACCAGCAACACTGTTCACTCAGCTCTAAGGCTGCTGTGGTTAATTTCTATGGTTAGCTCTATAGCTGGTACCACGACTACGATCAGCATGGATCACTCTGATCAGCTCCACAGCTGCTATGTTCACTCTGATCACTCTGGTCACTCTGGTCAGCTGAAAATACATCTAACACAGTGTACTACTTATGACACGGCATATAGGATAAAACGTAATGACGTTATATACGGTAAGTTATACAAATCACATTATCGGTACATGAGTACAAAACAATATACAGGTTCAGAAGTGAACCCATGTCCAATAAAATTCCTATGGTACTAAACATTTCTTAATAAAATGCAACTTTATATTATTAATGTAAATCTCGTGCTAAGTCACAAACAAGAATAGAAAGTATTGCATTATACCATGCAAGCCAAAGCTACACAAAAAAATGTACAAAAATAAACACAGTAGTATGATAGCTGTAACTTACAATATACAAAAGAAATAATATATGTAAGAATTTAATAAATTACATACCTTATGGCTTAAGATGTGCAAGTCCCTAAGTAGACTGCTTACTGACAAGGCGTTCCGTAATGTGAAGATATCACTTTAGGGTGAGGCATTTATACACAGACGATGTAGCCTACATTGTCTGTGCACTGGAAAAATTTGGTTTTTCCTATCAAAAGCATTTTGCAAGCGCAGCATAGGATGAACCGAACTCACTGTTTCGAAATAATGTACAATATACAAAAATCACCCTCTGGTATCGTTGTAAACAAAAAAAACGAAACCTTAGTACATGTATTTAATAAATAGAGAGATTTATACAATTCCGTGACACCAGTCCATCTATCTCTTGCTCTGAAATGACAGTAAAAACAAATGTAATATTGAGAATTTTATTCGAAATTCTCAATCACACATTCAGAACACTACTTCTGTGTAAAATATGTAAATTATATTTAACAGTGCTCCAGATAGTTTTCAGACAATTCAGTATGGTACAGGTCAACATTGTAAGAAATCATTAATAGCTTGTTCATATCCAGTATCACAAAACAACTCAAAATTAGTTTAAAGTACAAGCTGTAACTGTGAATATGATCACATCGACGATTTTCCCTAGTTGATATGGAGATAGTTGAGCAGTTACGATTGGTATGACCGAATCGCGTACATTCAACCAAGGCTAACAGAGGCTCACATAGCTGCTTACATTTTTATTATCAGTCACACATGCACTATAAAATACTACAAGGGAGGACACTTTTCTGCCTTCTCACGCTACCTACTGATGAATCAACGCTGATATTTTAAGCTAAACTGCATGTAGCGTAATAAATTTAGTACCGATGTTTAGCTCAGGCATTCGACTTCATACGCCTACTAAAACTTTTATGTAGTATTTATACATTTACAGAATGCTAGACCCTTTTCCCATGCTATCGCTCAACATGACCATGATTGCACCCGCTTAATATGCCTGTGTAAAGCACAGAATGGAATACTCTCCCCGTTTTAGTCAATTGAAAATTGGTTTATCCCTAAGTTCAATATCCCATTTATGGTTAACCAATGAGAAGACAGCATCCCATTCTGTGCATTGCACTTGCATATTAAATGCACACGATCATGGCCATGTATTGTGGGAAAATGGCCTGGCATTCCAGAAATGTATAATAGTACAACAAAGTTTTAGGATGCATTCAAAGTCGAATGCCTGAGCTAAACATCTGTACAAAATTTATTGCGCTATGCGCAGTTTAGCTTAAAAGGTCACGTGAAGTCGCAAAAGAAAGTGCATAATCCAGTTTATTTCAAGGTCGTGTTTTTTTTTGGAAGCACGTGCTTGTCATAAAAATAATTCTAACCAATCAAATGGAAGCTAAGAGATGGGGACTTTTTCTAAGTTTGCAGAGTTTCAAATGATTTTCAAACTTAATTCTAAGGCTGAAGAATGTCTCAACCTTGTATCTGTCTGTGGTCAAGTTCTCACCTCTAAAAGTTGCCACAGCTGATTCCAGGCTGACCGAAGTTAGCCATATCCCCACATCTTTGATGGACCACATGTTGTGTTGTCTTTCTGTCGCCATTTTTTGTCATGTTCTAAATATTCGGCTGCAGCATCCATACCATATATGGCTACATTCAAAAACTTCTGGATATCCCCATTCCGATTGTTTCCACATTTTCATTACAATTCATTGGAAATTGCCAATTGAGTTTATCTTTTCCCTGAAATTCCGCGAATTATGATGAGTAATCTGCAATGACGTTATTTTTCTTAAAAAGGAGGCTGGGACAGAAGAGAAAACAAAAACAACGGTGGCATGACAGAAATATATTATTAAAATAAAATAGGCACCACCGACAGAAGCATTTTTTTCTTTTGATGTGACATGGCACAGAAGTGATTATTGTTTATTGATGACCATGCATGGAAGTTTTTTATTTTGCTGTCCGTGGGGTAATGGTATGTTTAAATGGAACAGCCCTTATTGAGCAGAAATGGAAAAAATTACAATGTTGGTTCCAGTGACCTGGACCTCTTCCCTCTCAGCCTTAGAATAAATATGGAACTGTTTATGTTCAAGTGTAGTCTACCTATGAAGTCTGATGAAAATTAGGTCAAAGAAACTTTACTTATCCATGGTCTCACATATAACTGAAAATATGGGCAGGAAATTTCACCCCCTCCCCACTGGAAAAAAAAGGGGGGGGGGAAGGCACTGAATATAAGGGGATTTAATGAAGAAATAAAGGTTGGGCTTGAAAATAGGATGTGTGAGTTGTGTATATTTGGTTGATTTTTCTATGTGACTATTTCAAAGTTAATGATTCCCATAATCTTGCATTCTAGAACAGACCCTGCTTATTATGCAAATAGAAAAATTACACTGACACTGTATTTCCTCTAATATCTGTTATGATGCCACATAACAGATTTTTATATCTTGAGCAAGCCCATGGGATATTTTCCCACCCTTAACTGCCACTGTCCCCCTAAAAGTATCAAATAACACATAACTGGATCATTTTTGGGAGACAGAGGTACACAAAATGTCTGCCTGACTACTCAAGAAAAGTGAAACACTGCATAATATAATATGACCATGATCTCCAACAAACCTGCTGGCCTCTGCTTCTTTTGTAGGCACGACCTCTATGCTGTCGTAGATTCTTTTCATTGGGCCCTCAATAATGTGCTTCAGACTACCAATACTGGCTTGACGACGGTGATATTTTCTACCATCTACTGCCGATCGTGGATCAAGACTCTGTGTCAGATAAGTACAAAATTTAAAAAATCACACAAATTTAATACTCAAACATTAAGAAGTGATCTGAAGTTCTATTGTAAAATACCTTCAAAAACTAAATTGTCAGTCATCTGAACAGAATGTATTACTTAACTTGAAAAATTCAGTTCTAAAAAGAAATATGTTGTTGAAAATGTGGAAACATTAATGGGAAAATCAATTTGACCTTTTAACCTTCATGGTCAAGTTTCCATGGATAAAAGTATAATAAATTTAAAAACCATGGAAGCCTAGATAATACAATGATGGAAGTCAGTACAAAATGCATGAAAATGGCAGAATTCACAAGGATGAAAAATAACTGGCAGATTAATTTAGGTATTGTGTAACTGCATGAAGATCAATATATGATATTGATAAAAATTTTAAGTGTCAAACAAGTCAGCTTTGATACAAGGGATTTCATTTTCTGTATGATACTTTTCAGTGGTACCCCCATCCCCCTTGCCTAATGAAGATAGTGACAGCTGACCATAAAGATGTAACAAGACATGTCTTCTTATAATATGTATACAAAAGATGTTAGATCCTGAAAGCAATGTCCATGTAAGTCCAAAACTTCTGTACTAAAGAAAATAAACCAAACTGTGCATTCAATCATATTATAAAATTACATATAAAAGTATGGTGGATGGGTTGAGCCATAATTTTGTGGCAAAGGACACCACAGCTGGTAGCAGCAGCAATGAAATTAAACAAATGTTTAGAAGCACGAATACAAAATTTATAAGGTTGTTTGATGAGCTAGGCACAAAATTTGCAAAATAATGCAAACCAAAACCTAGAACTTACGGGGCTTGGCAAATATGAGAGAGGTCTGAAAGAATGTAAAGGTCAGGAATCATGAACTTGATTTTAAAAAAAAAAGTATCACAGGGTTTTAAATGGTTCAGGGAAAAAATAGAATACATATTTAATTGACAGGTGCAAGATATTACCTGTATACCAGTTCACCACAGTACTTTATTCAGTGGTACATACCACAACAGTTTTACACTGTACTGCTACCTTGTGGAGGTTCCTTTGTACAATACAGGGAGTATACATTTCTGCATCTATTTAGTTTGTATGACCTGCTTTGTTTTTCAAAAAAATGACAGTGAAGTATGTATCTGACACCAGGCCAACCAGTCCTAACACTAACCTCTTAATGCTGAGCACCAAGTGAGGCAGCTGTTAGTACCATTTTTTAAAGTCTTTGGTATGACCCAGCCGGGGTTCGAACCCACGACCTCCTGCGTCCGAGGCGGACGCTCTAACCACTAGGCCACCTGAGCTGACTGACAGATGGATGGAGAGAGAGAGATGGATGAATAAATATTCTGGTGGATAAGTGGATAGATTAACAGAGAAAGAGTTTATAAATATTATAAGAGAGATAATCATCTACACAGTAATTTCTTATTAATTTGCTAGATATCATGATACAATCTGGATTTTTTCCTTCCATTTTAATCCTAGAAATATCTCTCAGCTTTTAAGTAATTACCATTTAATTTTTGTTTCTTTGTTTGTGTTGGTTTTACTTTTAACAAATTACTGGTTGTAGCATGCCATGATAATCGGAGCTAAGTACTATTCCCAATGATGCAATGAGGCAGCGGACTCGACTGGCCTCAGCAATTTAATGAACCTGTGACTCTTGCATTTTGAGTCCAACACTCTAAAAACTGTGTTACCATGGCTAAGTATAGGAAACAGGTGAGAGATAAATTGATGGAAGTTAATTTTATATTCTTCATTTCAATGAACAGAGATTCATTAGTAATACATTATTACAGTAAAGCTATAACAGGACTGTAGAATTACCAATGGATTAAGTTACACATTTTCCATTTTATACTCTATTAATATTTACATGCTCTATTTTTATACTTGATAAAGTTATACATTCTCTATTTTATACTCTATTAAGATTTACATACTCTGTTGTATATTATTAAAAAAAAGTAATTCACTGAATCTATTTTACTCTATTACCATTTACATACATATTGTATGCTGTTAACTTAAACTATATTAAAAGTATTTACCGCCAGTACTCAGACTTAAGCAAGTAAATCATTATTCATTATTAGTTCCTTGCAGTAGTATTTTCTATTCCTCCTTCACTTTTCCAATATATGTTATGTTCAAAAGATTTTTTAAATTCCTCTCTATCACATACATACACACACACCCACACAAAGAGAAAAGAGAATATTAAAAAAAAAATAAATATGCTGAAAATTATTAAATTAAAGTGTAATAAACATGTATTTTTGAAGGTCCAGATAATTGCTCCCACCATATGCCACTGCCAGATATCAGGGTGTTCCATATGTAAATAATATAATATTTCTGGGTACTAAGAGATCATTAAGAATGTGAGGATGATTTTGATTTTTAGAGGAAAACATAACATCATATCTACTGCTGGCAAGATTTTCATTTTACAGATAAGCCATTATACAATGTACTGTAAACTCGTTTATCAAGTTTCATGGTTTTAAAAGTTATGTAATGTTCAATGGTACTTAAATTTGTGGATTGTGAAAAAAATCCTATTGTTTCCACAGAAGGATCATTATTCATTGGGTCCTTCATGATTTGTAGCAATCATGAAATCCATAAAATTTATATCTCATGAAAAAAGTGAATACAAAATACTAGAGCTATACAAAGTTATAAATGTATAGTAAATTGCTATACCTCAAATTTACAGGGTGTTTGTATTGTATTTAATAATAATTCTGCACATAAAATACATGAAATAAGAATCAAAGATGGAAATTTACATCATATGGACATTGATACCATAAATATTTTTTTTCAGACTTTTTAATATATATGGATCTAATAATGTTTGTGTCCAAAAGTGTATAAAAGTGTTTCAGATGTCATCTATGAATGTAAAAATAAAAATACTTCAATTTGAGGAGATTTTAATGTTGTCCATGACCCCAAACTGGACATATATAAGTATGTACATATTAGGATCCTAAAGCAAGTGATTTGTTATTTTGGAAATAAAGGAACCATTTTTCTTCTTTCATTCACCGTAAGCATATCCTTTTAATCTGAAAATCAACAAACCCCTCTTATAAGTCATCCACATATTTTGGTGGTACATGGATCAAGAAATCAATAGGTGCCTTTCTCGTCTCAATGCAAACCATCTACAATGGTTGGTGGAATAGGACTTGAGTTATTCTATAGACACCATTTCACTTCTTCTAATGATTCACTGACCTTTCGATCCCAAAATCAGCAGGTTTCTTCACTGTCTCAAATTCAAGTCAAATACAAAGTTTAGCAATAGCAATAGCTTTATGGAAACAATTATTTTTTGTTTGGCCTGTGTGATCTTGACCTTTTACCTTCTGACCTCAATAAAAACATGTCTCCCTTGTCTCTAATGCAAACTAACTATAAAGATTCATCAGAGCAGATTACCAAAAAATCTCAAGATATCATTAGGAATCTGTTTTTCTTTTTGAGTCACTGAGAGATTGACCTTGATCTGTTAACCAACAAGAGCTTGAACTCTGACCTATTAACCCCAATATTAATATCTGTCTGTCTTATCTCAAATACAAGCTACTGACATAGCTTGTTTAATATGTCTGATATAAAAGTCAGGTTATTTTGTGGATCAGTTTTCGATGTTTTGAGCCCAAGATCGATAGTTTTCTTCCTTGCCTAAAATGTAAATAACTTACATATATTAAGTAATGGTACAAGGGGAGAACAAGACTGCAATTCTAATGGCCAAAAAGAATTGATTGGAATACATGACAAGTCTATTTCTTCCCTCCCTTAGTTTTTTTAAACTACTGCATATTGAAGAAATATGAGGCATTCTTTACAAGCTTAATCATACAGAATCAGTATAGATTTAATTTTATATGTCAGTAAGCAGCATTAATCATGCACTAACAATTAGTGGAAGTTGAGCCAAATGTCATGTGACAAATGGTTAGTCATTATTTCTAAAAATAGATGAATAGGGCTCCCACTGGATGTTTACCATACTGCTTGGTTAGAGTAACTATCTATTTTCAGATTTGCAGCAAACTTTGCATGTGTATCCTTACTTTAAAAGCTCTGAATATATTTTAATAGAAAATTCATTCAAATTAAGAGACACACAAAACAAGAATCAATCAATTTATGTACTGTATAGCAGGGTTTTGTCTTGTCACCAACATTTGCTGCACTACCAATTTCACCACATTTGTGTAGAGTGTTAATTTTGCCCATCAGTCCATCAGACATTACAGGATTTTTGTCTAAGACTGATGGATCAATACTATAAATAGAAAAAACACCCTGCAAAAATATCCTGCTACATAGTAAATGAAACATCATGATTTGTACGCACATCCATGTTGGTCTTCCCAATACTCCTTGTACCAAAGCTATAGGATCTGCTCTTAATGCTCCTGAAAATAAAAATTCCTATATTATATAAAACTCAAAATGCCTCACCATACTACCCAAAGGTCAATGTTAAAAATTCCTATATTATATAAAACTCAAAATGTCTCACCATACTACCCAAAGATCAATGATAAAAATTCCTATATTATATAAAACTCAAAACTGCCTAAATGTCTCACCATACTACCCAAAGGTCAATATAAAAAAATCCTATATTATATAAAACTCAAAATGTCTCACCATACTACCCAAAGGTCACATGTTAAATATTCCTATATTATATACTGCCTAAATGTCTCACCATACTACCCAAAGGTCAATGTTAAAAATTCCTATATTATATAAAACTCAAAACTGCCTAAATGTCTCACCATACTACCCAAAGGTCAATGTAATGAAAAATTCCTATATTATATAAAACTCAAAACTGCCTAAATGTCTCACCATGCTACCCAAAGGTCAATGTTAAAAATTCCTATATTATACAAAACTCAAAACTGTCTCACCATACTACCCGAAGGTCAATGTTAAAAATTCCTATGTTATATGAAACTCAAAACTGCCTAAATGTCCCACCATACTACTCAAAGGTCAATGTTAAAAATTCCTATATTATATAAAACTCAAAACTGCCTAAATGTCTCACCATACTACTCAAAGGTCTATGTTAAAAATTCCTATATTATATACTCAAAACTGCCTAAATGTCTCACCATACTACCCAAAGGTCAATGTTAAAAATTCCTATATTATATAAAACTCAAAACTGTCTCACCATACTACCCAAAGGTCAATGTTAAAAATTCCTATATTATATAAAACTCAAAACTGCCTAAATGTCTCACCACATTACCCAAAGGTCAATGTAATGAAAAATTTATAACAATGTGCGAATCATTAATCAAATCTGGATAAATAATTATTGGAAGATGATCAGACTCGTGACATTTACATTTTTCCAACGTGAAAGAACCATTCAACCATTCATTAACATTCGTTCTGAAATACAGTTATAATTAGGTTTTATTTCTCTTCCATACTGCATCATTAAGCAAAACACTTTAATGGAATTGTCTAACAAAAATACTAATCAAGGCCTCTAGACAAAATATCTTGAAGTGGACTTAGCCCAACCAAACTGGAGATATTGTTGTGCATCTCTGAACACCAATTATATTTTGCTTTCATTAGCACACAAACAACATAATAATAAATAATGCTAACAAATCATTTCTTTAAACACTACATAAGCATAATCATTCACACAAGATACATTGGCTGCAACAGTCCTTCATAG